>JAWQEG010000043.1:5882500-6482500 GCA_033782935.1 Petrolisthes cinctipes | reverse complement strand
CATGCCTACTCGGATACAGGCAAAAAACATGTTGAAAATCGATATTTTATGTGCTCAAAGTCAATATGTGTATTCATCTTCTGCACCCGTTTATATCCCAAATTCAACCTCAAAAAACCCGAAAATTAGATATTTTTTTAGGTCCCAGAAGCGATCTATACATGCCTACTCAGTGCTAGAATGTTTTCAAAATATAGGCTCAAAACATGCTAAAAATCGATATTTTAAGTGTCCAAAGTCGATATTTGCATGAATCTTCTGTACCTGTTTATATCTCAAATTCCGCCTCAAAACATCCAAAAATTCGGTATTTTAGGGTCCTAGAAGCGAACTGTAAATGCGTACTCCTAGTTAGAATGTTTTTAAGATACAGACCCAAAACAAGCTCAAAATCGATATTTTAGGAGTCCAAAAGTCGATATGTGCATGCATCTTCAGTACCCATTTATATCCCAAATTCAACCTCAAAACACCCGAAAATTCAACATTTTACGGTCCCAGAAGCAATCTTTACATGCCTACTCAGTGCTAGAATGTTTTCAAAATATAGGCTCAAAACATGCTAAAAATCGATATTTTAAGTGTCCAAAGTCGATATGTGCATGCATCTTCTGTACCCGTTTATATCTCAAATTCAGGCTCAAAACACCCTAAAATTCGATATTTTGGGGTCCCAGAAGCGATCTGTACATGCCTACTCCGTGTTAGAGTGTTTTCAAAATACAGGCCCAAAACATACTGAAAATCGATATTTTCGGTTCCAGAAGTCCATATCTCAATTTCAGGCCCAAAACACCCGAAAATTCGATATTTTGGGTTCCCAGAAGCGATCTGTACATGCCTACTCCGTGTTAGAGTGTTTTCAAAATACAGGCCCAAAACATACTGAAAATCGATCTTTTAAGTGCCCAAAAGTCGATTTGTGCATGCATCTTCTGTACCCGTTTATATCTCAAATTCAGGCTCCAAACACCAGAAAATTCAATATTTTGGGGTCCCAGAAGCGATCGGTACATGCCTAATCAGATACAGGCCCAAAACATGCTGAAAATCGATATTTTAGATGCCCAAAGTCAATATGTGCAGGCATCTTCTGTACCCGTTTATATCTCAAATTCAGGCTTCAAACACACGAAAATTCGGTATTTTGGGGTCCAAGAAGCGATCTGTACATGCTACTCAGATACAGGCCCAAAACATGCTGAAAATCGATATTTTAGGTGCTATATTCAATATGTGCATGCATCTTCTGTACCCGTTTATATCTCAAATTCAGGCTTATAACACCCGAAAATTCGATATTTTTGGGTCCCAGAAGCGATCTGTGCATGCCTACTTCGTGTTAGAGTATTTAGAAAATACAGGCCCAAAACATGCTGAAAATCGATATTTTAGGTGCTCAAAGTCAATATGTGCATGCATCTTCTGTACTTGTTTATATCTCAAATTCATGCTCCAAACACTCGAAAATTCGGTATTTTTGGGTCCTAGAATCGATCTGTACATGCCTACTCTTAGTTAGAATGTTTTCAAGATACAGATCCAAAACATGCTCAAAATCGATATTTTAGGTTCCCAAAAGTTGATATGTGCATGCATCTTCAGTAATCGTTTATATCTCAAATTCAGGCTCAAAACACCTGAAAATTCGATATTTTGGGATCCCAGAAGCGATCTGTACATGGCTACTCCGTGTTAGAGTATTTTCAAAATACAGGCCTAAAACATACTGAAAATCGATCTTTTATGTGCCCAAAAGTCGATATGTGCATGCATCTTCTGTACCCGTTTATATCTCAAATTCAGGCTCCAAACACCCAGAAATTCGATATTTTGGGGTCCCAGAAGCGATCTGTATATGCCTACTCCGTTTTAGAGTATTTTCAAATTACAGGCCTAAAACATGTTGAAAATCCATATTTTAGGTGCCCAAAGTCAATATGTGTATGCATCTTATTCACTCGTTTATATCCCAAATTCAACCTTAAAATACTTGAAAATTCGATATTTTAGGGTCCCATAAGCAAACTGTACATGCCTACTCAGTGCTAGAATATTTTCAAAATATAGGCTCAAAACATGCTAAAAATCTATATTATAAGTGTCCAAAGTCGATATGTGAATGCATCTTCTGTACACGTTTATATCTCAAATTCAGGCTCAAAACACCCGAAAATTCGATATTTTGGGGTCCCAGAAGCAATCTGTACGTGCCTACTCCGTGTTAGAGTATTTTCAAAATACAGGCCCAAAATATGCTGAAATCGATATTTTAGGTGCCCAAAGTCAATATGTGCATGCATCTTCTGTACCCGTTTAAATCCCAAATTCAACCTCAAAACACCCGAAAATTCGATATTTTTGGTTCCCAGAAGCGATCAGTACATGCCTACTCAGTGCTAGATTGTTTTCAAAATATAGACTCAAAACATGCTAAAAATCGATATTTTAAGTGTCCAAAGTTGATATATTCATGCACCTTCAGTACCCGTTTATATCTCAAATTCAGGCTCAAAACCCCAGAAAATTCGGTATTTTTGGGTCCTAGAAGCGATCTGTACATGCCTACTCCTAGTTAGAATGTTTTCAAGATACAGACCTAAAACATGCTCAAAATCGATATTTTAGGTGCCCAAAAGTCGATATGTGCGTTTATGTTCTGTACCCGTTTATATCTCAAATTGAGGCTCAAAAATCCCGAAAAATCGATATTTTTAGGTCCCAGAAGCGATCTGTACATGCTTACTCCGTGTTAGAGTTTATTCAAAATACAGGCCCAAAACATGCTGAAAATCGATATTTTAGGTGCACAAAGTCAATATGTGCATGCATCGTCTGTACCCGATTATATCTCAAATTCAGGCTCAAAACACCCGAAAATTCGATATTTTGGGGTCCCAGAAACGATCTGTACATGCCTACTCGGATACAGGCAAAAAACATGTTGAAAATCGATATTTTATGTGCCCAAAGTCAATATGTGTATTCATCTTCTGCACCCGTTTATATCCCAAATTCAACCTCAAAAAACCCGAAAATTAGATATTTTTTTAGGTCCCAGAAGCGATCTATACATGCCTACTCAGTGCTAGAATGTTTTCAAAATATAGGCTCAAAACATGCTAAAAATCGATATTTTAAGTGTCCAAAGTCGATATTTGCATGAATCTTCTGTACCTGTTTATATCTCAAATTCCGCCTCAAAACATCCAAAAATTCGGTATTTTAGGGTCCTAGAAGCGAACTGTAAATGCGTACTCCTAGTTAGAATGTTTTTAAGATACAGACCCAAAACAAGCTCAAAATCGATATTTTAGGAGTCCAAAAGTCGATATGTGCATGCATCTTCAGTACCCATTTATATCCCAAATTCAACCTCAAAACACCCGAAAATTCAACATTTTACGGTCCCAGAAGCAATCTTTACATGCCTACTCAGTGCTAGAATGTTTTCAAAATATAGGCCCAAAACATACTGAAAATCGATATTTTCGGTTCCAGAAGTCCATATCTCAATTTCAGGCCCAAAACACCCGAAAATTCGATATTTTGGGGTCCCAGAAGCGATCTGTACATGCCTACTCCGTGTTAGAGTGTTTTCAAAATACAGGCTCAAAACATACTGAAAATCGATCTTTTAAGTGCCCAAAAGTCGATTTGTGCATGCATCTTCTGTACCCGTTTATATCTCAAATTCAGGCTCCAAACACCAGAAAATTAAATATTTTGGGGTCCCAGAAGCAATCGGTACATGCCTAATCAGATACAGGCCCAAAACATGCTGAAAATCGATATTTTAGATGCCCAAAGTCAATATGTGCAGGCATCTTCTGTACCCGTTTATATCTCAAATTCAGGCTTCAAACACACGAAAATTCGGTATTTTGGGGTCCAAGAAGCGATCTGTACATGCCTACTCAGATACAGGCCCAAAACATGCTGAAAATCGATATTTTAGGTGCTATATTCAATATGTGCATGCATCTTCTGTACCCGTTTATATCTCAAATTCAGGCTTATAACACCCGAAAATTCGATATTTTTGGGTCCCAGAAGCGATCTGTGCATGCCTACTTCGTGTTAGAGTATTTAGAAAATACAGGCCCAAAACATGCTGAAAATCGATATTTTAGGTGCTCAAAGTCAATATGTGCATGCATCTTCTGTACTTGTTTATATCTCAAATTCATGCTCCAAACACTCGAAAATTCGGTATTTTTGGGTCCTAGAAGCGATCTGTACATGCCTACTCTTAGTTAGAATGTTTTCAAGATACAGATCCAAAACATGCTCAAAATCGATATTTTAGGTTCCCAAAATTTGATATGTGCATGCATCTTCAGTAATCGTTTATATCTCAAATTCAGGCTTAAAACACCTGAAAATTCGATATTTTGGGATCCCAGAAGCGATCTGTACATGGCTACTCCGTGTTAGAGTATTTTCAAAATACAGGCCCAAAACATACTGAAAATCGATCTTTTATGTGCCCAAAAGTCGATATGTGCATGCATCTTCTGTACCCGTTTATATCTCAAATTCAGGCTCCAAACACCCAGAAATTCGATATTTTGGGGTCCCAGAAGCGATCTGTATATGCCTACTCCGTTTTAGAGTATTTTCAAATTACAGGCCTAAAACATGTTGAAAATCCATATTTTAGGTGCCCAAAGTCAATATGTGAATGCATCTTATTCACTCGTTTATATCCCAAATTCTACCTTAAAACACTTGAAAATTCGATATTTTAGGGTCCCATAAGCAAACTGTACATGCCTACTCAGTGCTAGAATATTTTCAAAATATAGGCTCAAAACATGCTAAAAATCTATATTATAAGTGTCCAAAGTCGATATGTGAATGCATCTTCTGTACACGTTTATATCTCAAATTCAGGCTCAAAACACCCGAAAATTCGATATTTTGGGGTCCCAGAAGCAATCTGTACGTGCCTACTCCGTGTTAGAGTATTTTCAAAATACAGGCCCAAAATATGCTGAAATCGATATTTTAGGTGCCCAAAGTCAATATGTGCATGCATCTTCTGTACCCGTTTATATCTCAAGTTCAGGCTCCAAACACCAGAAAATTCGATATTTTGGGGTCCCAGAAGCGATCTGTACATGCCTAATCAGATACAGGCCCAAAACATGCTGAAAATCGATATTTTAAATGCCCAAAGTCAATATGTGCATGCATCTTCTGTACCCGTTTATATCTCAAATTCAGGTTTCACACAAACGAAAATTCTGTATTTTGGGGTCCAAGAAGCGATCTGTACATGCCTACTCAGATACAGGCCCAAAACATGCTGAAAATCGATATTTTAGGTGCTATATTCAATATGTGCATGCATCTTCTGTACCCGTTTATATCTCAAATTCAGGCTTATAACACCCGAAAATTCGATATTTTTGGGTCCCAGAAGCGATATGTGCATGCCTACTTCGTGTTAGAGTATTTTCAAAATACAGGCCCAAAACATGCTGAAAATCGATATTTTCGGTGCTCAAAGTCAATATGTGCATGGATCTTCTGTACCTGTTTATATCTCAAATTCATGCTCCAAACACCCGAAAATTCGGTATTTTTGGGTCCTAGAAGCGATCTGTACATGCCTACTCCTAGTTAGAATGTTTTCAAGATACAGATCCAAAACATGTTCATAATCAATATTTTAGGTTCCCAAAAGTTGATATGTGCGTGCATCTTCAGTAATCGTTTATATCTCAAATTCAGGCTCAAAACACCTGAAAATTCGATATTTTGGGATCCCAGAAGCGATCTGTACATGGCTACTCCGTTTTAGAGTATTTTCAAAATACAGGCCCAAAACATACTGAAAATCGATATTTTAGGTGCCCAAAAGTCGGTATGTGCATGCATGTTCTGTACCCGTTTATATCTCAAATTCAGGTTTAAAATACCCGAAAATTCGATATTTTGGGGTCTCAGAAACGATCTGTACATGCCTACTCAGTGCTAGAATATTTTCAAAATATATGCCCAAATCATGCTATAAATCGAAATTTTAGGTGCCCAAAGTCGATATCTCAAATTCATGCCCAAAACACCCGAAAATTCGATATTTTGGGGTCCCAGAAGCGATCCATACATGCCTACTCCGTGTTAGAGTATTTTAAAATTACAGGTCCAAAACATAATGAAAATCTATCTTTTAGGTGCCGAAAAGTCGATATGTGCATTCATCTTCTGTACCCGTTTATATCTCAAATTCAGGCTCCAAACACCCGAAAACTAGATATTTTGGGGTCCCAGAAACGATCTGTACATGCCTACTCAGATACAGGCCCAAAACATGCTGAAAATCGATATTTTAGGTACCCAAGGTTAATATGTGAATGCATCTTCTGTACCCGTTTATATCTCAAATTCAGGCTCAAAAAACCCGAATATTCGATATTTTGGGGTCCCAGAAGCGAGCTGTACATGCATACTCAGTGCTAGAATATTTTCAATATATAGGCCCAAAACATGCTAAAAATCGATATTTTAAGTTCCCAAAGTCTATATCTCAAATTCAGGCCTAAAACACCCGAAAAATTGATATTTTGGGGTCCTAGAAGCGATCTGTACATGCCTACTCCGTTTAGAGTATTTTCAAAATACAGGCCCAAAACGTACTGAAAATCGATCTTGTAGGTGCCCAAAAGTTGATATGTGCATGCATTTTCTGTACCCGTTTATATCTCAAATTCATGCTCCAAACACACAAAAATTCGATATTTTCGGGTCCCAGAAGCGATTTGTACATGCCTACTCAGATACAGGCCCAAACATGCTGAAAATCGATATTTTAGGTGCCCAAAGTCAATATGTGTATGCATCTTTTGCACCCGTTTATATCACAAATTCAACTTCAAAACACCCGAAAATTCGATATTTTTGGGTCCCAGAAGCGATCTGTACATGCCTACGCAGTGCTAGAATGTTTTCTAAATATAGGCTAAAAACATGCTAAAAATCGTTATTTTATGTGTCCAAAGTTGATATGTGCATGCATCTTCTGAACATGTTTATATCTTAAATGCAGGCTCAAAACACCCGAAAATTCGTAAGTTTTTGGTCCTAAAAGCGATCTGTACAATGCCTACTTCTAGTTAGTATGTTTTCAAGATACAGACGAAAATATGCTCAAAATCGATATTTTTTGTGTCCAAAAGTCGATATGTGCATTCATCTTCAGAACCCGTTTATATCTCAAATTCAAACTCAAAACACCCGAAAATTCGATATTTTGGGTCCCAGAAGCGATCTGTACATGCCTACTCAGTGCTAGAATATTTTCAAAATATAGACCCAAAGCATGCTAAAAATCGGTATTTTAGGTGCGCAAAGTCGATATCTCAAATTCAGGCCTAAAACACCCGAAAAATTGATATTTTGAGGTCCCAGAAGCGATCTGTACCTGCCTACTCCGTTTAGAGTATTTTCAAAATACAGGCCCAAAACATACTGAAAATCGATCTTGTAGGTGCCCAAAAGTTAATATGTGCATGCAACTTCTGTACCCGTTTATATCTCAAATTCATGCTCCAAACAGACAAAAATTCGATATTTTCGGGTCCCAGAAGCGATTTGTACATGCTTACTCAGATACAGGCCAAAACATGCTGAAAATCGATATTTTAGGTGCCCAAAGTCAATATGTGTATGCATCTTCTGCACCCGTTTATATCTGAAACTCAACTTCAAAACACCCGAAAATTCGATATTTTGGGGTCCCAGAAACGATCTGTACATGCCTACTCCGTGTTAGAGTATTTTCAAAATACAGGCCCAACACATACTGAAAATCGATCTTTTAAGTGTCCAATTGTCGATATGTGCATGCATCTTCTGAACCCGTTTATATCTCAAATGCAGGCTCCAAACACCCGAAAACTCGATATTTGGGGGTCCCAGTAGTGATCTGTACATGCCTACTCAGATACAGGCCCAAAACATGCTGAAAATCGATATTTTAGGTGTGCAAAGTCAATATGTGCATGCATCTTCTGTACCCGTTTATATCTCAAATTCAGGCCAAAACACCCGAGAATTCGATATTTTTGGGTCCCAGAAGCGATCTGTACATGCGTACTCCAGGTTAGAGTATTTTCAAAATATAGGCCCAAAACATGCTAAAAATCGATATTTTAAGTGCCCAAAGTCGATATCTCAAATTCAGGCTCAAAACACCCGAAAATTCTATATTTTTGGATCCCAGAAGCGATCTGTACATGGCTACTCCGTGTTAGAGTATTTTCAAAATACAGGCCCAAAACATACTGAAAATCGATATTTTATGTGCCCAAAAGTCGATATGTGCATGCATCTTCTGTACCCGTTTATATCTCAAATTCAGGCTCCAAACACCCAGAAATTCGATATTTTGGGGTCCCAGAAGCGATCTGTATATGCCTACTCCGTTTTAGAGTATTTTCAAAATAAAGGCCTAAAACATGTTGAAAATCCATATTTTATGTGCCAAAAAGTCGATATGTGCATGCATCTTCTGTACCCGTTTATATCTCAAATTCAGGCTTATAACACCCGAAAATTCGATATTTTTGGGTCCCAGAAGCGATCTGTGCATGCCTACTTCGTGTTAGAGTATTTTCAAAATACAGGCCCAAAACATGCTGAAAATCGATATTTTAGGTGCTCAAAGTCATTATGTGCATGGATCTTCTGTACCTGTTTATATCTCAAATTCATGCTCCAAACACCCGAAAATTCGGTATTTTTGGGTCCTAGAAGCGATCTGTACATGCCTACTCCTAGTTAGAATGTTTTCAAGATACAGATCCAAAACATGCTCATAATCGATATTTTAGGTTCCCAAAAGTTGATATGTGCGTGCATCTTCAGTAATCGTTTATATCTCAAATTCAGGCTCAAAACACCTGAAAATTCGATATTTTGGGATCCCAGAAGCGATCTGTACATGGCTACTCCGTGTTAGAGTATTTTCAAAATACAGGCCCAAAACATACTGAAAATCGATATTTTAGGTGCCCAAAAGTCGGTATGTGCATGCATGTTCTGTACCCGTTTATATCTCAAATTCAGGTTTAAAATACCCGAAAATTCGATATTTTGGGGTCTCAGAAGCGATCTGTACATGCCTACTCAGTGCTAGAATATTTTCAAAATATATGCCCAAATCATGCTATAAATCGAAATTTTAGGTGCCCAAAGTCGATATCTCAAATTCATGCCCAAAACACCCGAAAATTCGATATTTTAAGGGTCCCAGAAGCGATCTGTACATGCCTACTCCGTGTTAGAGTATTTTCAAATTACAGGCCCAAAACATAATAAAAATCTATCTTTTAGGTGCCGAAAAGTTGATAAGTGCATTCATCTTCTGTACCCGTTTATATCTCAAATTCAGGCTCCAAACACCAGAAAACTCGATATTTTGGGGTCCCAGAAACGATCTGTACATGCCTACTCAGATACAGGCCCAAAACATGCTGAAAATCGATATTTTAGGTACCCAAGGTCAATATGTGAATGCATCTTCTGGACCCGTTTATATCTCAAATTCAGGCTCAAAAAACCCGAAAAATCGATATTTTGGGGTCCCAGAAGCGAGCTGTACATGCATACTCAGTGCTAGAATATTTTCAATATATAGGCCCAAAACATGCAAAAAATCGATATTTTAAGTTCCCAAAGTCGATATCTCAAATTCAGGCCTAAAACACCCGAAAAATTGATATTTTGGGGTCCCAGAAGCGATCTGTACATGCCTACTCCGTTTAGAGTATTTTCAAAATACAGGCCCAAAACATACTGAAAATCGATCTTGTAGGTGTCCAAAAGTTGATATGTGCATGTATCTTCTGTACCCGTTTATATCTCAAATTCATGCTCCAAACACACAAAAATTCGATATTTTTGGGTCCCAGAAGCGATCTGTACATGCCTACTCAGTGCTAGAATGTTTTCTATATATATAGGCTAAACACATGCTAAAAATCGTTATTTTATGTGTCCAAATTTGATATGTGCATGCATCTTCTGAACCCGTTTATATCTCAAATGCAGGCTCAAAACACCCGAAAATTCGTAAGTTTTTGGTCCTAGAAGCGATCTGTACAATGCCTACTTCTAGTTAGTATGTTTTCAAGATACAGACGAAAATATGCTCAAAATCGATATTTTTTGTGTCCAAAAGTCGATATGTGCATGCATCTTCAGAACCCGTTTATATCTCAAATTCAACCTCAAAACACCCGAAAATTCGATATTTTGGGTCCCAGAAGCGATCTGTACATGCCTACTCAGTGCTAGAATATTTTCAAAATATAGACCCAAAGCATGCTAAAAATCGGTATTTTAGGTGCCCAAAGTCGATATCTCAAATTCAGGCCCAAAACACCCGAAAAATTCGATATTTTGGGGTCCCAGAAGCGATCTGTACATGCCTACTCCATGTTAGAGTATTTTCGAAATACAGGCCCAGAACATCTTGAAAATCGATATTTTAGGTGCCCAAAGTCAATATGTGCATGCATCTTCTGTACCCGTTTATATCTCAAATTCAGGCTCCAAACACCCGAAAACTCGATATTTTGGGGTCCCAGAAGCGATCTGTAGATGCCTACTCAGATACAGGCCCAAAACATGCTGAAAATCGATATTTTAGGTACCCAAAGTCAATATGTGCATGCATCTTCTGTACCCGTTTATATCTCAAATTCAGGCTCAAAAAACCCGAAAATTCGATATTTTGGGGTCCCAGAAGCGAGCTGTACATGCATACTCAGTGCTAGAATATTTTCATAATATAGACCCAAAACATGCTAAAAATCGATATTTTAAGTGCCCAAAGTCGATATCACAAATTCAGGCCTAAAACACCCGAAAAATTGATATTTTGGGGTCCCAGAAGCGATCTGTACCTGCCTACTCCGGTTAGAGTATTTTCAAAATACAGGCCCAAAACATACTGAAAATCGATCTTGTAGGTGCCCAAAAGTTAATATGTGCATGCAACTTCTGTACCCGTTTATATCTCAAATTCATGCTCCAAACACACAAAAATTCGATATTTTCGGGTCCCAGAAGCGATTTGTACATGCCTACTCAGATACAGGCCAAAACATGCTGAAAATCGATATTTTAGGTGCCCAAAGTCAATATATGTATGCATCTTCTGCACCCGTTTATATCCCAAATTCAACTTCAAAACACCCGAAAATTCGATATTTTTGGGTCCCAGAAGCGATCTGTACATGCGTACTCCGTGTTAGAGTATTTTCAAAATATAGGCCCAAAACATGCTAAAAATCGATATTTTAAGTGCCCAAAGTCGATATTTCAAATTCAGGCTCAAAACACCCGAAAATTCTATATTTTTGGGTCCCAGAAGCGATCTGTGCATGCCTACTTCGTGTTAGAGTATTTTCAAAATACAGGCCCAAAACATGCTGAAAATCAATATTTTAGGTGCTCAAAGTCAATATGTGCATGCATCTTCTGTACCTGTTTATATCTCAAATTCATGCTCCAAACACCCGAAAATTCGGTATTTTTGGGTCCTAGAAGCGATCTGTACGTGCCTACTCCTAGTTAGAATGTTTTCAAGATACAGATATAAAACATGCTCAAAATCGATATTTTAGGTTCCCAAAAGTTGATATGTGAATGCATCTCCAGTAATCGTTTATATCTCAAATTCAGGCTCAAAACACCTGAAAATTCGATATTTTGGGATCCCAGAAGCGATCTGTACATGGCTACACCGTGTTAGAGTATTTTCAAAATACAGGCCCAAAACATACTGAAAATCCATATTTTAGGTGCCCAAAGTCAATATGTGTATGCATCTTATTCACCCGTTTATATCCCAAATTCAACCTCAAAACACTTGAAAATTCGATATTTTTGGGTCCTAGAAGCGATCTGTACATGCCTACTCATTGATAGAATATTTTCAAAATATAGGCTCAAAACATGCTAAAAATCGATATTATAAGTGTCCAAAGTCGATATGTGCATGCATCTTCTGTACACGTTTATATCTCAAATTCAGGCTCAAAACACCCGAAAATTCAGTATTTTTGGGTTCTAGAAGCGATCTGTACATGCCAACTCCTAGTTAGAATGTTTTCTTGATACAGACCCAAAACATGCTCAAAATCGATATTTTAGGTGCCCAAAAGTTGATATGTGCATGCATCTTCAGTACCCGTTTATATATCAAATTCAGGCTCAAAGCACCCGAAAATTCGATATTTTAAGGGTCCCAGAAGCGATCTGTACATGCCTACTCCGTGTTAGAGTGTTTTCAAAATTCAGGCCCAAAACATACTGAAAATCGATCTTTTAGGTGCCCAAAAGTCGATTTGTGCATGCATCTTCTGTACCCGTTTATATCTCAAATTCAGGCTCCAAACACCAGAAAATTCGATATTTTGGGGTCCCAGAAGCGATCTGTACATGCCTAATCAGATACAGGCCCAAAACATGCTGAAAATCGATATTTTAGATGCCCAAAGTCAATATGTGCAGGCATCTTCTGAACCCGTTTATATCTCAAATTCAGGTTTCACACACACGAAAATTCGGTATTTTGGGGTCCAAGAAGCGATCTGTACATGCCTACTCAGATACAGGCCCAAAACATGCTGAAAATCGATCTTTTAGGTGCTATATTCAATATGTGCATGCATCTTCTGTACCCGTTTATATCTCAAATTCAAGCTCAAAACACCCGAAAATTTGATATTTTTGTGTCCCAGAAGCGATCTGTGCATGCCTACTTCGTGTTAGAGTATTTTGAAAATACAGGCCCAAAACATGCTGAAAATCGATATTTTAGGTGCTCAAAGTCAATATGTGCATGGATCTTCTGTACCTGTTTATATCTCAAATTCATGATCCAAACACTCGAAAATTCGGTATTTTTGGGTCCTAGAAGCGATCTGTACATGCCTACTCCTAGTTAGAATGTTTTCAAGGTACAGATCCAAAATATGCTCAAAATCGATATTTTAGGTGCCCAAAAGTTGATATGTGCATGCATCTTCAGTAATCGTTTATATCTCAAATTCAGGCTCAAAACACCTGAAAATTCGATATTTTGGGATCCCAGAAGCGATCTGTACATGGCTACTCCGTGTTAGAGTATTTTCAAAATACAGGCCCAAAACATACTGAAAATCGATCTTTTATGTGCCCAAAAGTCGATATGTGTATGCATCTTCTGTACCCGTTTATATCTCAAATTCAGGCTCCAAACACCCAGAAATTCGATATTTTGGGGTCCCAGAAGCGATCTGTATATGCCTACTCCGTTTTAGAGTATTTTCAAAATACAGGCCTAAAACATGTTGAAAATCCATATTTTAGGTGCCCAAAGTCAATATGTGTATGCATCTTATTCACCCGTTTATATCCAAAATTCAACCTCAAAACACTTGAAAATTTGATATTTTAGGGTCCCATAAGCAAACTGTACATGCCTACTCAGTGCTAGAATATTTTCAAAATACAGGCCCAAAACATACTGAAAATCGATATTTTAGGTGCCCAAAAGTCGGTATGTGCATGCATGTTCTGTACCCGTTTATATCTCAAATTCAGGTTTAAAATACCCGAAAATTCGATATTTTGGGGTCTCAGAAGCGATCTGTACATGCCTACTCAGTGCTAGAATATTTTCAAAATATATGCCTAAATCATGCTATAAATCGAAATTTTAGGTGCCCAAAGTCGATATCTCAAATTCATGCCCTAAACACACGAAAATTCGATATTTTGGGGTCCCAAAAGCTATCTGTACATGCCTACTCCGTGTTAGAGTATTTTCAAAATACAGGCCCAAAATATGCTGAAATCGATATTTTAGGTGCCCAAAGTCAATATGTGCATGCATCTTCTGTACCCGTTTATATATCAAATTTAGGCTCCAAACACCAGAAAATTCGGCATTTTGGGGTCCCAGAAGCGATCTGTACATGCCTAATCAGATACAGGCCCAAAACATGCTGAAAATCGATATTTTAGATGCCCAAAGTCAATATGTGCAGGCATCTTCTGTACCCGTTTATATCTCAAATTCAGGTTTCACTCACACGAAAATTATGTATTTTGGGGTCCAAGAAGCGATCTGTACATGCCTACTCCGTGTTAGAGTATTTTCAAAATATAGGCCCAAAACATGCTAAAAATCGATATTTTAAGTGCCCAAAGTCGATATCTCAAATTTAAGCTCAAAACACCCGAAAATTCGATATTTTGAGGTCCTAGAAGCGATCTGTACTTGCCTACTCCGTGTTAGAGTATTTTCAAAATACTGGCCCAAAACATGCTGAAAATCGATATTTTAGGTGCCCAAAGTCAATATGTGCATGCATCTTCTGTACCCGTTTATATCTGAAATTCAGCTCCAAACACCCGAAAATTCGATATTTTGGGTTCCCAGAAGCGATCTGTACATGCCTAGTCAGTGCTAGAATATTTTCAAAATATAGGCCCAAAATATGCTAAAAATCGATATTTTAAGTGCCCAAAGTCGATATATCAAATTTAGGCAAAAAACACCCTAAAATTCGATATTTTGGGGTCCCAGAAGCGATCTGTACATGCCTACTCCGTGTTAGAGTATTTTCAAAATACTGGCCCAAAACATGCTGAAAATCGATATTTTAGGTGCCCAAACTCTATATGTGCATGCATCTTCTGTACCCGTTTATATCTCAATTTCAGGCTCCAAACACCCGAAAATTCGATATTTTGGGGTCCCAGAAGCGATCTGTACATGGCTACTCAGATACAGGCCAAAAACATGCTAAAAATCGATATTTTAGGTGCCCAAAATCAATATGTGTATGCATCTTCTGCACCCGTTTATATCCCAAATTCAACCTCAAAACACCCGAAAATTAGATATTTTTTTAGGTCCCAGAAGCGATCTGTACATGCCTACTCAGTGCTAGAATGTTTTCAAAATATAGGCTCAAAACATGCTAAAAATCGATATTTTAAGTGTCCAAAGTCAATATGTGCATGAATCTTCTGTACCTGTTTATATCTCAAATTCCGCCTCAAAACACCCAAAAATTCGGTATTTTTGGGTCCTAGAAGCGAACTGTAAATGCGTACTCCTAGTTAGAATGTTTTTAAGATACAGACCCAAAACAAGCTCAAAATCGATATTTTAGGAGTCCAAAAGTCGATATGTGTATGCATCTTCAGTACCCGTTTATATCTCAAATTCAGGCTCAAAACACCCGAAAATTCTATATTTTGGGGGCCCTGAAGCAACCTGTACATGTCTACTCCGTGTTAGAGTATTTTCAAAATACAGGCCCAAAACATGCTGAAAATCGATATTTTAGGTGCCCAAAGTCAATATGTGCAGGCATCTTCTGTACCCGTTTATATCTCAAATTCAGGCTTCAAACACGAAAATTCAGTATTTTGGGGTCCTAGAAGCGATCTGTACATGCCTACTCAGATACAGGCACAAAACATGCTGAAAATCGATATTTCAGGTGCTATATTCAATATGTGCATGCATCTTATGTACCCGTTTATATCTCAAATTCAGGCTCAAAACACCCGAAAATTCGATATTTTTGTGTCCCAGAAGCAATCTGTGCATGCCTACTTCGTGTTAGAGTATTTTCAAAATACAGGCCCAAAACATACTAAAAATCGATATTTTAGGTGCTCAAAGTCAATATGTGCATTCATCTTCTGTACCTGTTTATATCTCTAATTCATGCTCCAAACACCCGAAAATTCGGTATTTTTGGGTCCTAGAAGCGATCTGTACATGCTTACTCCTAGTTAGAATGTTTTCAAGATACAGATCCAAAACATGCTCAAAATCGATATTTTAGGTTCCCAAAAGTTGATATGTGCATGCATTTTCAGTAATCGTTTATATATCAAATTCAGGCTCAAAACACCTGAAAATTCGATATTTTGGGATCCCAGAAGCGATCTGTACATGGCTACTCCGTGTTAGAGTATTTTCAAAATGCAGGCCCAAAACATACTGAAAATCGATATTTTAGGTGCCCAAAAGTCGATATGTGCATGCATGTTCTGGACCCGTTTATATCTCAAATTCAGGCTCAAAACACCCGAAAATTCGATATTTTGGGGTCCCAGAAGCGATCTGTACATGCCTCCTCCGTGTTAGAGTATTTTCAAAATACAGGCCCAAAACATGCTGAAAATCGATATTTTAGGTGCCCAAAGTCAATATGTGCATGCATCTTCTGTACCCGTTTATATCTCAAATTCAGGCTCAAAATACCCGAAATTTCGATATTTTGGGGTCTCAGAAGCGATCTGTACATGCCTACTCAGTGTTAGAATATTTTCAAAATATAGACCCAATACATGCTAAAAATCGATATTTTAGGTGCCAAAAGTCGATATCTCAAATTCAGGCCCAAATCAACCAGAAAATTCGATATTTTGGGGTCCCATAGGCGATCTGTACATGCCTACTCAGTGTTAGAATATTTTCAAAATATAGGCCCAAAACATACTGAAAATCGATCTTTTATTTGCCCAAAGTCAATATGTGTATGCATCTTATTCACCCGTTTATATCCCAAATTCAACCTCAAAACACTTGAAAATTCGATATTTTTGGGTCCCATAAGCGATCTGTACATGCCTACTCAGTGCTAGAATATTTTCAAAATATAAGCTCAAAACATGCTAAAAATCGATATTATAAGTGTCCAAAGTCGATATGTGCATGCATCTTCGGTACACGTTTATATCTCAAATTCAGGCTCAAAACACCCGAAAATTCAGTATTTTTGGGTCCTAGAAGCGATCTGTACTTGCCTACTCCTAGTTAGAATGTTTTCAAGATACAGACCCAAAACATGCTCAAAATCGATTATTTAGGTGCCCAAAAGTTGATATGTGCATGCATCTTCAGTACCCGTTTATATATCAAATTCAGGCTCAAAACACCCGAAAATTCGATATTTTGGGGTCCCAGAAGCGATCTGTACATGCCTACTCCGTGTTAGAGTGTTTTCAAAATACAGGCCTAAAACATACTGAAAATCGATCTTTTAGGTGCCCAAAAGTCAATATGTGCATGCATCTTCTGTACCCGTTTATAATTAAAATTCAGGCTCCAAACACCAGAAAATTCGATATTTTGGGGTCCCAGAAGCGATCTGTACATGCCTAATCAGATACATGCCTACTCAGTGCTAAAATGTTTTCAAAATATAGGCTCAAAACATGCTAAAAATCGATATTTTAGGTGTCCAAAGTCGATATGTGCATGCATCTTCAATATCCGTTTATATCTCAAATTCAGGCTCAAAACACCCTAAAATTCGATATGTTGGGATCCCAGAAGCGATCTGTACATGGCTACTCCGTGTTAGAGTATTTTCAAAATACAGGCCCAAAACATACTGAAAATCGATATTTTAGGTGCCCAAAAGTCGATTTGTGCATGCATGTTCTGTTCCCGTTTATATCTCAAATTCAGGCTCAAAACACCCAAAAATTCGATATTTTGTGGTCCCAGAAGCGATCTGTACATGCCTCCTCCGTGTTAGAGTATTTTCAAAATACTGACCCAAAACATGCTGAAAATACATATTTTAGGTTCCCAAAGTCAATATCTGTATGCATCTTCTGCACCCGTTTATATCCCAAATTCAACATCAAAACACTTGAAAATTCGATATTTTTGGATCCCATAAGCGATCTGTACATGCCTACTCAGTGCTAGAATATTTTCAAAATATAGGCTCAAAACATGCTAAAAATCGATGTTATAAGTGTCCAAAGTCGATATGTGCATGCATCTTCTGTACACGTTTATATCACAAATTCAGGCTCAAAACACCCGAAAATTCAGTATTTTTGGGTCCTAGAAACGATCTGTACATGCCTACTCCTAGTTAGAATGTTTTCAAGATACAGATCCAAAACATGCTCAAAATCGATATTTTAAGTGCCCAAAAGTTGATATGTGCATGCATCTTTAGTACCCGTTTATATATCAAATTCAGGCTCAAAACACCCAAAAATTCGATATTTTGGGGTTCCAGAAGCGATCTGTACATGCCTACTCCGTGTTAGAGTGTTTTCAAAATACAGGCCTAAAACATACTGAAAATCGATCTTTTAGGTGCCCAAAAGTCGATATGTGCATGCATCTTCTGTACCCGTTTATATTTAAAATTCAGGCTCCAAACACCAGAAAATTCGATATTTTGGGGTCCCAGAAGCGATCTGTACATGCCTAATCAGATACAGGCCCAAAATATGCTGAAAATCGATATTTTACATGCCCAAAGTCAATATGTGCATGCATCTTCTGTACCCGTTTATATCTCAAATTCAGGCTCAAAATACCCGAAAATTCGATATTTTGAGATCCCAGAAGCGATCTGTGCATGCCTACTTCGTTTAAGAGTATTTTCAAAATACAGGCCCAAAACATGCTAAAAATCGATATTTTAGGTGTTCAAAGTAAATATGTGCATGCATCTTCTGTACCTGTTTATATCTCAAATTCATACTCCTAACACCCGAAAATTCTGTATTTTTGGGTCCTAGAAGCAATCTGTACATGCCTACTCAGATACAGGCCCAAAACATGCTAAAAATCGATATTTTAGGTGCCCAAAGTCAATATGTGTATGCATCTTCTGCACCCGTTTATATCCCAAATTCAACCTCAAAACACACGAAAATTCTATATTTTTGGATCCCAGAAGCGATCTGTACATGCCTACTCAGTGCTAAAATGTTTTCAAAATATAGGCTCAAAACATGCTAAAAATCGATATTTTAGGTGTCCAAAGTCGATATGTGCATGCATCTTCAATATCCGTTTATATCTCAAATTCAGGCTCAAAACACCCGAAAATTCGATATGTTGGGATCCCAGAAGCGATCTGTACATGGCTACTCCGTGTTAGAGTATTTTCAAAATACAGGCCCAAAACATACTGAAAATCGATATTTTAGGTGCCCAAAAGTCGATTTGTGCATGCATGTTCTGTTCCCGTTTATATCTCAAATTCAGGTTTAAAACACCCGAAAATTCGATATTTTGTGGTCCCAGAAGCGATCTGTACATGCCTCCTCCGTGTTAGAGTATTTTCAAAATACTGACCCAAAACATGCTGAAAATCGATATTTTAGGTGCCTAAAGTCTATATGTGCATGTATTTTCTGTACCCGTTTATATCTCAAATTCAGGCTCCAAACACCCGAAAATTCGATATTTTGGGGTCCCAGAAGCGATTTGTATATGCCTACTCCGTTTTAGAGTATTTTCAAAATACAGGCTCAAAACATGCTGAAAATACATATTTTAGGTTCCCAAAGTCAATATCTGTATGCATCTTCTGCACCCGCTTATATCCCAAATTCAACCTCAAAACACCCGAAAATTCGATATTTTTGGGTCCCAGAAGCGATCTGTACATGCCTACTCAGTGCTAAAATGTTTTCAAAATATAGGCTCAAAACATGCTAAAAATCGATATTTTAAGTGTCCGAAGTCGATATGTGCATGCATCTTCTGTACACGTTTATATCTCAAATTCATAATCAATACACCCGAAAATTCGGTATTTTTGGGTCCTGGAAGCGATCTGTACATGCCTACTCCTATTTAGAATGTATTCAAGATACTGACCCAAAACATGCTAAAAATCGATATTTTAGGTGCCCAAAAGTCGCTATGTGCATGCTTCTTCAGTACCCGTTTATATTTCAAATTCAGGCTCAAAACACCCGAAAATTCGATATTTTTAGTTCCCAGAAGCGATCTGTACAAGCATACTCCGTGTTAGAGTATTTTGAAAATACTGGCCCAAAAACATGCTGAAAATCGATATTTTAGGTGCACAAAGTCAATATGTGCATGCATGTTCTGTACCCGTTTATATCTCAAATTCAGGCTCAAAACACCCGAAAATTCGATATTTTGGGGTCCCAGAAGCTATATGTACATGCCTACTCCGTGTTAGAGTATTTTCAAAGTATAGGCCCAAAACATACTGAAAATCGATCTTATACGTGCCCCAAAGTCGATATGTGCATGCATCTTCTGTACCCGTTTATATCTCAAATTCAGGCTCCAAACACCCGAAAAATCGATATTTTGGGGTCCCAGAAGCGATCTGTACATCCCTACTCAGATACAGGGCCAAAACATGCTGAAAATCGATAATTTAGGTGCCCAAAGTCAATATGTGTATGCATCTTCTGCACCCGTTTATATCCCAAATTCAACCTCAAAACACCAGAAAATTCTATATTTTAGGGTTCCAGAAGCGATCTGTACATGCCTACTCAGTGCTAGAATGTTTTCAAAATATAGGCTCAAAACATGCTAAAAATCGATATTTTAAGTGTCCAAAGTCGATATTTACATGCATCTTCTGTACCCGTTTATATCTCATATTCAGGCTTAAAACACCCGAAAATTCGAGATTTTGGGGTCCCAGAAGCGATCTGTACATGCCTACTCAGTGCTAGAATATTTTAAAAATATATGCCCAAAACATGCTAAAAATCGATATTTTAGGTGCCCAAAATCGATATCTCAAATTCATGCCCAAAACACCCGAAAATTCGATATTTTCTGGTCCCAGAAGCGATCGGTACATGCCTACTCCGTGTTAGAGTATTTTCAAAATACAGGCCCAAAACATGCTGAAAATCGATATTTTAGGTGCCCAAAGTCAATATGTACCCGTTTATATCTCAAATTCGGGCTCAAAACACCCGAAAATTCCATATTTCGGGGTCCCTGAAGCGATCTGTACATGCCTACTCAGTGCTAGAATATTTTAAAAATATAAGCTCAAAACATACTAAAAATCGATATTTTAGATGCCCAAAGTCGATATCTCAAATTCAGGTTAAAAACAAACGAAAATTCGATATTTTGAGTTCCCAGAAGCGATCTGTGCATGCCTACTTCGTGTTAGAGTATTTTCAAAATACAGGCCCAAAACATGCTAAAAATCGATATTTTAGGTGCTCAAAGTCGATATGTGCATGCATCTTCTGTACCTGTTTATATCTCAAATTCATGCTCCAAACACCCGAAATTTCGGTATTTTTCGGTCCTAGAAGCAATCTGTACATGCCTACTCAGATACAGGCCCAAAACATGCTAAACATCGATATTTTAGGTGCCCAAAGTCAATATGTGTATGCATCTTCTGCACCCGTTTATATCCCAAATTCAACCTCAAAACACCCGAAAATTCGATATTTTTGGATCCCAGAAGCGATCTGTACATACCTACTCAGTGCTAAAATGTTTTTAAAATATAGTCTCAAAACATGCTAAAAATCGATATTTTAAGTGTCCAAAGTCGATATGTGCATGCATCTTCTGTACCCGTTTATATCTCAAATTCATTCTCAAAACACCCGAAAATTCGGTATTTTTGGGTCCTAGAAGCGATCTGTACATGCCTACTCCTAGTTAGAATGTTTTCAAGATACAGATCCAAAACATGCTCAAAATCGATATTTTAGGTGACATAAAGTTGATATGTGCATGCATCTTCAGTAACCGTTTATATCTCAAATTCAGGCTCAAAACACCCGAAAATTCGATATTTTTGGATCCCAGAAGCGATCTGTACATGGCTACTCCGTGTTAGAGTATTTTCAAAATACAGGCCAAAAACATGCTGAAAAGCGATATTTTAGGTGCCTAAAGTCTATATTTGCATGCATCTTCTGTACCCGTTTATATCTCAAATTCAGGCTTCAAACACCCGAAAATTCGATATTTTGGGGTCCCAGAAGCGATCTGTACATGCCTACTCAGAAACAGGCCGAAAACATGCTGAAAATCGATATTTTAGGTGTCCAAAGTCAATATGTGTATGCATCTTTTGCACCCGTTTATATCCCAAATTCAACCTCAAAACACCCGAAAATTCGATATTTTTGGGTTCCAGCAGCGATATGTACATGCCTACTTAGTGCTAGAATGTTTTCAAAATATAGGCTCAAAACATGCTAATAATCGATATTTTAAGTGTCCAAAGTCGATGTGTGCATGCATCTTCTGTACCCGTTTATATCTCAAATTCAGACTCAAAACACCCGAAAATTCGATATTTTGGGGTCCCAGAAACGATCTGTACTCAATGCTAGAATATTTTCAAAATATAGGCCCAAAACATGATAAAATCGATATTTTAGATGCCCAAAGTCGATATATCAAATTCATGCCCAAAACACCCGAAAATTCGATATTTTGGGGTCCCTGAAGCGATCTGTACATGCCTACTCCGTGTTAGAATATTTTCAAAATACAGGCCCAAAACATACTGAAAATCGATCTTTTAGGTGCCCAAAAGTCGATATGTGCATTCATCTTCTGTACCCGTTTATACGTTTATATCTCAAATTCAGGCTCCAAACACCCTAAAATTCGATATTTGGGGTTCTTAAAGCAATCTGTACATGCCTACTCAGATACAGGCCCAAAACATGCTGAAAATAGATATTTTAGGTGCCCAAAGTCAATATGTGTATGCATCTTCTGCACCCGTTTATATCCCAAATTCAACCTCAAAACACCCGAAAATTCGATATTTTTGGGTTCCAGCAGCGATATGTACATGCCTACTTAGTGCTAGAATGTTTTCAAAATATAGGCTCAAAACATGCTAATAATCGATATTTTAAGTGTCCAAAATCGATGTGTGCATGCATCTTCTGTACCCGTTTATATCTCCAATTCAGCCTCAAAACACCCGAAAATTCGGTATTTTTGGGTCCTAGAAGCGATTTTTACATGCCTACTCCTAGTTAGAATGTTTTCAAGATACAGACCCACAACATGCTAAAATCGATATTTCAGGTGCTAAAAGTCGATATGTGCATGCATCGGCTGTACCCGTTTATATCTTAAATTCAGGCTCGAAACACCCGAAAATTCGATATTTTGGGGTCCCAGAAACGATCTATACTCAGTGCTAGAATATTTTTTTTAAATATAGGCCCAAAACATGCTAAAATCGATATTTTAGGTGCCCAAAGTCGATATCTCAAATTCAGGCCCAAAACACCCGAAAATTCGATATTTTGTGGTCCAAAAAGCGATCTGTACATGCCTACTCCTTGTTAGAGTATTTTCAAAATACAGGCAAAAAACATACTGAAAATCGATCTTTTAGGTGCCCAAAAGACGATATGTGCAATTATCTTCTGTACCCGTTTATATCTCAAATTCAAGCTCCAAACACCCTAAAATTCGATATTTTGGGGTCCCAGAAGCGATATGTACATGCATACTCCGTGTTAGAATATTTTCAAAATAAAGGCCCAAAACATGTTGAAAATATATATTTTAGGTGCCCAAAGTCGATATCTCAAATTCAGGCACAAAACACCGGCAAATTCGATATTTTCGGGTCCAAAAAGCGATCTGTACATGCCTACTCCGTGCTAGAGTATTTTCAAAATACAGGCCCAAAACATAGTGAAAATCGATCTTTTAGGTGCCCAAAAGTCGATATGTGCATTCATCTTCTGCACCCGTTTATATCTCAAATTCAGGCTCCAAACACCCTAAAATTCGATATTTTGGGGTCCTTAAAGCAATCTGTACATGCCTACTCAGATACAGGCCCAAAACATGCTGAAAATCGATATTTTAGGTGCCCAGAGTCAATATGTGTAACTATCTTATGCACCCGTTTATATCCCAAGTTCAACCTCAAAACACCCGAAAATTCGATATATTGGGGTCGCAGAAGCAATCTGTACATGCCTACTTATTGCTAGAATGTTGTCAAAATATAGTTCCGAAACATGCTAATAATCGATATTTTAAGTGTCCAAAGTCGATGTGTGCATGCATCTTCTGTACCCGTTTATATCTCAAATTCAGCCTCAAAACACCCGAAAATTCTATATTTTGAGGTCCCAGAAGCGATCTGTACATGCATACTCAGTGCTAGAATATTTTCTAAATATAGTTCCAAAACATGCTAAAAATCGATATTTTAAGTGTCCAAAGTCAATATGTGCATGCATCTTCTGTACCCGTTTATATCTCAAATTCACGCTCAAAACACACGAAAATTCGGTATTTTTGGGTCCAAGAAGCGATCTGTACATGCCTACTCCGTGTTAGAGTATTTTCAAAATACAGGCAGAAAACATGCTGAAAATAAATATTTTAGGTGCCCAAAGTCAATATGTGTATGCATCTTCTGTATCCGTTTATATCACAAATTCAGGCTCGAAACACCCAAAAATTCGATATTTTGGGTTCCCAGAAACGATCTGTACTAAGTGCTAGAATGTTTTCAAAATATAGGCCCAAAACATGCTAAAATCGATATTTTAGGTGCCGAAAGTCGATATCTCAAATTTAGGCCCAAAACACCCGAAAATTTGATATTTTGGGGTCCCAGAAGCGATCTGTACATGCCTACTCGTGTTAGAGTATTTTTAAAAATACGGGCCCAAAACATACTGAAAATCGGTCTTTTAGGTGCCCAAAAGTCAATATGTGTATTCATCTTCTGTACCCGTTTATATCTCATATTCAGGCTCCAAACACCCGAAAATTCGATA
Source organism: Petrolisthes cinctipes (assembly GCA_033782935.1). Taxonomy (NCBI): domain Eukaryota; kingdom Metazoa; phylum Arthropoda; class Malacostraca; order Decapoda; family Porcellanidae; genus Petrolisthes; species Petrolisthes cinctipes. The sequence goes on along the minus strand of JAWQEG010000043.1, from coordinate 6,457,906 downwards.
TTTTGGGGTTCCAGAAGCAATCTGTACATGCCTACTCATTGCTAGAATGTTTTCAAAATATAGTTCCAAAACATGCTAAAAATCGATATTTTAAGTGCACAAAGTCGATATCTCAAATTCAAGCCCAAAACATTCGAAAATTCGATATTTTGGGGTCCCAGAAGCGATCTGTACATGCCTACTCCTGGTTAGAATGTTTTCAAGATACAGACCCAAAACATGCTCAAAATCGATATTTTAGGTGCCCAAAAGTCGATATGTGCATGGATCATCAGTACCCGTTTATATCTCAGATTCAGAGTCAAAACACTCGAAAATTCGATATTTTGGGGTCCCAGAAGCGATCTGTACATGCCTACTCCGTGTTAGAGTATTTTCAAAATACAGGCAGAAAACATGCTGAAAATAAATATTTTAGGTGCCCAAAGTCAATATGTGCATGCATCTTCTGTACCTGTTTATATCTTAAATTCAGGCTCGAAACACCCGAAAATTCGATATTTTGGGGTCCCAGAAACGATCTGTACTCAGTGCTAGAATATTTTCAAAATATAGGCCCAAAACATGCTAAAATCGATATTTTAGGTGCCCAAAGTCGATATCTCAAATTCAGGCCCAAAACACCCGAAAATTCGATATTTTGGGGTCCCAGAAGCGATCTGTACATGCCTACTCCGTGTTAGAGTATTTTTAAAAATACAGGCCCAAAACAAACTGAAAATCGATCTTTTAGGTGCCCAAAAGTCGATATGTGCATTCACCTTCTGTACCCGTTTATATCTCAAATTCAGGCTCCAAACACCCTAAAATTCGATATTTTGGGGTCCTTAAAGCAATCTGTACATGCCTACTCAGATACAGGCCCAAAACATGCTGAAAATAGATATTTTAGGTGCCCAGAGTCAATATGTGTAAGTATCTTCTGCACCCGTTTATATCCCAAGTTCAACCTCAAAACACCCGAAAATTCGATATTTTGTGGTCCCAGAAGCAATCTGTACATGCCTACTCATTGCTAGAATGTTTTCAAAATATAGTTCCGAAACATGCTAAAAAATCGATATTTTAAGTGCACAAAGTCGATATCTTAAATTCAGGCCCAAAACATTCGAAAATTCGTTATTTTGGGGTCCCAGAAGCGATCTGTACATGGCTACTCCGTGGTAAAGTATTTTCAAAATAGAGGCCCAAAACATACTAAAAATCGATCTTTTAGGTGAACAAAGTCAATATGTGCATGCATCTTCTGTACCCGTTTATATCTCAAATTCAGCCTCAAAACACCCGAAAAATCGATGTTTTGAGGTAACAGAAGCGATCTGTACATGCCTACTTTTGGTTAGAATGTTTTCAAGATACAGACCCAAAACATGCTCAAAATCGATATTTTATGTGCCCAAAAGTCGATATTTGCATGCATCTTCAGTATCCGTTTATATCTCAAATTCACGCTCAAAACGCACGAAAAATCGGTATTTTTGGGTCCTAGAAGCGATCTGTACATGCCTACTCATTGCTAGAATGTTGTCAAAATATAGTTCCGAAACATGCTAATAATCGATATTTTAAGTGTCCAAAGTCGATGTGTGCATGCATCTTCTGTACCCGTTTATATCTCAAATTCAGCCTCAAAACACCCGAAAATTCGACATTTTGAGGTCCCAGAAGCGATCTGTACATGCATACTCAGTGCTAGAATATTTTCAAAATATAGTTCCAAAACATGCTAAAAATCGATATTTTAAGTGTCCAAAGTCAATATGTGCATGCATCTTCTGTACCCGTTTATATCTCAAATTCACGCTCAAAACACACGAAAATTCGGTATTTTTGGGTCCTAGAAGCGATCTGTACATGCCTACTCCTAGTTAGAATGTTTTCAAGATACAGACCCAAAACATGCTAAAATCGATATTTTAGGTGCCCAAAAGTCGATATGTGCATGCATCTTCAGTACCCGTTTATATCTCAAATGCAGGCTCAAAACACTCGAAAATTCGATATTTTGGGGTCCGAGAAGCGATCTGTACATGCCTACTCCGTGTTAGAGTATTTTCAAAATACAGGCAGAAAACATGCTGAAAATCGATATTTTAGGTGCCCAAAGTCGATATCTTAAATTCAGGCCCAAAACACCCGCAAATTCGATATTTTCGTGTCGCAGAAGCGATCTGTACATGCCTACTCCGTGCTAGAGTATTTTCAAAATGCAGGCCCAAAACATACTGAAAATCGATCCTGTATGTGCCCAAAAGTCGATTTTTACATGCATCTTCTGTACAAGTTTATATCTCAAATTCAGGCTCCAAACACCCGAAAATTAAGCGATCTGTACATGCCTACTCAGATACAGGCCCAAAACATGCTAAAAATTGATATTTAAGGTGCCCAAAGTATATATGTGTATGCATCTTCTGCACCCGTAAACATCCCAAATTCAACCTCAAAATACCCGAAAATTCGATATTTTGGGGTCCCAGAAGCGATCAGTACATGCCTACTCAGTGCAAGAATATTTTTAAAATATAGGCTCAAAACATGCTAAAAATCGATATTTTAAGTGTCCAAAGTCTAAATGTGCATGTATCTTCTGTACCCGTTTATATCTCAAATTCAGGCTCAAAACACCCGAAAACTCGGTATTTTTGGGTCCTAGAAGCGATTTTTACATGCCTACTCCTAGTTAGAATGTTTTCAAGATACAGACCCAAAACATGCTAAAATCGATATTTTAGGTGCGAAAAGTCGATATGTGCATGCATCTGCTGTACCCGTTTATATCTCAAATTCAGGCTCGAAAAACCCGAAAATTCGATATTTTGCGGTCCCAGAAACGATCTGTACTCAGTGCTAGAATATTTTTTTAAAATATAGGCCCAAAACATGCTAAAATCGATATTTTAGGTGCCCAAAGTCGATATCTCAAATTCAGGTCCAAAACACCCGAAAATTCGATATTTTGGGGTCCCAGAAGCGATCTGTACATGCCTACTCCTTGTTAGAGTATTTTCAAAATACAGGCCCAAAACATACTGAAAATCGATCTTTTAGGTGCCCAAAAGTCGATATGTGCATTCATCTTCTGTACCCGTTTATATCTCAAATTCAGGATCCAAACACCCTAAAATTCGATATTTTGGGGTCCTGAAAGCAATCTGTACATGCCTACTCAGATACAGGCCCAAAACATGCTGAAAATCGATATTTTAGGTGCCTAGAGTCAATATGTGTATGCATCTTCTGCACCCGTTTATATCCCAAATTCAACCTGAAAACACCCGAAAATTCGATATTTTGGGGTCCCAGAAGCAATCTGTACATGCCTACTTAGTGCCAGAATGTTTTCAAAATATAGGCTCAAAACATGCTAATAATCGATATTTTAAGTGTCCAAAGTCGATGTGTGCATGCATCTTCTGTACCCGTTTATATTTCAAATTCAGCCTCAAAACACCCGCAAATTCGATATTTTGGGGTCCCAAAAATGATCTGTACTCAGTGCTAGAATATTTTCAAAATATAGGCCCAAAACATGCTAAAATCGATATTTTAGGTGCCCAAAGTCGATATCTCAAATTCAGGCCCAAAACACTCGAAAATTCGATATTTTGGGGTCCCTGAAGCGATCTGTACATGCCTACTCCGTGTTAGAGTATTTTCAAAATACAGGCCCAAAACATACTGAAAATCGATCTTTTAGGTGCCCAAAAGTTAATATGTGCATTCATCTTCTGTACCCGTTTATATCTCAAAATCAGGCTCCAAACACCCTAAAATTCGATATTTTGGGGTCCTTAAAGCAATCTGTACATGCCTACTCAGATACAGGCCCAAAGCATGCTGAAAGTCGATATTTTAGGTGCCCAGAGACAATATGTGTAACTATCTTCTGCACCCGTTTATATCCCAAGTTCAACCTCAAAACACCCGAAAATTCGATATTTTGGGGTCCCAGAAGCAATCTGTACATGCCTACTTATTGCTAGAATGTTGTCAAAATATAGTTCCGAAACATGCTAAAAATCGATATTTTAAGTGTCCAAAGTCGATGTGTGCATTCATCTTCTGTACCCGTTTATATCTCAAATTCAGCCTCAAAACACCCGAAAATTCGATATTTTGAGGTCCCAGAAGCGATCTGTACATGCATACTCAGTGCTAGAATATTTTCAAATTATAGTTCCAAAACATGCTAAAAATCGATATTTTAAGTGTCCAAAGTCAATATGTGCATGCATCTTCTGTACCCGTTTATATCTCAAATTTACGCTGAAAACACACGAAAATTCGGTATTTTTGGGTCCTAGAAGCGAACTGTACATGCCTACTCCGTGTTAGAGTATTTTCAAAATACAGGCAGAAAACATGCTGAAAATAAATATTTTAGGTGCCCAAAGTCAATATGTGCATGCATCTTCTGTATCCGTTTATATCACAAATACAGGCTCGAAACACCCGAAAACTCGATATTTTGGGTTCCCAGAAACGATCTGTACTTAGTGCTAGAATGTTTTCAAAATATAGGCCCAAAACATGCTAAAATCGATATTTTAGGTGCCGAAAGTCGATATCTCAAATTCAGTCCCAAAACACCCGAACATTTGATATTTTGGGGTCCCAGAAGCGATCTGTACATGCCTATTCGTGTTAAAGTATTTTTTAAAATACGGGCCCAAAACATACTGCAAATCGATCTTTTAGGTGCCCAAAAGTCAATATGTGCATTCATCTTCTGTACCCGTTTATATCTCAAATTCAGGCTCCAAACACCCGAAAATTCGATATTTTGGGGTCCCTGAAGCAATCTGTACATGCCTACTCATTGCTAGAATGTTTTCAAAATATAGTTCCAAAACATGCTAAAAATCGATATTTTAAGTGCACAAAGTCGATATCTCAAATTCAAGCCCAAAACATTCGAAAATTCGATATTTTGGGGTCCCAGAAGCAATCTGTACATGGCTACTCCGTGGTAGAGTATTTTCAAAATAGAGGCCCAAAACATACTGAAAATCGATCTTTTAGGTGCCCAAAAGTCGATATGTACATGCATCTTCAGTACCAGTATATATCTCAAATTCAAGCTCTAAACACCCGAAAATTCGATATTTTGGGGTCCCAGAAGCGATCTGTACATGCCTACTCCGTGTTAGAGTATTTTCAAAATACAGGCAGAAAACATGCTGAAAATAAATATTTTAGGTGCCCAAAGTCAATATGTGCATGCATCTTCTGTATCTTTTTATATCTTAAATTCAGGCTCGAAACACCCGAAAATTCGATATTTTGGGGTCCCAGAAACGATCTGCACTCAGTGCTAGAATATTTTCAAAATATAGGCCCAAAACATGCTCAAAATCGATATTTTAGGTGCCCAAAGTCGATATCTCAAATTGAGGCCCAAAACACCCGCAAATTCGATATTTTCGTGTCCCAGAAGCGATCTGTACATGCCTACTCCGTGCTAGAGTATTTTCAAAATGCAGGCCCAAAACATACTGAAAATCGATCCTGTATGTGCCCAAAAGTCGATTTTTACATGCATCTTCTGTACTAGTTTATATCTCAAATTCAGGCTCCAAACACCCGAAAATTAAGCGATCTGTACATGCCTACTCAGATACAGGCCCAAAACATGCTAAAAATTGATATTTAAGGTGCCCAAAGTATATATGTGTATGCATCTTCTGCACCCGTAAACATCCCAAATTCAACCTCAAAATACCCGAAAATTCGATATTTTGGGGTCCCAGAAGCGATCAGTACATGCCTACTCAGTGCAAGAATATTTTTAAAATATAGGCTCAAAACATGCTAAAAATCGATATTTTAAGTGTCCAAAGTCTAAATGTGCATGTATCTTCTGTACCCGTTTATATCTCAAATTCAGGCTCAAAACACCCGAAAATTCGGTATTTTTGGGTCCTAGAAGCGATTTTTACATGCCTACTCCTAGTTAGAATGTTTTCAAGATACAGACCCAAAACATGCTAAAATCGATATTTTAGGTGCTAAAAGTCGATATGTGCATGCATCGGCTGTACCCGTTTATATCTCAAATTCAGGCTCGAAAAACCCGAAAATTCGATATTTTGCGGTCCCAGAAACGATCTGTACTCAGTGCTAGAATATTTTTTTAAAATATAGGCCCAAAACATGCTAAAATCGATATTTTAGGTGCCCAAAGTCGATATCTCAAATTCAGGCCCAAAACACCCGAAAATTCGATATTTTGGGGTCCCAGAAGCGATCTGTACATGCCTACTCCTTGTTAGAGTATTTTCAAAATACAGGCCCAAAACATACTGAAAATCGATCTTTTAGGTGCCCAAAAGTCGATATGTGCATTCATCTTCTGTACCCGTTTATATCTCAAATTCAGGCTCCAAACACCCTAAAATTCGATATTTTGGGGTCCTGAAAGCAATCTGTACATGCCTACTCAGATACAGGCCCAAAACATGCTGAAAATCGATATTTTAGGTGCCCAGAGTCAATATGTGTATGCATCTTCTGCACCCGTTTATATCCCAAATTCAACCTGAAAACACCCGAAAATTCGATATTTTGGGGTCCCAGAAGCAATCTGTACATGCCTACTCAGTGCTAGAATGTTTTCAAAATATAGGCTCAAAACATGCTAATAATCGATATTTTAAGTGTCCAAAGTCGATGTGTGCATGCATCTTCTTAACCCGTTTATATCTCAAATTCAGCCTCAAAACACCCGCAAATTCGATATTTTGGGGTCCCAGAAACGATCTGTACTCAGTGCTAGAATATTTTCAAAATATAGGCCCAAAACATGCTAAAATCGATATTTTAGGTGCCCAAAGTCGATATCTCAAATTCAGGCCCAAAACACTCGAAAATTCGATATTTTGGGGTCCCTGAAGCGATCTGTACATGCCTACTCCGTGTTAGAGTATTTTCAAAATACAGGCCCAAAACATACTGAAAATCGATCTTTTAGGTGCCCAAAAGTCGATATGTGCATTCATCTTCTATACCCGTTTATATCTCAAAATCAGGCTCCAAACACCCTAAAATTCGATATTTTGGGGTCCTTAAAGCAATCTGTACATGCCTACTCAGATACAGGCCCAAAGCATGCTGAAAATCGATATTTTAGGTGCCCAGAGTCAATATGTGTAACTATCTTCTGCACCCGTTTATATCCCAAGTTCAACCTCAAAACACCCGAAAATTCGATATTTTGGGGTCCCAGAAGCAATCTGTACATGCCTACTTATTGCTAGAATGTTGTCAAAATATAGTTCCGAAACATGCTAAAAATCGATATTTTAAGTGTCCAAAGTCGATGTGTGCATGCATCTTCTGTACACGTTTATATCTCAAATTCAGCCTCGAAACACCCGAAAATTCGATATTTTGAGGTCCCATAAGCGATCTGTACATGCATACTCAGTGCTAGAATATTTTCAAATTATAGTTCCAAAACATGCTAAAAATCGATATTTTAAGTGTCCAAAGTCAATATGTGCATGCATCTTCTGTACCCGTTTATATCTCAAATTTACGCACAAAACACACGAAAATTCGGTATTTTTGGGTTCTAGAAGCGATCTGTACATGCCTACTCCGTGTTAGAGTATTTTCAAAATACAGGCAGAAAACATGCTGAAAATAAATATTTTAGGTGCCCAAAGTCAATATGTGCATGCATCTTCTGTATCCGTTTATATCACAAATACAGGCTCGAAACACCCGAAAACTCGATATTTTGGGTTCCCAGAAACGATCTGTACTTAGTGCTAGAATGTTTTCAAAATATAGGCCCAAAACATGCTAAAATCGATATTTCAGGTGCCGAAAGTCGATATCTCAAATTCAGGCCCAAAACACCCGAACATTTGATATTTTGGGGTCCCAGAAGCGATCTGTACATGCCTATTCGTGTTAAAGTATTTTTAAAAATACGGGCCCAAAACATACTGAAAATCGATCTTTTAGGTGCCCAAAAGTCAGTATGTGCATTCATCTTCTGTACCCGTTTATATCTCAAATTCAGGCTCCAAACACCCGAAAATTCGATATTTTGGGGTCCCTGAAGCAATCTGTACATGCCTACTCATTGCTAGAATGTTTTCAAAATATAGTTCCAAAACATGCTAAAAATCGATATTTTAAGTGCACAAAGTCGATATCTCAAATTCAAGCCCAAAACATTCGAAAATTCGATATTTTGGGGTCCCAGAAGCAATCTGTACATGGCTACTCCGTGGTAGAGTATTTTCAAAATAGAGGCCCAAAACATACTGAAAATCGATCTTTTAGGTGCCCAAAAGTCGATATGTACATGCATCTTCAGTACCAGTATATATCTCAAATTCAAGCTCTAAACACCCGAAAATTCGATATTTTGGGGTCCCAGAAGCGATCTGTACATGCCTACTCCTGGTTAGAATGTTTTCAAGATACAGACCCAAAATATGCTCAAAATCGATATTTTAGGTGCCCAAAAGTCGATATGTGCATGGATCATCAGTACCCGTTTATATCTCAAATTCAGGCTCAAAACACTCGAAAATTCGATATTTTGGGGTCCCAGAAGCGATCTGTACATGCCTACTCCGTGTTAGAGTATTTTCAAAATACAGGCAGAAAACATGCTGAAAATAAATATTTTAGGTGCCCAAAGTCAATATGTGCATGCATCTTCTGTACCTTTTTATATCTTAAATTCAGGCCCAAAACACCCGAACATTTGATATTTTGGGGTCCCAGAAGCGATCTGTACATGCCTATTCGTGTTAAAGTATTTTTAAAAATACGGGCCCAAAACATACTGAAAATCGATCTTTTAGGTGCCCAAAAGTCAATATGTGCATTCATCTTCTGTACCCGTTTATATCTCAAATTCAGGCTCCAAACACCCGAAAATTCGATATTTTGGGGTCCTTAAAGCAATCTGTACATGCCTACTCAGATACAGGCCCAAAACATGCTGAAAATAGATATTTTAGGTGCCCAGAGTCAATATGTGTAAGTATCTTCTGCACCCGTTTATATCCCAAGTTCAACCTCAAAACACCCGAAAATTCGATATTTTGGGGTCCCAGAAGCAATCTGTACATGCCTACTCATTGCTAGAATGTTTTCAAAATATAGTTCCGAAACATGCTAAAAATCGATATTTTAAGTGCACAAAGTCGATATCTCAAATTCAGGCCCAAAACATTCGAAAATTCGATATTTTGGGGTCCCAGAAGCGATCTGTACATGGCTACTCCGTGGTAGAGTATTTTCAAAATAGAGGCCCAAAACATACTGAAAATCGATCTTTTAGGTGAAGAAAGTCAATATGTGCATGCATCTTCTGTACCCGTTTATATCTCAAATTCAGCCTCAAAACACCCGAAAAATCGATGTTTTGAGGTCCCAGAAGCGATCTGTACATGCCTACTTTTGGTTAGAATGTTTTCAAGATACAGACCCAAAACATGCTCATAATCGATATTTTAGGTGCCCAAAAGTCGATATGTGCATGCATCATCAGTACCCGTTTATATCACAAACTCAGGCTCAATACACCCGAAAATTTGATATTTTGTTGTCCCTGAAGCGATCTGTACATGCCTACTCAGTGCTAGAATATTTTCAAAATATAGTCCCAAAACATGCTAAAAATTGATATTTTAGGTGCCCAACGTCGATATCTCAAAATCAGGCCCAAAACACCCGAAAATTCGATATTTTGTGGTCCCAGAAGCGATTTGAGCATACCTACTCCGTGTTTGAGTATTTTTAAAATACAAGCCCAAAACATATTGAAAATCGATCTTTTAGGTGCCCAAAAGTCGATATGTGCATGCATCTTCTGTACCCGTTTATATCTTAAATTCAGGCTCCAAAAACCCGAAAATTCTATATTTTAGGGTCCCAGAAGCGATCTGTTCATGCATACACCGTGTTAGAGTATTTTCAATATACAGGCCCAAAACATGCTGAAAATCGAAATTTTAGGTGCCCAAAGTCAATATGTGTATGCATCTTCTGCACCCGTTTATATCCCAAATTCAACCTCAAAACACCCGAAAAATCGGTATTTTTGGGTCCTAGAAGTGATCTGTACATGCCTACTCCTAGTTAGAATGTTTTCAAAATACAGGCCTAAAACATGCTGAAAATCGATATTATAGGTGCCCTAAGTCAATATGTGTATGCATCTTCTGCACCCGTTTATATCTCAAATTCAACCTCAAAACACCCGAAAATTCGATATTTTTAGGTCCCAGAAGCGATCTGTACATGGCTACTCAGCGCTAGATTATTTTCAAACTATAGTTCCAAAACATGCTAAAAATCGATATTTTAGGGGCCCAAAGTCGATATCTCAAATTCTGTCCCAAAACACCCGTAAATTCGATATTTTGGGGCCCCAGAAGCAATCGGTACATGCCTACTCCGTGTTAGAGTATTTTTAAAATACAGGCCCAAAACATGCTGAAAATCGATATTTTAGGTGCCCAAAGTAAATATGTGTATGCATCTTCTGCACCCGTTTATATCACAAGCTCAGGCTCAATACACCCGAAAATTTGATATTTTGATGTCCCAGAAGCGATCTGTACATGCCTACTCAGTGCTAGAATATTTTCAAAATAAAGTCCCAAAACATGCTAAAAATCGATATTTTAGGTGCCCAACGTCGATATCTCAAAATCAGGCCCAAAACACCCGAAAATTCAATATTTTGTGGTCTCAGAAGCGATTTGAGCATACCTACTCCATGTTAGAGTATTTTTTAAATACAAGATCAAAACATACTGAAAATCGATCTTTTAGGTGCCCAAAAGTCGATATGTGCATGCATCTTCTGTACCCGTTTATATCTCAAATTCAGGCTCCAAAAACCCGAAAATTTGATATTTTAGGGTCCCAGAAGCGATCTGTTCATGCATACACCGTGTTAGAGTATTTTTAATTTACAGGCCCAAAACATGCTGAAAATCGAAATTTTAGGTACCTAAAGTCAATATGTGTATGCATCTTCTGCACCCGTTTATATCCCAAATTCAACCTCAAAACACCCGAAAAATCGGTATTTTTGGGTCCTAGAAGCGATCTGTACATGCCTACTCCTAGTTAGAATGTTTTCAAAATACAGGCCCAAAACATGCTGAAAATCGATATTATAGGTGCCCAAAGTCAATATGTGTATGCATCTTCTGCACCCGTTTATATCTCAAATTCAACCTCAAAACACCCGAAAATTCGATATTTTTGGGTCCCAGAAGCGATCTGTACATGGCTACTCAGCACTAGATTATTTTCAAACTATAGGCCCAAAACATGCTAAAAATCGATATTTTAGGGGCCCAAAGTCGATATCTCAAATTCAGTCCCAAAACACCCGAAATTTCGATATTTTGTGGTCCCAGAAGTGATTTGAGCATACCTACTCCGTGTTAGAGTATTTTTTAAAAACAAGCCCAAAACATACTGAAAATCGATCTTTTAGGTGCCCAAAAGTCGATATGTGCATGCATCTTCTGTACCCGTTTATATCTCAAATTCAGGCTCCCAAAACCCGAAAATTCGTTATTTTAGGGTCCCAGAAGTGATCTGTTCATGCATACACCGTGTTAGAGTATTTTCAATATACAGGCACAAAACATGCTGAAAATCGAAATTTTAGGTGCCCAATGTCAATATGTGTATGCATCTTCTGCACCCGTTTATATCTCAAATTCAGGCTCAAAACAATCGAAAATTCGATATTTTGGGTCCCAGAAGCGATCTGTACATGCCTACTCCGTGTTAGAGTATTTTCAAAATACAGGCAGAAAACATGCTGAAAATCGATATTTTAGGTGTACAAAGTCAATATGTGCATGCATCTTCTGTACCCGTTTATATCTCAAATTCAGGCTCGAAACACCCGAAAATACGATATTTTGGGGTCCCAGAAACGATCTATACTCAGTGCTAGAATATTTTCAAAATATAGGCCCAAAACATGCTAAAAACGGTATTTTAGGTGCCCAAAGTCGATATCTCAAATTCAGGCCCAAAACACCCGAAAATTCGATATTTTGGGGTCCCAGAAGCGATTTGTACATGCCTACTCCGTGTTAGAGTATTTTTTAAAATACAGGCCCAAAACATACTGAAAATCGATCTTTTAGGTGCCCAAAAGTCGATATCTGCATTCATCTTCTGTACCCGTTTATATCTCAAATTCAGGCTCCAAACCCCCTAAAATTCGATATTTTGGGGTCCTTAATTAAAGCAATCTGTACATGCCTACTCAGATACAAGCCCAAAACATGCTGAAAATAGATATTTTAGGTGCTCAGAGTCAATATGTGTATGCATCTTCTGCACCCGTTTATATCCCAAGTTCAACCTCAAAACACCCGAAAATTCGATATTTTGGGGTCCCAGAAGCAATCTGTACGTGCCTACTCATTGCTAAAATGTTTTCAAAATATAGTTCCAAAACATGCTAAAAATCGATATTTTAAGTGCACAAAGTCGATATCTCAAATTCAAGCCTATAACATTCGGAAATTCGATATTTTGGGGTCCCAGAAGCGATCTGTACATGACTACTCCGTGGTAGAGTATTTTTAAAATAGAGGCCCAAAACATACTGAAAATCGATCTTTTAGGTGCCCAAAAGTCGATATGTGCATGCATCTTCGGTACCCGTATATATCTCAAATTCAGGCTCAAAACACCCAAAAATTCGATATTTTGGGGTCCCAGAAGCGATCTGTACATGCCTACTCCGTGTTAGAGTATTTTCAAAATACTGGCCCAAAACATGCTGAAAATCGATATTTTAGGTGCCCAAAGTCAATATGTGCATGCATCTTCTGTACCCGTTTATATCTCAAATTCAGCCTCAAAACACCCGAAAAATCGATATTTTCAGATCCCAGAAGCGATCTGTACATGCCTACTTCGTGTTAGAGTATTTTCAAATTACAGGCCCAAAACATGTTAAAAATTGATCTTTTAGGTGCCCAAAAGTCGATATGTGCATGCATCTTCTGTACCCGTTTATATCTCAAATTCAGGCTCCAAACACCCGAAAATTCGATATTTTTGGGTTCCAGAAGCGATCTGTACATGCCTACTCAGTGCTAAAATGTTTTCAAAATATAGGCTGAAAACATGCTCAAAATCGATATTTTAGGTGCCCAAAAGTCGATATGTGCATGCATCATCAGTACCCGTTTATATCTCAAATTCAGGCTCAAAACACCCGAAAATTCGATATTTTTGGGTCCTGGAAGCGATCTGTACATGCCTACTCCGTGTTAGAGTATTTTCAAAATACAGGCCTAAAACATGTAGAAAAAGCAATATTTTAGGTGCCCAAAGTCAATATGTGCATGTATCTTCTGTACCCGTTTATATCTCAAATACAGGCTCGAAACACCCGAAAATTCGATATTTTGCTGTCCCAGAAACGATCTGTACTCAGTGCTAAAATATTTGTTTTAAATATAGGCCCAAAACATAATAAAATCGATATTTTAGGTGCCCAAAGTCGATATCTCAAATTCAGGCCCAAAACACCCGAAAATTCGATATTTGGGGGTCCCATAAGCGATTTGTACATGCCTACTCCTTGTTAGAGTATTTTCAAAATACAGGCAAAAAACATACTGAAAATCGATCTTTTAGGTGCCCAAAAGTCGATATGTGCAATTATATTCTGTACCCGTTTATATCTCAAATTCAGGCTCAAAACACCCGAAAATTCGGTATTTTTGGGTCCGAAAAGCGATCTGTACATGCCTACTCCTAGTTAGAATGTTTTCAAGATGCAGACCCATAACATGCTAAAAATCGATATTTTAGGTGCCCAAAAGTCGATATGCGCATGCATCTTCAGTACCCGTTTATATCTCAAATTCAGGCTCAAAACACCCAAAAATTAGATATTTTGGGTTCCCAGAAGCGATCTGTACATGCATTTTCTGTGTTAGAATATTTTCAAAATACAGGCCAAAAACATGTTGAAAATCGATATTTTAGGTGCCCAAAGTCGATATCTCAAATTCATGCCCAAAACACCCGCAAATTCGATATTTTCGGGTCCAAGAAGCGATCTGTACATGCCTACTCCGTGCTAGAGTATTTTCAAAATACAGGCCCAAAACATACTGAAAATCGATCTTTTAGGTGCCCAAAAGTCAATATGTGCATTCATCTTCTGTACCCGTTTATATCTAAAATTCAGGCTCCAAATACCCGAAAATTCGATATTTTGGGGTCCCAGAAGCGATCTGTACATGCCTACTCCGTGTTAGAGTATTTTCAAAATACAGGCCCAAAACATGCAGAAAATCAATATTTTAGGTGCCCAAAGTCAATACGTGCAATTATCTTCTGTACCCGTTTATATCTCAAATTCAAGCTCCAAACACCCTAAAATTCGTTATTTTGGGGTCCCAGAAACGATTTGTACTCAGTGCTAGAATATTTTCAAAATATAGGCTCAAAACATGCTAATGATCGATATTTTAAGTGTCCAAAGTCGATGTGTGCATGCATCTTCTGTACCCGTTTATATCTCAAATTCAGCCTCAAAACACCCGAAAATTCGATATTTTGGGGTCCCAGAAACGATCTGTGCTCAGTGCTAGAATATTTTCAAAATATAGGCCCAAAACATGCTAAAATCGATATTTTAGGTGCCCAAAGTCAATTTCTCAAATTCAGGCCCATAACACCCGAAAATTCGATATTTTTGGGTCCCAGAAGCGATCTGTACATGCCTACCCCGTGTTAGAGTATTTTCAAAATACAAGCCCAAAACATACTGAAAATCGATCTTTTAGGTGACAAAAAGTCGATATGTGCATTCATCTTCTGTACCCGTTTATATCTCAAATTCAGGCTCCAAACACCCTAAAATTCGATATTTTGGGGTCCTTAAATCAATCTGTACATGCCTACTCAGATACAGGCCCAAAACATGCTGAAAATCGATATTTTAGGTGCCCAGAGTCGATATGTGTATGCATTTTCTGCACCCGTTTATATCCCAAATTCAACCTCAAAACAACCGAAGATTCAATATTTTGGGGTCCCAGAAGCAATCTGTACATGCCTACTCAGTGCTAGAATGTTTTCAAAATATAGGCTCAAAACATACTAATAATCGATATTTTAAGTGTCCAAAGTCTATATGTGCATGCATCTTCTGTACCCGTTTATATCTCAAATTCAGGCTCAAAACACACGAAAAATCGATATTTTGAGGTCCCAGACGCGATCTGTACATGCCTACTCCGTGTTAGAGTATTTTCAAAATACAGGCCCAAAACATGTTAAAAATTGATCTTTTAGGTGCCCAAAAGTCGATATGTGCATGCATCTTCTGTATCCGTTTATATTTCAAATTCAGGCTCCAAACACACGAAAATTCTATATTTTTGGGTCCCAGAAGCGATCTGTACATGCCTACTCAGTGCTAAAATGTTTTCAAAACATAGGCTGAAAACATGCCAAAAATCGATATTTTAAGTTTCCAAAGTCGATATGTGCATGTACTTTCTGTACCCGTTTATATATCAAATTCAGGCTCAAAACACCCGAAAATTCGGTATTTTTGGGTCCTAGAACCGATCTGTACATGCCTACTTTTGGTTAGAATGTTTTCAAGATACAGACCCAAAACATGCTCAAAATCGATATTTTAGGTGCCCAAAAGTCGATATGTGCATGCATCATCAGTACCCGTTTATATCTCAAATTCAGGCTCAAAACACCCGAAAATTCGATATTTTTGGGTCCTGGAAACGATCTGTACATGCCTACTCCGTGTTAGAGTATTTTCAAAATACAGGCCCACAACTTGCTGAAAATCGATATTTTAGGTGCCCAAAGTCAATATGTGCATGCATCTTCTGTACCCGTTTATATCACAAATTCAGGCTCAATACACCCGAAAATTTGATATTTTGATGTCCCAGAAGCGATCTGTACATGCCTACTCAGTGCTAGAATATTTTCAAAATATAGTTCCAAAACATGCTAAAAATCGATATTTTAGGTGCCCAACGTCGATATCTCAAAATCAGGCCCAAAACACCCGAAAATTCGATATTTTGTGGTCCCAGAAGCGATTTGAGCATACCTACTCCGTGTTAGAGTATTTTTAAAATACAAGCCCAAAACATACTGAAAATCGATCTTTTAGGTGCCCAAAAGTCGATATGTGCATGCATCTTCTGTACCCGTTTATATCTCAAATTCAGGCTCCAAACAACCGAAAATTCGACATTATGGGGTCGCACAAGCGATCTGTACATGCCTACTCAGATACAGGCCGAAAACACGCTGAAAATCGAAATTTTAGGTGCCCAAAGTAAATATGTGTATGCATCTTCTGCACCCGTTTATATCCCAAATTCAACCTCAAAACACCCGAAAAATCGGTATTTTTGGGTCCTTGAAGCGATCTGTAAATGCCTACTCAGTGCTAGAATGTTTTCAAAATACAGGCCCAAAACATACTAAAAATCGACATTTTAAGTGTCCAAAGACGATATGTGCATGCATCTTCTGTACCCGTTTATATCTCAAATTCATGCTCAAAACACCCGAAAATTCGGTATTTTTGGGTCCTAGAAGCGATCTGTACATGCCTACTCCAAGTTTGATTGGTTTCAATATACAGACCCAAACTTGCTCAAAATCGATATTTTAGGTGTCCAAAAGTCGATATGTGCATACTTCTTAAGTACCCGTTTATAACTCAAATTCAGGCTCAAAACACCCGAAAATTCGATATTTTGGGGTCCCAGAAGTGATCTGTACATGCCTACTCCGTGTTAGAGTATTTCAAAATACAAGCCCATAACATGCTAAAAATCGATATTTTAGGTTCCCAAAATCATATATCGCAAATTCAGGCCCAAAACACCTCAAAATTCGATATTTTGGGTTCCCAGAAGCGATCTGTACATGCCTGTTCAGATAAAGGCCCAAAACATGCTGAAAATCGAAATTTTAGGTGCCCAAAGTCAATATGTGTATGCATCTTCTGCACCCGTTTATATCCCAAATTCAACCTCAAAACACCCGAAAAATCGGTATTTTTGGGTACTAGAAGCGATCTGTACATGCCTACTCCTAGTCAGAATGTTTTCAAAATACAGGCCCAAAACATGCTGAAAATCGATATTATAGGTGCCCAAAGTCAATATGTGTATGCATCTTTTGCACCCGTTTATATCGCAAATTCAACCTCAAAAGACCCGAAAATTCGATGTTTTTGGGTCCTAGAAGCGATCTGTACATGCCTACTCCGTGTTAGAGTATTTTCAAAATACAGGCCCAAAACATGCTGAAAATCGATATTTTAGGTGCCCAAAGTCAATATGTGCATGCATCTTCCGTACCCGTTTATATCTCAAATTCAGCCTCAAAAACACTCGAAAATTCGATATTTTTGGGTCCTAGAAGCGATCTGTAAATGGCTACTCCTAGTTCGAATGTTTTCAAGATACAGACCCAAAACTTGCCCAAAATCGATATTTTAGGTGTCCAAAAGTCGATATGTGCATGCATCTTCAGTACCCGTTTATATCTTAAATTCAAACTCAAAACACCCGAAAATTCGATATTTTGGGGTTCCAGAAGCGATCTGTACATGCCTACTCCGTGTTAGAGTATTTCAAAATACAAGCCCAAAACATGCTAAAAATCGATATTTTAGGTGCCCAAAGTCGATATTGCAAATTCAGGCCCAAAACACCTGAAAATTCGATATTTTGGGGTCCCAGAAGCGATCTGTACATGCCTGTTCTGATACAGGCCCAAAACATGCTGAAAATCGATATATTAGGTGCCCAAAGTAAATATGTGTATGCATCTTCTGCAACCGTTTATATCACAAATTCAACCTCAGAACACCCGAAAATTCGATATTTTTGGGTCCCAGAAGCGATCTGTACATGCCTACTCAGTGCTAGAATGTTTTCAAAATATAGGCTCAAAACATGCTAAAAATCGATATTTTAAGTGTCCAAAGTCGATATGTTCATGCATCTTCTGTACCCGTTTATATCTCAAATTCGGGGTCAAAACACCCGAAAATTCGGTATTTTAGGGTCCAAGAAGCGATCTGTACATGCCTACTCCGTGTTAGAGTATTTTCAAAATACAGGCCCAAAACATAATGAAAATCGATCTTTTAGGTGCCCAAAAGTCGATATGTGCATGCATCTTCTGTACCCGTTTATATTCCAAATTCAACCTCAAAACACCCGAAAATTCGATATTTTTGGGTCCCAGAAGCGATCTGTACAGTCGGCGGCAGAAGTCCTGTCGCCTCACCTGCTTCACCAAGACATGCAGTGTTCATGAACTCGAGAAATACGCACGTTTTCTACACCTAATAATCTCGAGTCTTCGAACATCGCGTGCCTCTGTGAAGCAAGTGAAGCGACAGGACTTTTGCCGCCGACTGTACATGCCTACTCAGTGCTATAATGTTTTCAAAATAAAGGCTCAAAACATGCTAAAAATCGATATTTTACGTGTCCAAAGTCGATATGTGCATGCATCCTCTGTACCCGTTTATATCTCAAATTCAGGCTCAAAACACCCGAAAATTCGGTATTTTTGGGTCCTAGAAGCGATCTGTACATGGCTACTCCTAGTTCGAATGTTTTCAAGATACAGACCCAAAACTTGCCCAAAATCGATATTTTAGGTGTCCAAAAGTCGATGTGTGCATGCATCTTCAGTACCCGTTTATATCTTAAATTCAAACTCAAAACACCCGAAAATTCGATATTTTGGGGTCCCAGAAGCGATCTGTACATGCCTACTCCGTGTTAGAGTATTTCAAAATACAAGCCCAAAACATGCTAAAAATCGATATTTTAGGTGCCCAAAGTCGATATTGCAAATTCAGGCCCAAAACACCTGAAAATTCGATATTTTGGGGTCCCAGAAGCGATCTGTACATGCCTATTCAGATACAGGCCCAAAACATGCTGAAAATCGATATATTAGGTGCCCAAAGTCAATATGTGTATGCATCTTCTGCAACCGTTTATATCACAAATTCAACCTCAGAACACCCGAAAATTCGATATTTTTGGGTTCCAGAAGCGATCTGTACATGCCTACTCCTAGTTAGAATGTTTTCAAGATACAGACCCAAAACATGCTAAAAATTGATATTTTAGGTGCCCAAAGTCAATATGTGCATGCATCTTATGTACCCGTTTATATCTCAAATTCAACCTCAAAACGCACGAAAATTCGTTATTTTGAGGTCCCAAAAGCGATCTGTACATGCCTACTCAGGGCTAGAATATTTTCAAAATATAGTCCCAAAACATGCTAAAAATCGATATTTTAGGTGCCCAAAGTCAATATCTCAAATTCAGGCACAAAACCCCCGAAAATTCGATATTTTAGGGGCCCAAAAGCGATCTGTACATGCCTACTTCGTGTTAGAGTTTTTTCAAAATACAGGCCCAAATCATACTGAAAATCGATCTTTTAGGTGCCCAAAAGTCGATATGTGCATGCATCTTCTGTACCCGTATATATCTCAAATTCAGGCTTAAAACACCCGAAAATTCGATATTTTGGGGTCGCAGAAGCGATCTGTACATGCCTACTCAGTACTAGAATATTTTCCAAATATGGGCCAAAAAACATGCAAAAAATCGATATTTTAGGTGCCCAAAGTCGATATCTCAAATTCAGTCCCAAAACACCCTAAAATTCGATATTTTGGGGCCCCAAAAGCGATCTGTATATGCCTACTTCGTGTTAGAGTTTTTTCAAAATACAAGCCTAAAACATACTGAAAATCGATCTCTTAGGTGCCCACAAGTCAAAATGTGAATGCATCTTCTGTACCCGTTTATATCCCAAATTCAGACTCAAAACACCCCAAAATTCGATATTTTGAGGTCCCAGAAGCGATTTGTACATGCCAACTCAGTGCTAGAATATTTTCAAGATATAGTTCCAAAACATGCTAAAAGTCGATATTTTAGGTGCACAAAGTCGATATCCCAAATTCATGCCCAAAACACCAGAAAAGTTCGATATTTTGGGGTCCCAGAAGCTATCTGTAAATGCCTACTCCATGTTAAAGCCTTTTCAATATACAGGCCCAAAACATACTGAAAATCGATCTTTTAGGTGCCCAAAAGTCGATATGTGCTTGCATCTTCTGTACCCGTTTATATCTCAAATTCAGGCAAAAAACACCCGAAAATTCGATATTTTTGGGTCCCAGAAGTGATCTGTATATGCCTACTCCGTGTTAGAGTATTTCAAAATACAAGCTCAAAACATGCTAAAAATCGATATTTTTAGGTGCCCAAAGTCGATATCGCAAATTCAGGCCCAAAACACCTGAAAATTCGATATTTTTGGGTCCCAGAAGTGATCTGTATATGCCTACTCCGTGTTAGAGTATTTCAAAATACAAGCTCAAAACATGCTAAAAATCGATATTTTAGGTGCCCAAAGTCGATATCGCAAATTCAGGCCCAAAACACCTGAAAATTCGATATTTTGGGGTCCCAGAAGCGATCTGTACATGCCTGTTCTGATACAGGCCCAAAACATGCTGTAAATCGATATATTAGGTGCCCAAAGTCAATATGTGTATGCATCTTCTGTACCCGTTTATATCTCAAATTCGGGATCAAAACACCCGAAAATTCGATATTTTGGGATCCCAGAAGCGATCTGTACATACCTACTCAGTGCTAGAATATTTTCAAAATATAGGCTCAAAAGATGCTACAAATTGATATTTTAAGTGTCCAAAGTCGATGTGTGCATGCATCTTCTGTACCCGTTTATATCTCAAATTCGGGATCAAAACACCCGAAAATTCGGTATTTTTGGGTCCTAGAAGCAATCTGTACATGCCTACTCCTAGTTAGAATGTTTTCAAGATACAGACCAATACATGCTCAAAATCGATATCTTAGGTGCCAAAAAGTCGATATGTGCATTCATCTTCAGTACCCGTTTATATCTCAAATTCAGGCTCAAAACACCCGAAAATTCGATATTTTGAGGTCCCAGAAGCGATCTGTACATGCCTACTCAGTGCTAGAATTTTTTCAAAATATAGGCTCAAAATATGCTAAAAATCGATATTTTAAGTGTCCAAAGTCGATATGTGCATGCATCTTCTGTACCCGTTTATATCCCAAATTCAACCTCAAAACACCCGAAAATTCGATATTTTTGGGTCCCAGAAGCGATCTGTACATGCCTACTCTGTGTTAGAATGTTTTCAAAATATAGGCTCAAAACATGATAAAAATCGATATTTTAAGTGTCCAAAGTCGATATGTACATGCATCTTCTGTATCTGTATATTTCTCAAATTCAGGCTCAAAACACCCGAAAATTCGGTATTTTAGGGGTCCTACAAGCAATCTGTACATGCCTACTCCTAGTTCGAATGTTTTCAAGATACAAACCCAAAACTTGCTCAAAATCGATATTTTAGGTGTCCAAAAGTCAATATGTGCATTCATCTTCAGTACCCGTTTATATCTCAAATTCAGGCTCAAAACACCCGAAAATTCAATATTTTGGGGTCCCAGAAGTAATCTGCACATGCCTACTCCGTGTTAGAGTATTTCAAAATACAGGCCAAAAACATGCTAAAAATCGATATTTTAGGTGCCCAAAGTCAATATGTGTATGTATCTTCTGTACCCGTTTATATCACAAATTCAACCTCAGAACACCCGAAAATTCGATATTTTTGGGTTCCAGAAGCGATCTGTACATGAATATTCAGATACAGGCCCAAAGCATGCTGAAAATCGATATATTAGGTGCCCAAAGTTAATATGTGTATGCATCTTCTGCACCCGTTTATATCACAAAATCAACCTCGGAACACCTGAAAATTCGATATTTTTGGGTCCCAGAAGCGATCTGTACATGCCTACTCAGTGCTAGAATGTTTTTAAAATACAGGCTCAAAACATGCTAAAAATCGATATTTTAAGTGTCCAAAGTCTTCTGTACCCGTTTATATCACAAATTCGGGATCAAAACACCCGAAAATTCGGTATTTTTGGTTCCCAGAAGAGATCTGTAGATGCCTACTCCTTGTTAGAATGTTTTAAAGATACAGACCTAAAACATGCTCAAAATCGATATTTTAGGTGCCCAAAAGTCGATATGTGCATGCCTCTTCCCTACCCGTTTATATCTCAAATTCAACCTCAAAAGACAAGAAAATTCGGTATTTTTGGGTCCTAGAAGCGATCTGTACATGCCTACTCCTAGTTCGAATATTTTCAAGATACAAACCCAAAACTTGCTCAAAATCGATATTTTAGGTGTCCAAAAGTCGATATGTGCATGCATCTTCTCTACCCGGTTATATCACAAATTCAGGCTCAATACACCCGAAAATTCGATATTATGGGGTCTCAGAAGCGATCTGTACATGCCTACTCAGTTCTAGAATATTTTCAAAATATAGACCCAATACATGCAAAAAATCGATATTTTAGGTGCCCAAAGTCGATATCTCAAATTCAGGCCCAAAACACCCGAAAATTCGATATTATGGGGTCTCAGAAGCGATCTGTACATGCCTACTCAGTGCTAGAATGTTTTCAAAATACAGGCCCAAAACATGCTGAAAATCGATATTTTAGGTGCCCAAAGTCGATATGTGCAAGTACCTTCTGTACCCGTTTATATCTCAAATTCAGGCTTAAAACACCCGAAAATTCGGTATTTTTGGGTCCTAGAAGCGATATGTACATGCCTACTCCTGGTTAGAATGTTTTCAAGATACAGACCCAAAACATGCTCAAAATCGATATTTTAGGTGCCCAAAAGTCGATATGTGCATGCATCATCAGTACCCGTTTATATCTCAAATTCTGGCTCCAAAAACCCGAAAATTCGATATTTTAGGGTCCAAGAAGCGATCTGTTCATGCATACACCGTGTTAGAGTATTTTCAATATACAGGCCCAAAACATGCTGAAAATCGATATTTTAGGTGTCCAAAGTCAATATGTGCATGCATCTTCTGTACCCGTTTTTATCACAAATTCAGGCTCAATACCCCCGAAAATTTGATATTATTGGGTCCCAGAAGCGATCTGTACATGCCTACTCAGTGCTAGATTATTTTCAAACTATAGGCCCAAAACATGTTAAAAATTGATCTTTTAGGTGCCCAAAATCGATATGTGCATGCATCTTCTGTACCCGTTCATATCTCAAATTCAGGCTCCAAACACCCGAAAATTCGATATTTTGGGGTCCCAGAAGCGATCTGTACATGCCTACTCCGTGGTAGAGTATTTTCAAAATAGAGGCCCAAAACATACTGAAAATCGATATTTTAGGTGCCCAAAAGTCGTTTTGTGCATGCATCTTCAGTACCCGTATATATCTCAAATTCAGGCTCTAAACACCCGAAAACTCGATATTTTGGGGTCCCAGAAGCGATCTGTACATGCCTACTCCGTGTTAGAGTATTTTCAAAATACAGGCCCAAAACATGTTAAAAATTGATCTTTTAGGTGCCCAAAATCGATATGTGCATGCATCTTCTGTACCCGTTCATATCTCAAATTCAGGCTCCAAACACCCGAAAATTCGATATTTTGGGGTCCCAGAAGCGATCTGTACATGCCTACTCCGTGTTAGAGTATTTTCAAAATACAGGCCCAAAACATGCGGAAAATCGATATTTTATGTCCCCAAAGTCAATATGTGCATGCATCTTCTGTACCCGTATATATTCAAAATTCAGGCTCAAAACACCCGAAAATTCGGTATTTTTGTGTCCTAGAACCGATCTGTACATGCCTACTCCTGGTTAGAATGTTTTCAAGATACAGACCCAAAACCTGCTCAAAATCGATATTTTAGGTGCCCAAAAGTCGATATGTTCATGCATCATCAGTACCCGTTTATATCTCAAATTCAGGCTCAAAACACCCGAAAATTCGATATTTTGGGGTCCCAGAAGCGATCTGTACATGCCTACTCCGTGTTATAGTATTTTCAAAATACAGGCCCAAAACATGCAGAACATCGATCTTTTAGGTGCCCAAAAGTCGATATGTGATTGCATCTACTGTACCCGTTTATATCTCAAATTCAGGCTCCAAAACCCCGAAAATTCCATATTTTAGGGTCCCAGAAGCGATCTGATCATGCATACACCGTGTTAGAGTATTTTCAATATACAGGCCCAAAACATGCTGAAAATCGATATTTCAGGTGCCCAAAGTCAATATGTGCATGCATCTTCTGTACCCGTTTATATCACAAATTTAGTCTCAATACACCCGAAAAATTGATATTTTGAGGTCCCACAAGCGATCTGTACATGCCTACTCAGTGCTAGAATATTTTCGAAATATAGTCCAAAAACATGCTAAAAATCGATATTTTTGGTGCCCAAAGTCGATATTTAAAATTCAGGCCCAAAACACCCGAAAATTCGATATTTTGGGGTTCCAGAAGCGATCAGTACATGCCTACTCCGTGTTAGAGCATTTTCAAAATACAGGCCCAAAACATACTGAAAATCGATCGTTTATGTGCCCAAAAGTCGATATGTGCATGCATCTTCTGTACCCGTTTCTATCTCAAATTCAGGCTCCAAACCACCGAAAATTCGACATTATGGGGTCGCACAAGCGATCTGTACATGTCTACTCAGATACAGGCCCAAAACACGCTGAAAATCAAAATTTTAGGTGCACAAAGTCAATATGTGTATGCATCTTCTGCACCCCTTTATATCCCAAATTCAACCTCAAAACACCCGAAAAATCGGTATTTTGGGTCCTAGAAGCGATCTGTACATGCCTACTCCTAGTTAGAATGTTTTCAAAATACAGGCCCAAAACATGCTGAAAATCGATATTATAGGTGCCCAAAGTCAATATGTGTATGCATCTTCTGCACCCGTTTATATCCCAAATTCAACCTCAAAACACCCGAAAATTTGATATTATTGGGTCCCAGAAGCGATCTGTACATGCCTACTCAGTGCTAGATTATTTTCAAACTATAGGCCCAAAACATGCTAAAAATCGATATTTTAGGGGCCCAAAGTCGATATCTCAAATTCAGTCCCAAAACACCCGTAAATTCGATATATTTGGGGGCCCAGAAGCAATCTGTACATGCCTACTCCGTGTTAGAGTATTCTCAAAATACAGGCCCAAAACATGCTAAAAATCGATATTTTAGGTGCCCAAAGTCAATATGTGCATGCATCTTCTGTACCCGTTTATATCTCAAATTCAGGCTCAAAACACCAGAAAATGCGATATTTTGATGTCCCAGAAGCGATCTGTACATGCCTACTCAGTGCTAGAATATTTTCAAAATATAGTCCGAAAACATGCTAAAAATCGATATTTTAGGTGCCCAAAGTCAATATCTCAAATTCAGGCCCAAAACAAACGAAAATTCGATATTTTGGGGCCCCAAAAGCGAACTGTACATGCCTACTTCGTGTTAGAGTATTTTCCAAATACAGGCCCAAAACATTCTGAAAATCGATCTTTTAGGTGCCCAAAAGTCGATATGTGCATTCATCTCCTGTACCCGTATATATCTCAAATTCAGGCTTAAAACACCCGAAAATTCGATATTTTGGGGTCGCAGAAGCGATCTGTACATGCCTACTCAGTACTAGAATATTTTCCAAATATAGGCCCAAAACATGCTAAAAATCGATATTTTAGGTGCCCAAAGTCGATATCTCAAATTCAGTCCCAAAACACCCGAAAATTCGATATTTTGGGGCCCCAAAAGCGATCTGTATATGCCTACTTCGTGTTAGAGTATTTTCAAAATACAAGACTAAAACAAACTGAAAATCGATCTTTTAGGTGCCCAAAAGTCGATATGTGCATGCATCTTCTGTACCCGTTTATATCTTAAATTCAGGCTCCAAACACCCGAAAATTCGATATTTTGGGTTCCCAGAAGCGATCTGTACATGCCTATTCAGATACAGGCCTAAAACATGCTGAAAATCGATATATTAGGTGCCCATAGTCAATATGTGTATGCATCTTCTGCACCCGTTTATATCCCAAATTCAACCTCAAAACACCCGAAAATTCGATATTTTTGGGTCCCAGAAGGGATCTGTACATGCCTACTCAGTGCTAGAATGCTTTTAAAATATATAGACTCAAAACATGCTAAAACTCGATATTTTAAGTTTCCAAAGTCGATATGTGCATGCATCTTCTGTACCCGTTTATATCTCAAATTCAGGCTCAAAACACCCGAAAATTCGGTATGTTTGGGTCCTAGAAGCGATCTGTACATGCCTACTCCGTGTTAGAGTATTTTCAAAATACAGGCCCAAAACATGCTGAAAATCGATATTTTAGGTGCCAAAAAGTCAATATGTGCATGCATCTTCTGTATCCGTTTATATCTCAAATTCAGTCTCAAAACTCCCGAAAATTCGGTATTTTGAGGTCCTAGAAGCGATCTGTGCATGCCTACTCAGTGCTAGAATCTTTTCAAAATATAGTCCCAAAACATGCTAAAAATCGATATTTTAGGTGCACAAAGTCGATATCCCAAATTCATGCCCAAAACACCAGAAAAATTCGATATTTTGGGGTCCCAGAAGCTATCTGTAAATGCCTACTCCGTGTTAAAGCCTTTTCAATATACAGACTCAAAACATACTGAAAATGGAACTTTTAGGTGCCCAAAGTCAATATGTGTATGCATCTTCTGCAACCGTTTATATCACAAATTTAACCTCAGAACACCCGAAAATTCGATATTTTTGGGTCCCAGAAGCGATCTGTACATGCCTACTCCTAGTTAGAATGTTTTCAATATACAGACCCAAAACATGCTCAAAATCGATATTTTAGGTGCCCAAAAGTCGATATGTGCATGCATCTTCATTTTCCGTTTATATCTTAAATTCAGGGTTAAAACTCCCGAAAATTCGATATTTTTGGGGTCCAAAAGCGATCTGTACATGCCTACTCCGTGTTGGAGTATTTTCAAAATACAGTCCCAAAACATGATAAAAATTGATATTTTAGGTGCCCAAAGTCAATAAGTGCATGCATCTTCTGTACCCGTTTATATCTCAAAATCAACCTCAAAACACACGAAAATTCGATATTTTAGGGTCCCAGAAGCGATCTGTACATGCCTACTCAGATACAGGCCCAAAACATGCTGAAAATCGATATTTTAGGTGCCCAAAGTCAAAATGTGTATGCATCTTCTGCGCCCGTTTATATCCCAAATTCAACCTCAAAACACCCTAAAATTCGATATTTTTGGGTCCTAGAAGCGATCTGTACATGCCTACTCCTAGTTTGAATGTTTTCAAGATACAGACCCAAACTTGCTCAAAATCGATATTTTAGGTGTCCAAAAGTCGATATGTGCATGCATCTTCAGTACCCGTTTACATCTCAAATTCAGGGTCAAAACACCCGAAAATTCGATATTTTTGGGTCCCAGAAGTGATCTGTACATGCCTACTCCGTGTTAGAGTATTTCAAAATACAAGCTGAAAACATGCTAAAAATCGATATTTTAGGTGCCCAAAGTCGATATCGCAAATTCAGGCCCAAAACACGTGAAAATTCGATATTTTGGGGTCCTAGAGGCGATATGTACATGCATGTTCAGATACAGACCCAAAACATGATGAAAATCGATATATTAGGTGCCCAAAGTCAATATGTGTATGCATCTTCTGCAACCGTTTATATCACAAATTCAACCTCAGAACACCCGAAAATTCGATAATTTGGGGTCCCAGAAGCGATCTGTACATGCCTACTCAGTGCTAGAATGTTTTCAAAATATAGGCTCAAAGCATGCTAAAAATCGATATTTTAGTGTCCAAAGTCGATATGTTCATGCATCTTCTGTCCCGTTTATATCTCAAATTCGGGATCAGAACACACGAAAATTCGGTATTTTTGGGTCCTAGAAGCGATTTGTACATGCCTACTCCGTGTTAGAGTATTTTCAAAATACAGGCCCAAAACATGCTGAAAATCGATATGTTAGGTGCCCAAAGTCAATATGTGCATGCATCTTCTGTACCCGTTTATTTCTCAAATTCAACTTTAAAACACGAAAATTCGATATTTTGGGGTCCCAGAAGCGATTTGTACATGCCTACTCCGTGTTAGAGTATTTTCAAAATACAGGCCCAAAACATGCTGAAAATCGATATGTTAGGTGCCCAAAGTCAATATGTGCATGCATCTTCTGTACCCGTTTATTTCTCAAATTCAACTTTAAAACACGAAAATTCGATATTTTGGGGTCCCAGAAGCGATCTGTACATGCCTACTCTGTGCTAGAATATTTTCAAAATATAGGCTCAAAACATGCTAAAAATCGATATTTTAAGTGTCCAAAGTCGATATGTTCATGCATCTTCTGTACCTGTATATTTCTCAAATTCAGGCTCAAAACACCCGAAAATTCGGTATTTTTGGTATCAAGAAGAGATCTGTAGATGCCTACTCCTAGTTAGAATGTATTAAAGATACAGACCCAAAACATGCTCAAAATCGATATTTTAGGTGCCCAAAAGTCGATATGTGCATGCATCTACAGTACCCGTTTATATTTCAAAATCAGGGTTAAAACACCAGATAATTCGATATTTTGGGGTCCCAGAAGCGATCTGTACATGCCTACTCCGTGTTAGAGTATTTTCAAAATACAGGCCCAAAACATGCTGAAAATCGATATTTTAGGTGCCCAAGGTCAATATGTGCATGCCTCTACTCTACCCGTTTATATCTCAAATTCAACCTCAAAACACAAGAAAATTCGGTATTTTTGTGTCCTAGAAGCGATCTGTACATGCCTACTCCTAGTTCGAATGTTTTCATGATACAAACCCAAAACTTGCTCAAAATCGATATTTTATGTGTCCAAAAGTCGATATGTGCATGCATCTTTAGTACCCGTTTATATCTCAAATTCAAGGTTAAAACACCCGAATATTCGATATTTGGGGTCCCAGAAGCGATCTGTACATGCCTACTCCGTGTAAGAGTATTTTCAAAATACAGGCCCAAAACATGCTAAAAATCGATATTTTAGGTGCCCAAAGTCAATATGTGCATGCATCTTCTCTACCCGTTTATATCTCAAATTCAACCTCAAAACACACGAAAATTCGATATTTTGGGGTCCCAGAAGCGATCTGTACATGCCTACTCAGTGCTAGAATGTTTTCAAAATATAGGCTCAAAACATGCTAAAAATCGATATTTTAAGTGTCCAAAGTCGATATGTGCATGCATCTTCTGTACCCGTTTATATCCCAAATTCAACCTCAAAACACACGAAAATTCGATATTTTAGGGTCCCAGAAGCGATCTGTACATGCCTACTCAGATACAGGCCCAAAACATACTGAAAATCGATATTTTAGGTGCCCAAAGTCAAAATGTGTATGCATCTTTTGCGCCCGTTTATATCCCAAATTCAACCTCAAAGCACCCGAAAATTCGATAATTTTGGGTCCCAGAAGCAATGTGCACATACCTACTCAGTGATAGAATGTTTTCAAAACAAAGGCTCAAAACATGCAAAAAATCGATATTTTAGGTGTCCAAAGTCGATATGTTCATGCATCTTCAAAACCCGTTTATATCTCAAATTCAGACTATAAACACCCAAGAATTCGGTATTTTGGGGTTCCAGAAGCGATCTGTACATGCCTACTCAGATACAAGCCCAAAACAAGCTGAAAATCGATATTTTTGGTGCCAAAAATTCGATATGTTCATGCATCTTCTGTACCTGTATATTTCTCAATTTCAGGCTCAAAACACCCGAAAATTCGGTGTTTTTTGGGTCCTACAAGCAATCTGTACATGCCTACTCCTAGTTCGAATGTTTTCAAGATACAAACCCAAAACTTGCTCAAAATCGATATTTTAGGTGTCCAAAAGTCAATATGTGTATGTATCTTCTGCACCCGTTTATATCACAAATTCAACCTCAGAACACCCGAAAATTCGATATTTTTGGGTCCCAGAAGCGATCTGTAGATGCCTACTCAGTGCTAGAATATTTTCAAGATATAGTCCCAAAACATTCGAAAAATCGATATTTTTGGTGCCCAAAGTCGATATCTCAAATTCAGGCCCAAAACACCCGAAATTTCGATATTTTGGGGTCTCAGAAGCGATCTGTACACGAATATTCAGATACAGGCCCAAAGCATGCTGAAAATCGATATATTAGGTGCCCAAAGTCAATATGTATATGCATCTTCTGCAACCGTTTATATCACAAATTCAACCTCAGAACACCGGAAAATTCGATATTTTTGGGTCCCAGAAGAGATCTGTACATGCCTACTCAGTGCTAGAATGTTTTCAAAATATAGACTCAAAACATGCTAAAAATCGATATTTTAAGTGTCCAAAGTCGATATGTGCATGCATCTTCTGTACCCGTTTATATCTCAAACTCGGGATCAAAACACCCGAAAATTCGGTATTTTTGGTTTCAAGAAGAGATCTGTAGATGCCTACTCCTAGTTAGAATGTTTTAAAGATACAGACCCAAAACATGCTCAAAATCGATATTTTAGGTGCCCAAAAGTCGATATGTGCATGCATCTACAGTACCCGTTTATATCTCAAATTCAGGGTTAAAACACCCGATAATTCGATATTTTGGGGTCCCAGAAGCGATCTGTACATGCCTACTCCGTGTTAGAGTATTTTTCAAAATACAGGCCCAAAACATGCTGAAAATCGATATTTTAGGTGCCCAAAGTCAATATGTGTATGCCTCTTCTCTACCCGTTTATATCTTAAATTCAACCTCAAATCACAAGAAAATTCGGTATTTTTGTGTCCTAGAAGCGATCTGTACATGCCTACTCTGTGTTAGAGTATTTTCAAAATACAGGCCCAAAACATGCTGAAAATCAATATTTTAGGTGCCCATAGTCAATATGTGCATGCATCTTTAGTACCCGTTTATATCACAAATTCAACCTCAAAACACACGAAAATTCGATATTTTAGGGTCCCAGAAGCGATCTGTACATGCCTACTCAGATACAGGCCCAAAACATGCTGGAAATCGATATTTTAGGTGCCTAAAGTCAAAATGTGTATGCATCTTCTTCGCCCATTTATATCCCAAATTCAACCTCAAAGCACCCGAAAATTCGATAATTTTGGGTCCCAGAAGCAATCTGCACATGCCTACTCAGTGATAGAATGTTTTCAAAACAAAGGCTCAAAACATGCTAAAAATCGATATTTTAGGTGTCCAAAGTCGATATGTGCATGCATCTTCTGTACCCGTTTATATCTCAAATTCAGGCTCAAAACACTCGAAAAATTCGGTATTTTTGGTTCCTACAAGCGATCTGTACATGCCTACTCCTAGTTAGAATGTTTTCAAGATACAGACCCAAATCATGCTCAAAATCGATATTTTAGGTGCCAAAAAGTCGATATGTTCATGCATCTTCAAAACCCGTTTATATCTCAAATTCAGACTACAAACACCCAAGAATTCGGTATTTTGGGGTTCCAGAAGCGATCTGTACATGCCTACTCAGATACAGGCCCAAAACATGCTGAAAATCGATATATTAGGTGCCCAAAGTCAATATGTGTATGCATCTTCTGCAACAGTTTATATCACAAATTCAACCTCAGAACACACGAAAATTCGATATTTTTGGATTCCATAAGCGATCTGTACATACTTACTCAGTGCTAGAATGTTTTCAAAACATAGGCTCAAAACATGCTAAAAATCGATATTTTAAGTGTCCAAAGTCGATATGTGCATGCATCTTCTGTACCCGTTTATATCTCAAGTTCGGGATCAAAACACCCGAAAATTTGTTATTTTTGAGTCCTAAAAGCGATCTGTACATGCCTACTCCTAGTTAGAATGTTTTCATGATACAGACCCAATACATGCTCATAATCGATATTTTAGGTGCCCAAAAGTCGATATGTGCATGCATCTTCAGTACCCGTTTATATCTCAAATTCAGGGTTAAAACACCCGAAAATTCGATATTTTTGGGTCCTAGAAGCAATCTGTACATGCCTACTCCGTGTTAGAGTATTTTTAAAATACAGGCCCAAAACATGCTGAAAATCGATATATTAGGTGCCCAAAGTCAATATGTGCATGCATCTTTAGTACCCGTTTATATCACAAATTCAACCTCAAAACACACGAAAATTCGATATTTTAGGGTCCCAGAAGCGATCTGTACATGCCTACTCAGATACAGGCCCAAAACATGCTGAAAATCGATATTTTAGGTGCCCAAAGTCAAAATGTGAATGCATCTTCTTCGCCCATTTATATCCTAAATTCAACCTCAAAGCACCCGAAAATTCGATAATTTTGGGTCCCAGAAGCAATCTGCACATGCCTACTCAGTGATAGAATGTTTTCAAAACAAAGACTCAAAACATGCTAAAAATCGATATTTTAAGTGTCCAAAGTCGATATGTGTATGCATCTTCTGTACCTGTTTATATCTCAAATTTGAGATCAAAACACCCGAAAATTCGGTATTTTTGGGTCCTAGAAGCGATTTGTACATGCCTACTCCTAGTTAGAATGTTTTCAAGATACAGACCCAAAACATGCTCAAAATCGATATTTTAGGTGCCCAAAAGTCGATATGTGTATGCATCTTCAGTACCCGTTTATATCTCAAATTCAGGGTTAAAACACCTGAAAATTCGATATTTTGGGGTCCCAGAAGCGATCTGTACATGCCTACTCTGTGTTAGAGTATTTTCAAAATACAGGCCCAAAACATGCTGAAAATCAATATTTTAGGTGCCCAAAGTCAATATGTGCATGCATCTTTAGTACCCGTTTATATCACAAATTCAACCTCAAAACACACGAAAATTCGATATTTTAGGGTCCCAGAAGCGATCTGTACATGCCTACTCAGATACAGGCCCAAAACATGCTGAAAATCGATATTTTAGGTGCCCAAAGTCAAAATGTGAATGCATCTTCTTCGCCCATTTATATCCTAAATTCAACCTCAAAGCACCCGAAAATTCGATAATTTTGGGTCCCAGAAGCAATCTGCACATGCCTACTCAGTGATAGAATGTTTTCAAAACAAAGACTCAAAACATGCTAAAAATCGATATTTTAGGTGTCCAAAGTCGATATGTGCATGCATCTTCTGTACCCGTTTATATCTCAAATTCAGGCTCAAAACACCCGAAAAATTCGGTATTTTTGGGTCCTAGAAGCGATTTGTACATGCCTACTCCTAGTTAGAATGTTTTCAAGATACAGACCCAAAACATGCTCAAAATCGATATTTTAGGTGCCCAAAAGTCAAATATGTGTATGCATCTTCAGTACCCGTTTATATCTCAAATTCAGGGTTAAAACACCTGAAAATTCGATATTTTGGGGTCCCAGAAGCGATCTGTACATGCCTACTCTGTGTTAGAGTATTTTCAAAATACAGGCCCAAAACATGCTGAAAATCAATATTTTATGTGCCCAAAGTCAATATGTGCATGCATCTTTAGTACCCGTTTATATCACAAATTCAACCTCAAAACACACGAAAATTCGATATTTTAGGGTCCCAGAAGCGATCTGTACATGCCTACTCAGATACAGGCCCAAAACATGCTGAAAATCGATATTTTAGGTGCCCAAAGTCAAAATGTGAATGCATCTTCTTCGCCCATTTATATCCTAAATTCAACCTCAAAGCACCCGAAAATTCGATAATTTTGGGTCCCAGAAGCAATCTGCACATGCCTACTCAGTGATAGAATGTTTTCAAAACAAAGACTCAAAACATGCTAAAAATCGATATTTTAGGTGTCCAAAGTCGATATGTGCATGCATCTTCTGTACCCGTTTATATCTCAAATTCAGGCTCAAAACACCCGAAAAATTCGGTATTTTTGGTTCCTACAAGCGATCTGTACATGCCTACTCCTAGTTAGAATGTTTTCAAGATACAGACCCAAATCATGCTCAAAATCGATATTTTAGGTGCCAAAAAGTCGATATGTTCATGCATCTTCAAAACCCGTTTATATCTCAAATTCAGACTACAAACACCCAAGAATTCGGTATTTTGGGGTTCCAGAAGCGATCTGTACATGCCTACTCAGATACAGGCCCAAAACATGCTGAAAATCGATATATTAGGTGCCCAAAGTCAATATGTGTATGCATCTTCTGCAACAGTTTATATCACAAATTCAACCTCAGAACACCCGAAAATTCGATATTTTTGGGTCCCAGAAGCGATCTGTACAGTCGGCGGCAGAAGTCCTGTCGCCTCACCTGCTTCACCAAGACATGCAGTGTTCATGAACTCGAGAAATACGCACGTTTTCTACACGTAATAATCTCGAGTCTTCGAACATTGCGTGCCTCGGTGAAGCAAGTGAAGCGACAGGGCTTTTGCCGCCGAGTGTACATGCCTACTCAGTACTAGAATGTTTTCAAAATAAAGACTCAAAACATGCTAAAAATCGATATTTTAAGTGTCCAAAGTCGATATGTGCATGCATCTTCTGTACCCGTTTATATCTCAAATTCAGGCTCAAAACACCCGAAAATTCGGTATTTTGGGGTCCCAGAAGCGATCTGTACATGCCTACTTCTAGTTCGAATGTTTTCAAGATACAGACCCAATACATGCTCATAATCGATATTTTAGGTGCCCAAAAGTCGATATGTGCATGCATCTTCAGTACCCGTTTATATCTCAAATTCAGGGTTAAAACACCCGAAAATTCGATATTTTTTGGTCCTAGAAGCAATCTGTACATGCCTACTCCGTGTTAGAGTATTTTTAAAATACAGGCCCAAAACATGCTGAAAATCGATATATTAGGTGCCCAAAGTCAATAATTATGTGTATGCATTTTCTGTACCCATTTATATCTCAAATTCAACCTCAAAACACACGAAAATTCGATATTCTAGGGTCCCAGAAGCGATCTGTACATGCCTACTCAGATACAGGCCCAAAACATGCTGAAAATCGATATTTTTGGTGCCAAAAATTCGATATGTTCATGCATCTTTAGTACCCGTTTATATCTCAAATTCAGGCTCAAAACACCCCAAAATTCGATATTTTGAGGTCCCAGAAGCGATCTGTACATGCCTACTCAGTGCTAGAATTTTTTCAAAATATAGGCTCAAAACATGCTAAAAATCGATATTTTAAGTATCCAAAGTCGATATGTGCATGCATCATCTGTACCCGTTTATATCCCAAATTCAACCTCAAAACACCCGAAAATTCGATATTTTGGGGTCCCAGAAACGATCTGTACATGCCTATTCAGTGCTAGAATGTTTTCAAAATATAGGCTCAAAACATGCTAAAAATCGATATTTTAAGTGTCCAAAGTCGATATGTGTATGCATCTTCTGTACCTGTTTATATCTCAAATTTGAGATCAAAACACCCGAAAATTCGGTATTTTTGGGTCCTAGAAGCGATTTGTACATGCCTACTCCTAGTTAGAATGTTTTCAAGATACAGACCCAAAACATGCTCAAAATCGATATTTTAGGTGCCCAAAAGTCGATATGTGTATGCATCTTCAGTACCCGTTTATATCTCAAATTCAGGGTTAAAACACCTGAAAATTCGATATTTTGGGGTCCCAGAAGCGATCTGTACATGCCTACTCTGTGTTAGAGTATTTTCAAAATACAGGCCCAAAACATGCTGAAAATCAATATTTTAGGTGCCCAAAGTCAATATGTGCATGCATCTTTAGTACCCGTTTATATCACAAATTCAACCTCAAAACACACGAAAATTCGATATTTTAGGGTCCCAGAAGCGATCTGTACATGCCTACTCAGATACAGGCCCAAAACATGCTGAAAATCGATATTTTAGGTGCCCAAAGTCAAAATGTGAATGCATCTTCTTCGCCCATTTATATCCTAAATTCAACCTCAAAGCACCCGAAAATTCGATAATTTTGGGTCCCAGAAGCAATCTGCACATGCCTACTCAGTGATAGAATGTTTTCAAAACAAAGACTCAAAACATGCTAAAAATCGATATTTTAGGTGTCCAAAGTCGATATGTGCATGCATCTTCTGTACCCGTTTATATCTCAAATTCAGGCTCAAAACACCCGAAAAATTCGGTATTTTTGGGTCCGAGAAGCGATTTGTACATGCCTACTCCTAGTTAGAATGTTTTCAAGATACAGACCCAAAACATGCTCAAAATCGATATTTTAGGTGCCCAAAAGTCGATATGTGTATGCATCTTCAGTACCCGTTTATATCTCAAATTCAGGGTTAAAACACCTGAAAATTCGATATTTTGGGGTCCCAGAAGCGATCTGTACATGCCTACTCTGTGTTAGAGTATTTTCAAAATACAGGCCCAAAACATGCTGAAAATCAATATTTTAGGTGCCCAAAGTCAATATGTGCATGCATCTTTAGTACCCGTTTATATCACAAATTCAACCTCAAAACACACGAAAATTCGATATTTTAGGGTCCCAGAAGCGATCTGTACATGCCTACTCAGATACAGGCCCAAAACATGCTGAAAATCGATATTTTAGGTGCCCAAAGTCAAAATGTGAATGCATCTTCTTCGCCCATTTATATCCTAAATTCAACCTCAAAGCACCCGAAAATTCGATAATTTTGGGTCCCAGAAGCAATCTGCACATGCCTACTCAGTGATAGAATGTTTTCAAAACAAAGACTCAAAACATGCTAAAAATCGATATTTTAGGTGTCCAAAGTCGATATGTGCATGCATCTTCTGTACCCGTTTATATCTCAAATTCAGGCTCAAAACACCCGAAAAATTCGGTATTTTTGGTTCCTACAAGCGATCTGTACATGCCTACTCCTAGTTAGAATGTTTTCAAGATACAGACCCAAATCATGCTCAAAATCGATATTTTAGGTGCCAAAAAGTCGATATGTTCATGCATCTTCAAAACCCGTTTATATCTCAAATTCAGACTACAAACACCCAAGAATTCGGTATTTTGGGGTTCCAGAAGCGATCTGTACATGCCTACTCAGATACAGGCCCAAAACATGCTGAAAATCGATATATTAGGTGCCCAAAGTCAATATGTGTATGCATCTTCTGCAACAGTTTATATCACAAATTCAACCTCAGAACACCCGAAAATTCGATATTTTTGGGTCCCAGAAGCGATCTGTACAGTCGGCGGCAGAAGTCCTGTCGCCTCACCTGCTTCACCAAGACATGCAGTGTTCATGAACTCGAGAAATACTCACGTTTTCTACACGTAATAATCTCGAGTCTTCGAACATTGCGTGCCTCGGTGAAGCAAGTGAAGCGACAGGGCTTTTGCCGCCGAGTGTACATGCCTACTCAGTACTAGAATGTTTTCAAAATAAAGACTCAAAACATGCTAAAAATCGATATTTTAAGTGTCCAAAGTCGATATGTGCATGCATCTTCTGTACCCGTTTATATCTCAAATTCAGGCTCAAAACACCCGAAAATTCGGTATTTTGGGGTCCCAGAAGCGATCTGTACATGCCTACTTCTAGTTCGAATGTTTTAAAGATACAGACCCAATACATGCTCATAATCGATATTTTAGGTGCCCATAAGTCGATATGTGCATGCATCTTCAGTACCCGTTTATATCTCAAATTCAGGGTTAAAACACCCGAAAATTCGATATTTTTGGGTCCTAGAAGCAATCTGTACATGCCTACTCCGTGTTAGAGTATTTTCAAAATACAGGCCCAAAACATGCTGAAAATCGATATTTTAGGTGCCCAAAGTCAATAATTATGTGTATGCATTTTCTGTACCCGTTTATATCTCAAATGCAACCTCAAAACACACGAAAATTCGATATTTTAGGGTCCAAGAAGTGATCTGTACATGCCTACTCAGATACAGGCCCAAAACATGCTAAAAATCGATATTTTTGGTGCCAAAAATTCGATATGTTCATGCATATTCAGTACCCGTTTATATCTCAAATTCAGGCTCAAAACACCCGAAAATTCGATATTTTGAGGTCCCAGAAGCGATCTGTACATGCCTACTCAGTGCTAGAATTTTTTCAAAATATAGGCTCAAAACATGCTAAAAATCGATATTTTAAGTGTCCAAAGTCGATATGTTCATGCATCT
The DNA here is from genome assembly GCA_033782935.1 of Petrolisthes cinctipes. Classification (NCBI taxonomy): domain Eukaryota; kingdom Metazoa; phylum Arthropoda; class Malacostraca; order Decapoda; family Porcellanidae; genus Petrolisthes; species Petrolisthes cinctipes. Next base: position 6,419,709 of record JAWQEG010000043.1, on the reverse strand, counting down.
TCTGTACCTGTATATTTCTCAAATTCAGGCTCAAAACACCCGAAAATTCGGTATTTTTTGGGTCCTACAAGCAATCTGTACATGCCTACTCCTAGTTTGAATGTTTTCAAGATACAAACCCAAATCATGCTCAAAATCGATATTTTAGGTGACCAAAGTCAATCTGTGTATGCATCTTCTGCAACCGTTTATATCACAAATTCAACCTCAGAACACCCGAAAATTCGATATTTTGGGGTCCCAGAAACGATCTGTACCTGCCTACTCAGTGCTAGAATTTTTTTCAAAATATAGGCTCAAAACATGCTACAAATCGATATTTTAAGTATCCAAAGTCGATATGTGCATGCATCTTCTGTACCCGTTTATATCTCAAATTCGTGATCAAAATACACGAAAATTCGGTATTTTTGGTTTCAAGAAGCGATCTGTACATGCCTACTCCTAGTTAGAATGTTTTCAAGATACAGACCAATACATGCTCAAAATCGATATTTTAGGTGCCCAAAAGTCGATATGAGCATGCATCTTCAGTACCCGTTTATATCTCAAATTCAGGGTTAAAACACCCGAAAATTCGATTTTTTGGGGTCCCAGAAGCGATCTGTACATGCCTACTCCGTGTTAGAGTATTTTCAAAATACAGGCCCAAAACATGCTGAAAATCGATATTTTAGGTGCCCAAAGTCAATATGTGCATGCCTCTTCTGTACCCGTTTATATCACAAATTCAACCTCAAAACACCCGAAAATTCGATATTTTGAGGTCCCAGAAGCGATCTATACAAGCCTACTCAGTGCTAGAATGTTTTCAAAACATAGGCTCAAAACATGCTCAAAATCAATATTTTATTTGCCCAAAAGTCGATATGTGCATGCATCTTCAGTACCCGTTTATATCTCAAATTCAGGGTTAAAACACCCGAAAATTCGATATTTTAGGGTCCCAGAAGCTATCTGTACATGCCTACTCCGTGTTAGAGTATTTCAAAATACAGGCCCAAAACATGCTAAAAATCGATATTTTAGGTGCCCAAAGTCAATATGTGTATGTATCTTCTGCACCCGTTTATATCACAAATTCATCCTCAGAACACCCGAAAATTCGATATTTTTGGGTCCCAGAAGCGATCTGTACAGTCGGCGGCAGAAGTCCTGTCGCCTCACCTGCTTCACCAAGACATGCAGTGTTCATGAACTCGAGAAATACGCACGTTTTCTACACCTAATAATCTCGAGTCTTCGAACATTGCGTGCCTCGGTGAAGCAAGTGAAGAGACAGGACTTTTGCCGCCGACTGTACATGCCTACTCAGTGCTAAAATGTTTTCAAAATAAAGACTCAAAACATGCTAAAAATCGATATTTTAAGTATCCAAATTCGATTTGTGCATGCATCTTCTGTACCCGTTTATATCTCAAATTCAGGCTCAAAACACCCGAAAATTCGATATTTTGGGGTCCCAGAATTGATCTGTACATGCCTACTCAGTGCTAGAATTTTTTCAAAATATAGGCTCAAAACATGCTAAAAATCGATATTTTAAGTATCCAAGGTCGATATGTGCATGTATCTTCTCTACCCGTTTATATCCCAAATTCAACCTCAAAACACCCGAAAATTCGATATTTTTGGGTCCCAGAAGCAATCTGTACATGCCTACTCTGTGCTAGAATGTTTTTAAAATATAGGCTCAAAACATGCTAAAAATCGATATTTTAAGTGTCCAAAGTCGATATGTGCATGTATCTTCTGTACCCGTTTATATCTCAAATTCGGGATCAAAACACCCGAAAATTCGGTATTTTTGGTTCCAAGAAGAGATCTGTAGATGCCTACTCCTAGTTAGAATGTTTTCAAGATACAGACACAAATCATGCCCAAAATCGATATTTTAGGTGCCCATACGTCGATATGTGCATGCATCTACAGTACCCGTTTATATCTCAAATTCAGGGTTAAAACACCCGAAAATTCGATATTTTAGGGTCCCAGAAGCTATCTGTACATGCCTACTCCGTGTTAGAGTATTTCAAAATACAGGCCCAAAACATGCTAAAAATCGATATTTTAGGTGCCCAAAGTCAATATGTGTATGTATCTTCTGCACCCGTTTATATCACAAATTCATCCTCAGAACACCCGAAAATTCGATATTTTTGGGTCCCAGAAGCGATCTGTACAGTCGGCGGCAGAAGTCCTGTCGCCTCACCTGCTTCCCCAAGACATGCAGTGTTCATGAACTCGAGAAATACGCACGTTTTCTACACCTAATAATCTCGAGTCTTCAAACATTGCGTGTCTCGGTGAAGCAAGTGAAGCGACAGGACTTTTGCCGCCGACTGTACATGCCTACTCAGTGCTAGAATGTTTTCAAAATAAAGACTCAAAACATGCTAAAAATCGATATTTTAAGTATCCAAATTCGATATGTGCATGCATCTTCTGTACCCGTTTATATCTCAAACTCAGGCTCAAAACACCCGAAAATTCGGTATTTTGGGGTCCCAGAAGCGATCTGTACATGCCTACTTTTAATTCGAATGTTTTAAAGATACAGACCCAATACATGCTCATAATCGATATTTTAGGTGCCCAAAAGTCGATATGTGCATGCATCTTCAGTACCCGTTTATATCTCAAATTCAGGGTTAAAACACAAGAAAATTCGATATTTTTGGGTCCTAGAAGCAATCTGTACATGCCTACTCCGTGTTAGAGTATTTTCATAATACAGGCCCAAAACATGCTGAAAATCGATATTTTAGGTGCCCAATGTCAATAATTATGTGTATGCATTTTCTGTACCCGTTTATATCTCAAATGCAACCTCAAAACACACGAAAATTCGATATTTTAGGGTCCCAGAAGCGATCTGTACATGCCTACTCAGATACAGGCCCAAAACATGCTAAAAATCGATATTTTTGGTGCCAAAAATTCGATATGTTCATGCATCTTCAGTACCCGTTTATATCTCAAATTCAGGGTTAAAACACCCGAAAATTCGATATTTTGGGGTCCCAGAAGCGATCTGTACATGCCTACTCCGTGTTAGAGTATTTTCAAAATACAGGCCCAAAACATGCTGAAAATCGATATTTTAGGTGCCCAAAGTCAATATGTGCATGCATCTTCTCTACCCGTTTATTTCTCAAATTCAATTTCAAAACACACGAAAATTCGATATTTTGGGGTCCCAGAAGCGATCTGTACATGCCTACTCAGTACTAGAATTATTTCAAAATATAGGCTCAAAACATGCTAAAAATCGATATTTTAAGTATCCAAAGTCGATATGTGCATGTATCTTCTGTACCCGTTTATATCCCAAATTCAACCTCAGAACACCCGAAAATTCGATATTTTTGGGTCCCAGAAGCGATCTGTACATGCCTACTCCGTGCTAGAATGTTTTCAAAATATAGGCTCAAAACATGCTAAAAATCGATATTTTAAGTGTCCAAAGTCGATATGTTCATGCATCTTCTGTACCTGTATATTTCTCAAATTCAGGCTCAAAACACCCGAAAATTCGGTATTTTTTGAGTCCTACAAGCAATCTGTACATGCCTACTCCTAGTTCGAATGTTTTCAAGATACAAACCCAAAACTTGCTCCAAATCGATATTTTAGGTGTCCAAAAGTCAATATGTGTATGTATCTTCTGCACCCGTTTATATCAAATTCAACCTCAGAACACCCGAAAATTCGATATTTTTTGGTCCCAGAAGCGATCTGTACATGCCTACTCAGTGCTAGAATATTTTCAAAATATAGTCCCAAAACATGCGAGAAATCGATATTTTTGGTGCCCTAAGTCGATATCTCAAATTCAGTCCCAAAACACCCGAAATTTCGATATTTTGGGGTCTCAGAAGCGATCTGTACATGAATATTCAGATACAGGCCCAAAGCATGCTGAAAATCGATATATTAGGTGCCCAAAGTTAAAATGTGTATGCATCTTCTGCAACCGTTTATATCACAAATTCAACCTCAGAACACACGAAAATTCGATATTTTGGGGTCCCAGAAGCGATCTGTACATGCCTACTCAGTGCTAGAATGTTTTCAAAATATTGGCTCAAAACATGCTAAAAATCGATATTTTAAGTGTCCAAAGTCGATATGTGCATGCATCTTCTGTACCCGTTTATATCTCAAATTCAGGATCAAAACACCCGAAAATTCGGTATTTTTGGTTTCAAGAAGCGATCTGTACATGCCTACTCCTAGTTAGAATGTTTTCAAGATACAGACCAATACATGCTCAAAATCGATATTTTAGGTGCCCAAAAGTCGATATGTGCATGCATATTCAGTACCCGTTTATATCTCAAATTCAAACTCAAAACACACGAAAATTCGATATTTTGTGGTCCCAGAAGCGATCTGTACATGCCTACTCAGTGCTAGAATGTTTTCAAAATATAGGCTCAAAACATGCTAAAAATCGATATTTTAAGTGTCCAAAGTCGATATGTGCATGAATCTTCTGTACCCGTTTATATCCCCAAATTCAACCTCAAAACACCCGAAAAATCGATATTTTTGGGTCCCATAAGCGATCTGAACATGCCTACTCTGTGCTAGAATTTTTTCAAAATATAGGCTCAAAACATGCTAAAAATCGATATTTTAAGTGTCCAAAGTCAATATGTGCATGTATCTTCTGTACCTGTATATTTCTCAAATTCAGGCTCAAAACACCCGAAAATTCGATATTTTGGTGTCCCAGAAGCGATCTGTACATGCCTACTCCGTGTTAGAGTATTTTCAAAATACAGGCCCAAAACATGCTGAAAATCGATATTTTAGGTGCCCAAAGTCAATATGTGCATGCATCTTCTCTACCCGTTTATTTCTCAAATTCAATTTCAAAACACACGAAAATTCGATATTTTGGGGTCCCAGAAGCGATCTGTACATGCCTACTCAGTACTAGAATTATTTCAAAATATAGGCTCAAAACATGCTAAAAATCGATATTTTAAGTATCCAAAGTCGATATGTGCATGTATCTTCTGTACCCGTTTATATCCCAAATTCAACCTCAGAACACCCGAAAATTCGATATTTTTGGGTCCCAGAAGCGATCTGTACATGCCTACTCCGTGCTAGAATGTTTTCAAAATATAGGCTCAAAACATGCTAAAAATCGATATTTTAAGTGTCCAAAGTCGATATGTTCATGCATCTTCTGTACCTGTATATTTCTCAAATTCAGGCTCAAAACACCCGAAAATTCGGTATTTTTTGGGTCCTACAAGCAATCTGTACATGCCTACTCCTAGTTCGAATGTTTTCAAGATACAAACCCAAAACTTGCTCCAAATCGATATTTTAGGTGTCCAAAAGTCAATATGTGTATGTATCTTCTGCACCCGTTTATATCAAATTCAACCTCAGAACACCCGAAAATTCGATATTTTTTGGTCCCAGAAGCGATCTGTACATGCCTACTCAGTGCTAGAATATTTTCAAAATATAGTCCCAAAACATGCGAGAAATCGATATTTTTGGTGCCCTAAGTCGATATCTCAAATTCAGTCCCAAAACACCCGAAATTTCGATATTTTGGGGTCTCAGAAGCGATCTGTACATGAATATTCAGATACAGGCCCAAAGCATGCTGAAAATCGATATATTAGGTGCCCAAAGTTAAAATGTGTATGCATCTTCTGCAACCGTTTATATCACAAATTCAACCTCAGAACACACGAAAATTCGATATTTTGGGGTCCCAGAAGCGATCTGTACATGCCTACTCAGTGCTAGAATGTTTTCAAAATATTGGCTCAAAACATGCTAAAAATCGATATTTTAAGTGTCCAAAGTCGATATGTGCATGCATCTTCTGTACCCGTTTATATCTCAAATTCAGGATCAAAACACCCGAAAATTCGGTATTTTTGGTTTCAAGAAGCGATCTGTACATGCCTACTCCTAGTTAGAATGTTTTCAAGATACAGACCAATACATGCTCAAAATCGATATTTTAGGTGCCCAAAAGTCGATATGTGCATGCATATTCAGTACCCGTTTATATCTCAAATTCAACCTCAAAACACACGAAAATTCGATATTTTGGGGTCCCAGAAGCGATCTGTACATGCCTACTCAGTGCTAGAATGTTTTCAAAATATAGGCTCAAAACATGCTAAAAATCGATATTTTAAGTGTCCAAAGTCGATATGTGCATGAATCTTCTGTACCCGTTTATATCCCCAAATTCAACCTCAAAACACCCGAAAAATCGATATTTTTGGGTCCCATAAGCGATCTGAACATGCCTACTCTGTGCTAGAATTTTTTCAAAATATAGGCTCAAAACATGCTAAAAATCGATATTTTAAGTGTCCAAAGTCAATATGTGCATGCATCTTCTGTACCTGTATATTTCTCAAATTCAGGCTCAAAACACCCGAAAATTCGGTATTTTTTGGGTCCTACAAGCAATCTGTACATGCCTACTCCTAGTTTAAATGTTTTCAAGATACAAACCCAAAACCTGCTTAAAAATCGATATTTTAGGTGTCCAAAAGTCGATATGTGCATTCATCTTCAGTACCCGTTTATATCTCAAATTCAGGCTCAAAACACCCTAAAATTCGATATTTTGGGGTCCCAGAAGTAATCTGCACATGCTTACTCCGTGTTAGAGTATTTCAAAATACAGGCCCAAAACATGCTAAAAATCGATATTTTAGGTGCCCAAAGTCAATATGTGTATGTATCTTCTGCACCCGTTTATATCACAAATTCAACCTCAGAACACCCGAAAATTCGATATTTTTGGGTTTCAGAAGCGATCTGTACATGCCTACTCAGTGCTAGAATATTTTCAAAATATAGTCCCAAAACATGCTAAAAATCGATATTTTTGGTGCCCAAAGTCGATATCTCAAATTCAGGCCCAAAACACCTGAAATTTCGATATTTTGGGGTCTCAGAAGCGATCTGTACATGAATATTCAGATACAGGCCCAAAGCATGCTGAAAATCGATATATTAGGTGCCCAAAGTCAATATGTGTATGCATCTTCTGCACCCGTTTATATCACAAATTCAACCTCAGAACACCCGAAAATTCGATATTTTTGGGTCTCAAAAGCGATCTGTACATGCCTACTCAGTGCTAGAATATTTTCAAAATATAGGCTCAAAACATGCTAAAAATCGATATTTTAAGTGTCCAAAGTCGATATGTGCATGCATCTTCTTTACCCGTTTATATCTCAAATTCGGGATCAAAACACCCGAAAATTCGGTATTTTTGGTTCCAAGAAGAGATCTGTAGATGCCTACTCCTAGTTAGAATGTTTTCAAGATACAGACCCATAACATGCTCAAAATCGATATTTTAGGTGCCCATACGTCGATATGTGCATGCATCTACAGTACCCGTTTATATCTCAAATTCAGGGTTAAAACACCTGATAATTCGGTATTTTGGGGTCCCAGAAGCGATTTGTACATGCCTACTTCTAGTTCGAATGTTTTAAAGATACAGACCCAATACATGCTCATAATCGATATTTTAGGTGACCATAAGTCGATATGTGCATGCATCTTCAGTACCCGTTTATATCTCAAATTCAGGGTTAAAACACAAGAAAATTCGATATTTTTGGGTCCTAGAAGCAATCTGTACATGCCTACTCCGTGTTAGAGTATTTTCAAAATACAGGCCCAAAACATGCTGAAAATCGATATTTTAGGTGCCCAAAGTCAATAATTATGTGTATGCATTTTCTGTACCCGTTTATATCCCAAATGAAACCTCAAAACACACGAAAATTCGATATTTTAGGGTCCCAGAAGCGATGAGTACATGCCTACTCAGATACAGGCCCAAAACATGCTGAAAATCGATATTTTTGGTGCCAAAAATTCGATATGTTTATGCATCTTCAGTACCCGTTTATATCTCAAATTCAGGCTCAAAACACCCGAAAATTCGATATTTTGAGGTCCCAGAAGCGATCTGTACATGCCTACTCAGTGCTAGAATTTTTTCAAAATATAGGCTCAAAACATGCTAAAAATCGATATTTTAAGTATACAAAGTCCATATGTGCATGCATCTTCTGTACCCGTTTATATCACAAATTCTACCTCAAAACACCCGAAAATTCGATATTTTTGGGTCCCAGAAGCTATCTGTACATGCCTACTCTGTGCTAGAAAGTTTTCAAAATATAGGCTCAAAACATGCTACAAATCGATATTTTAAGTATCCAAAGTCGATATGTGCATGCATCTTCTGTACCCGTTTATATCTCAAATTCGGGATCAAAATACACGAAAATTCGGTATTTTTGTTGTCCTAGAAGCGATCTGTACATGCCTACTCCTAGTTAGAATGTTTTCAAGATACAGACCAATACATGCTCAAAATCGATATTTTAGGTGCCCAAAAGTCGATATGTGCATGCATCTTCAGTACCCGTTTATATCTCAAATTCAGGGTTAAAACACCCGAAAATTCGATATTTTGGGGTCCCAGAAGCGATCTGTACATGCCTACTCCGTGTTAGAGTATTTTCAAAATACAGGCCCAAAACATGCTGAAAATCGATATTTTAGGTGCCCAAAGTCAATATGTGCATGCATCTTCTCTACCTGTTTATATCACAAATTCATCCTCAGAACACCCGAAAATTCGATATTTTTGGGTCCCAGAAGCGATCTGTACAGTCGGCGGCAGAAGTCCTGTCGCCTCACCTGCTTCACCAAGACATGCAGTGTTCATGAACTCGAGAAATACGCACGTTTTCTACACCTAATAATCTCGAGTCTTCGAACATTGCGTGCCTCGGTGAAGCAAGTGAAGCGACAGGACTTTTGCCGCCGACTGTACATGCCTACTCAGTGCTAGAATGTTTTCAAAATAAAGACTCAAAACATGCTAAAAATCGATATTTTAAGTATCCAAAGTCGATATGTGCATGCATCTTCTGTACCCGTTTAAATCTCAAATTCAGGCTCAAAACACCCGAAAATTCGGTATTTTGGGGTCCCAGAAGCGATCTGTACATGCCTACTTCTAGTTCGAATGTTTTAAAGATACAGACCCAATACATGCTCATAATCGATATTTTAGGTGCCCATAAGTCGATATGTGCATGCATCTTCAGTACCCGTTTATATCTCAAATTCAGGGTTGAATCACAAGAAAATTCGATATTTTTGGGTCCTAGAAGCAATCTGTACATGCCTACTCCGTGTTAGAGTATTTTCAAAATACAGGCCCAAAACATGCTGAAAATCGATATTTTATGTGCCCAAAGTCAATAATTATGTGTATGCATTTTCTGTACACGTTTATATCTCAAATGCAACCTCAAAACACACGAAAATTCGATATTTTAGGGTCCCAGAAGCGATGAGTACATGCCTACTCAGATACAGGCCCAAAACATGCTGAAAATCGATATTTTTGGTGCCAAAAATTCGATATGTTCATGCATCTTCAGTACCCGTTTATATCTCAAATTCAGGCTCAAAACACCGGAAAATTCGATATTTTGAGGTCCCAGAAGCGATCTGTACATGCCTACTCAGTGCTAGACTTTTTTTCAAAATATAGGCTCAAAACATGCTAAAAATCGATATTTTAAGTATCTAAAGTCGATATGTGCATGCATCTTCTGTACCCGTTTATATCCCAAATTCTACCTCAAAACACCCGAAAATTCGATATTTTTGGGTCCCAGAAGCTATCTGTACATGCCTACTCTGTGCTAGAAAGTTTTCAAAATATAGGCTCAAAACATGCTAAAAATCGATATTTTAAGTGTCCAAAGTCGATATGTTGATGCCTATTCTGTACCTGTATATTTCTCAAATTCAGGCTCAAAACACCCGAAAATTCGGTATTTTTTAGGTCCTACAAGCAATCTGTACATGCCTACTCCTAGTTCGAATGTTTTCAAGATACAAACCCAAATCATGCTCAAAATCGATATTTTAGGTGCCCAAAGTCAATCTGTGTATGCATCTTCTGCAACCGTTTATATCACAAATTCAACCTCAGAACACCCGAAAATTCGATATCTTGGGGTCCCAGAAACGATCTGTACATGCCTACTCAGTGCTAGAATTTTTTCAAAATATAGGCTAAAAACATGCTACAAATCGATATTTTAAGTATCCAAAGTCGATATGTGCATGCATCTTCTGTACCCGTTTATATCTCAAATTCGGGATCAAAATACACGAAAATTCGGTATTTTTGGGTCCTAGAAGCGATCTGTACATGCCTACTCCTAGTTAGAATGTTTTCAAGATACAGACCAATACATGCTCAAAATCGGTATTTTAGGTGCCCAAAAGTCGATATGTGCATGCATCTTCAGTACCCGTTTATATCTCAAATTCAGGGTTAAAACACCCGAAAATTCGATATTTTGGGGTCCCAGAAGCGATCTGTACATGCCTACTCCGTGTTAGAGTATTTTCAAAATACAGGCCCAAAACATGCTGAAAATCGATATTTTAGGTGCCCAAAGTCAATATGTGCATGCATCTTCTCTACCTGTTTATATCACAAATTCCTCCTCAGAACACCCGAAAATTCGATATTTTTGGGTCCCAGAAGCGATCTGTACAGTCGGCGGCAGAAGTCCTGTCGCCTCACCTGCTTCACCAAGACATGCAGTGTTCATGAACTCGAGAAATACGCACGTTTTCTACACCTAATAATCTCGAGTCTTCGAACATTGCGTGCCTCGGTGAAGCAAGTGAAGCGACAGGACTTTTGCCGCCAAATGTACATGCCTACTCAGTGCTAGAATGTTTTCAAAATAAAGACTCAAAACATGCTAAAAATCGATATTTTAAGTATCCAAAGTCGATATGTGCATGCATCTTCTGTACCCGTTTATATCTCAAATTCAGGCTCAAAACACCCGAAAATTCGGTATTTTGGGGTCCCAGAAGCGATCTGTACATGCCTACTTCTAGTTCGAATGTTTTAAAGATACAGACCCAATACATGCTCATAATCGATATTTTAGGTGCCCATAAGTCGATATGTGCATGCATCTTCAGTACCCGTTTATATCTCAAATTCAGGGTTGAATCACAAGAAAATTCGATATTTTTGGGTCCTAGAAGCAATCTGTACATGCCTACTCCGTGTTAGAGTATTTTCAAAATACAGGCCCAAAACATGCTGAAAATCGATATTTTAGGTGCCCAAAGTCAATAATTATGTGTATGCATTTTCTGTACCCGTCTATATCTCAAATGCAACCTCAAAACACACGAAAATTCGATATTTTAGGGTCCCAGAAGCGATCTGTACATGCCTACTCAGATACAGGCCTAAAACATGCAGAAAATCGATATTTTTGGTGCAAAAAATTCGATATGTTCATGCATCTTCAGTACCCGTTTATATCTCAAATTCAGGCTCAAAACACCGGAAAATTCGATATTTTGAGGTCCCAGAAGCGATCTGTACATGCCTACTCAGTGCTAGAATTTTTTCAAAATATAGGCTCAAAACATGCTAAAAATCGATATTTTAAGTATCCAAAGTCGATATGTGCATGCATCTTCTGTACCCGTTTATATCCCAAATTCTACCTCAAAACACCCGAAAATTCGATATTTTTGGGTCCTAGAAGCTATCTGTACATGCCTACTCCTAGTTCGAATGTTTTCAAGATACAAACCCAAATCATGCTCAAAATCGATATTTTAGGTGCCCAAAGTCAATCTGTGTATGCATCTTCTGCAACCGTTTATATCACAAATTCAACCTCAGAACACCCGAAAATTCGATATTTTGGGGTCCCAGAAACGATCTGTACATGCCTACTCAGTGCTAGAATTTTTTCAAAATATAGGCTCAAAACATGCTACAAATCGATATTTTAAGAGTCCAAAGTCGATATGTTCATGCATCTTCTGTACCTGTATATTTCTCAAATTCAGGCTCAAAACTCCCGAAAATTCGGTATTTTTTGGGTCCTACAAGCAATCTGTACATGCCTACTCCTAGTTCGAATGTTTTCAAGATACCAACCCAAATCATGCTCAAAATCGATATTTTAGGTGCCCAAAAGTCGATATGTGCATGCATCATCTGTACCCGTTTATATCTCAAATTCATTGTTAAAACACCCGAAAATTCGATATTTTGGGGTCCCAGAAGCGATCTGTACATGCCTACTCCGTGTTAGAGTATTTTCAAAATACAGGCCCAAAACATGCTGAAAATCGATATTTTAGGTGCCCAAAGTCAATATGTGCATGCATCTTCTCTACCTGTTTATATCACAAATTCATCCTCAGAACACCCGAAAATTCGATATTTTTGGGTCCCAGAAGCGATCTGTACAGTCGGCGGCAGAAGTCCTGTCGCCTCACCTGCTTCACCAAGACATGCAGTGTTCATGAACTCGAGAAATACGCACGTTTTCTACACCTAATAATCTCGAGTCTTCGAACATTGCGTGCCTCGGTGAAGGAAGTGAAGCGACAGGACTTTTGCCGCCGACTGTACATGCCTACTCAGTGCTAGAATGTTTTCAAAATAAAGACTCAAAACATGCTAAAAATCGATATTTTAAGTATCCAAAGTCGATATGTGCATGCATCTTCTGTACCCGTTTAAATCTCAAATTCAGGCTCAAAACACCCGAAAATTCGGTATTTTGGGGTCCCAGAAGCGATCTGTACATGCCTACTTCTAGTTCGAATGTTTTAAAGATACAGACCCAATACATGCTCATAATCGATATTTTAGGTGCCCATAAGTCGATATGTGCATGCATCTTCAGTACCCGTTTATATCTCAAATTCAGGGTTGAATCACAAGAAAATTCGATATTTTTGGGTCCTAGAAGCAATCTGTACATGCCTACTCCGTGTTAGAGTATTTTCAAAATACAGGCCCAAAACATGCTGAAAATCGATATTTTAGGTGCCCAAAGTCAATAATTATGTGTATGCATTTTCTGTACCCGTTTATATCTCAAATGCAACCTCAAAACACACGAAAATTCGATATTTTAGGGTCCCAGAAGCGATGAGTACATGCCTACTCAGATACAGGCCCAAAACATGCTGAAAATCGATATTTTTGGTGCCAAAAATTCGATATGTTCATGCATCTTCAGTACCCGTTTATATCTCAAATTCAGGCTCAAAACACCCGAAAATTCGATATTTTGAGGTCCCAGAAGCGATCTGTACATGCCTACTCAGTGCTAGAATTGTTTTCAAAATATAGGCTCAAAACATGCTAAAAATCGATATTTTAAGTATCCAAAGTCGATATGTTGATGCATCTTCTGTACCTGTATATTTCTCAAATTCAGGCTCAAAACACCCGAAAATTCGGTATTTTTTAGGTCCTACAAGCAATCTGTACATGCCTACTCCTAGTTCGAATGTTTTCAAGATACAAACCCAAATCATGCTCAAAATCGATATTTTAGGTGCCCAAAGTCAATCTGTGTATGCATCTTCTGCAACCGTTTATATCACAAATTCAACCTCAGAACACCCGAAAATTCGATATTTTGGGGTCCCAGAAACGATCTGTACATGCCTACTCAGTGCTAGAATTTTTTCAAAATATAGGCTCAAAACATGCTACAAATCGATATTTTAAGTATCCAAAGTCGATATGTGCATGCATCTTCTGTACCCGTTTATATCTCAAATTCGGGATCAAAATACACGAAAATTCGGTATTTTTGGGTCCTAGAAGCGATCTGTACATGCCTACTCCTAGTTAGAATGTTTTCAAGATACAGACCAATACATGCTCAAAATCGATATTTTAGGTGCCCAAAAGTCGATATGTGCATGCATCTTCAGTACCCGTTTATATCTCAAATTCAGGGTTAAAACACCCGAAAATTCGATATTTTTGGGTCCTAGAAGCAATCTGTACATGCCTACTCCGTGTTAGAGTATTTTCAAAATACAGGCCCAAAACATGCTGAAAATCGATATTTTAGGTGCCCAATTCAATAATTATGTGTATGCATTTTCTGTACCCGTTTATATCTCAAATGCAACCTCAAAACACACGAAAATTCGATATTTTAGGGTCCCAGAAGCGATCTGTACATGCCTACTCAGATACAGGCCTAAAACATGCAGAAAATCGATATTTTTGGTGCAAAAAATTCGATATGTTCATGCATCTTCAGTACCCGTTTATATCTCAAATTCAGGCTCAAAACACCCGAAAATTCGATATTTTGAGGTCCCAGAAGCGATCTGTACATGCCTACTCAGTGCTAGAATTTTTTCAAAATATAGGCTCAAAACATGCTAAAAATCGATATTTTAAGTATCCAAAGTCGATATGTGCATGCATCTTCTGTACCCGTTTATATCCCAAATTCTACCTCAAAACACCCGAAAATTCGATATTTTTGGGTCCCAGAAGCTATCTGTACATGCCTACTCCTAGTTCGAATGTTTTCAAGATACAAACCCAAATCATGCTCAAAATCGATATTTTAGGTGCCCAAAGTCAATCTGTGTATGCATCTTCTGCAACCGTTTATATCACAAATTCAACCTCAGAACACCCGAAAATTCGATATTTTGGGGTCCCAGAAACGATCTGTACATGCCTACTCAGTGCTAGAATTTTTTCAAAATATAGGCTCAAAACATGCTACAAATCGATATTTTAAGTATCCAAAGTCGATATGTGCATGCATCTTCTGTACCCGTTTATATCTCAAATTCGGGATCAAAATACACGAAAATTCGGTATTTTTGGGTCCTAGAAGCGATCTGTACATGCCTACTCCTAGTTAGAATGTTTTCAAGATACAGACCAATACATGCTCAAAATCGATATTTTAGGTGCCCAAAAGTCGATATGTGCATGCATCTTCAGTACCCGTTTATATCTCAAATTCAGGGTTAAAACACCCGAAAATTCGATATTTTGGGGTCCCAGAAGCGATCTGTACATACCTACTCCGTGTTAGAGTATTTTCAAAATACAGGCCCAAAACATGCTGAAAATCGATATTTTAGGTGCCCAAAGTCAATATGTGCATGCATCTTCTCTACCTGTTTATATCACAAATTCATCCTCAGAACACCCGAAAATTCGATATTTTTGGGTCCCAGAAGCGATCTGTACAGTCGGCGGCAGAAGTCCTGTCGCCTCACCTGCTTCACCAAGACATGCAGTGTTCATGAACTCGAGAAATACGCACGTTTTCTACACCTAATAATCTCGAGTCTTCGAACATTGCGTGCCTCGGTGAAGCAAGTGAAGCGACAGGACTTTTACCGCCGACTGTACATGCCTACTCAGTGCTAGAATGTTTTCAAAATAAAGACTCAAAAACATGCTAAAAATCGATATTTTAAGTATCCAAAGTCGATATGTGCATGCATCTTCTGTACCCGTTTATATCTCAAATTCAGGCTCAAAACACCCGAAAATTCGGTATTTTGGGGTCCCAGAAGCGATCTGTACATGCCTACTTCTAGTTCGAATGTTTTAAAGATACAGACCCAATACATGCTCATAATCGATATTTTAGGTGCCCATAAGTCGATATGTGCATGCATCTTCAGTACCCGTTTATATCTCAAATTCAGGGTTGAATCACAAGAAAATTCGATATTTTTGGGTCCTAGAAGCAATCTGTACATGCCTACTCCGTGTTAGAGTATTTTCAAAATACAGGCCCAAAATATGCTGAAAATCGATATTTTAGGTGCCCAAAGTCAATAATTATGTGTATGCATTTTCTGTACCCGTTTATATCTCAAATGCAACCTCAAAACACACGAAAATTCGATATTTTAGGGTCCCAGAAGCGATCTGTACATGCCTACTCTGTGCTAGAAAGTTTTCAAAATATAGGCTCAAAACATGCTACAAATCGATATTTTAAGTGTCCAAAGTCGATATGTCCATGCATCTTCTGTACCTGTATATTTCTCAAATTCAGGCTCAAAACACCCGAAAATTCGGTATTTTTTGGGTCCTACAAGCAATCTGTACATGCCTACTCCTAGTTCGAATGTTTTCAAGATACAAACCCAAATCATGCTCAAAATCGATATTTTAGGTGCCCAAAGTCAATCTGTGTATGCATCTTCTGCAACCGTTTATATCACAAATTCAACCTCAGAACACCCGAAAATTCGATATTTTTGGGTCCCAGAAACGATCTGTACATGCCTACTCAGTGCTAGAATTTTTTCAAAATATAGGCTCAAAACATGCTACAAATCGATATTTTAAGTATCCAAAGTCGATATGTGCATGCATCTTCTGTTCCCGTTTATATCTCAAATTCGGGATCAAAATTCACGAAAATTCGGTATTTTTGGGTCCTAGAAGCGATCTGTACATGCCTACTCCTATTTAGAATGTTTTCAAGATACAGACCAATACATGCTCAAAATCGATATTTTAGGTGCCCAAAAGTCGATATGTGCATGCATCTTCAGTACCCGTTTATATCTCAAATTCAGGGTTAAAACACCCGAAAATTCGATATTTTGGGGTCCCAGAAGCGATCTGTACATGCCTACTCCGTGTTAGAGTATTTTCAAAATACAGGCCCAAAACATGCTGAAAATCGATATATTAGGTGCCCAAAGTCAATATGTGTATGCATCTTCTGCAACCGTTTATATCACAAATTCAACCTCAGAACACACGAAAATTCGATATTTTTGGGTCCCAGAAGCGATCTGTACATGCCTACTCAGTGCTAGAATGTTTTCAAAATATAGGCTCAAAACATGCTAAAAATCGATATTTTAAGTGTCCAAAGTCGATATGTGCATGCATCTTCTGTACCCGTTTATATCTCAAATTCGGGATCAAAACACCCGAAAATTCGGTATTTTTTGTTCCAAGAAGAGATCTGTAGATGCCTACTCCTAGTTAGAATGTTTTCAAGATACAGACCCAAAACATGCTCAAAATCGATATTTTAGGTGCCCATACGTCGATATGTGCATGCATCTACAGTACCCGTTTATATCTCAAATTCAGGGTTAAAACACCTGATAATTCGATATTTTGGGGTCCCAGAAGCGATCTGTACATGCCTACTCCGTGTTAGAGTATTTTCAAAATACAGGCCCAAAACATGCTGAAAATCGATATTTTAGGTGCCCAAAGTCAATATGTGTATGCATCTTCTGCAACTGTTTATATCACAAATTCAACCTCAGAACACACGAAAATTCGATATTTTTGGGTCCCAGAAGCGATCTGTACATGCCTACTCCTAGTTAAAATGTTTCAAGATATAGACCCAAAACATGTTCAAAATCGATATTTTAGGTGCCAAAAAGTCGATATGTTCATTCATCTTCAGTACCCGTTTATATCTCAAATTCAGGCTCAAAACACCCGAAAATTCGATATTTTGAGGTCCCAGAAGCGATCTATACATGCCTACTCAGTGCTAGAATGTTTTCAAAACATAGGCTCAAAACATGCCCAAAATCGATATTTTATGTTCCCAAAGTCAATATGTGCATGCATCTTCTCTTCCCGTTTATTTCTCAAATTTAACTTTAAAACACACGAAAATTCGATATTTATGGGTCCCAGAAGCAATCTGTACATGCCTACTCTGTGCTAGAATGTTTTCAAAATATAGGCTCAAAACATGCTAAAAATCGATATTTTGTGTCCAAAGTCGATATGTTCATGCATCTTCTGTACCTGTATATTTCTCAAATTCAGGCTCAAAACACCCGAAAATTCGGTATTTTTTGGGTCTTACAAGCAATCTGTACATGCCTACTCCTATTTCGAATGTTTTCAAGATACAAACCCAAAACTTGCTCAAAATCGATATTTTAGGTATCCAAAAGTCGATATGTGCATTCATCTTCAGTACCCGTTTATATCTCAAATTCAATCTCAAAACACCCGAAAATTCGATATTTTGAGGTCCCAGAAGCGATCTATACATGCCTACTCAGTGCTAGAATGTTTTCAAAGTATAGTCCCAAAACATGCTAAAAATTGATATTTTTGATGCCTAAAGTCGATATCTCAAATTCATGCCCAAAACACCCTAAATTTCGATATTTTGGGGTCCCAGAAGCGATCTGTACATGCCTATTCAGATACAGGCTCAAAGCATGCTGAAAATCGATATATTAGGTGCCCAAAGTCAATATGTGTATGCATCTTCTACAACCGTTAATATTACAAATTTAACCTCAGAACACCCGAAAATTTGATATTTTTGGGTCATAGAAGCGATATGTACATGCCTACTCAGTGCTAGAATATTTTCAAAATATAGTCCCAAAACATGCTAAAAATCGATATTTTTGGTGCCCAAAGTCGATATCTCAAATTCAGGCCCAAAACACCCGAAAATTCGATATTTCGGGGTCTCAGAAGCGATCTGTACATGCCTATTCAGATACAGGCCCAAAGCATGCTGAAAATCGATATATTAGGTGCCCAAAGTCAATATGTGTATGCATCTTCTGCAACCGTTTATATCACAAATTCAACCTCAGAACACCCGAAAATTCGATATTTTGGGGTCCCAGAAACGATCTGTACATGCCTACTCAGTGCTAGAATTTTTTCAAAATATAGGCTCAAAACATGCTACAAATCGATATTTTAAGTATCCAAAGTCGATATGTGCATGCATCTTCTGTACCCGTTTATATCTCAAATTCGGGATCAAAATACACGAAAATTCGGTATTTTTGGGTCCTAGAAGCGATCTGTACATGCCTACTCCTAGTTAGAATGTTTTCAAGATACAGACCAATACATGCTCAAAATCGATATTTTAGGTGCCCAAAAGTCGATATGTGCATGCATCTTCAGTACCCGTTTATATCTCAAATTCAGGGTTAAAACACCCGAAAATTCGATATTTTGGGGTCCCAGAAGCGATCTGTACATACCTACTCCGTGTTAGAGTATTTTCAAAATACAGGCCCAAAACATGCTGAAAATCGATATTTTAGGTGCCCAAAGTCAATATGTGCATGCATCTTCTCTACCTGTTTATATCACAAATTCATCCTCAGAACACCCGAAAATTCGATATTTTTGGGTCCCAGAAGCGATCTGTACAGTCGGCGGCAGAAGTCCTGTCGCCTCACCTGCTTCACCAAGACATGCAGTGTTCATGAACTCGAGAAATACGCACGTTTTCTACACCTAATAATCTCGAGTCTTCGAACATTGCGTGCCTCGGTGAAGCAAGTGAAGCGACAGGACTTTTACCGCCGACTGTACATGCCTACTCAGTGCTAGAATGTTTTCAAAATAAAGACTCAAAAACATGCTAAAAATCGATATTTTAAGTATCCAAAGTCGATATGTGCATGCATCTTCTGTACCCGTTTATATCTCAAATTCAGGCTCAAAACACCCGAAAATTCGGTATTTTGGGGTCCCAGAAGCGATCTGTACATGCCTACTTCTAGTTCGAATGTTTTAAAGATACAGACCCAATACATGCTCATAATCGATATTTTAGGTGCCCATAAGTCGATATGTGCATGCATCTTCAGTACCCGTTTATATCTCAAATTCAGGGTTGAATCACAAGAAAATTCGATATTTTTGGGTCCTAGAAGCAATCTGTACATGCCTACTCCGTGTTAGAGTATTTTCAAAATACAGGCCCAAAATATGCTGAAAATCGATATTTTAGGTGCCCAAAGTCAATAATTATGTGTATGCATTTTCTGTACCCGTTTATATCTCAAATGCAACCTCAAAACACACGAAAATTCGATATTTTAGGGTCCCAGAAGCGATCTGTACATGCCTACTCTGTGCTAGAAAGTTTTCAAAATATAGGCTCAAAACATGCTACAAATCGATATTTTAAGTGTCCAAAGTCGATATGTCCATGCATCTTCTGTACCTGTATATTTCTCAAATTCAGGCTCAAAACACCCGAAAATTCGGTATTTTTTGGGTCCTACAAGCAATCTGTACATGCCTACTCCTAGTTCGAATGTTTTCAAGATACAAACCCAAATCATGCTCAAAATCGATATTTTAGGTGCCCAAAGTCAATCTGTGTATGCATCTTCTGCAACCGTTTATATCACAAATTCAACCTCAGAACACCCGAAAATTCGATATTTTTGGGTCCCAGAAACGATCTGTACATGCCTACTCAGTGCTAGAATTTTTTCAAAATATAGGCTCAAAACATGCTACAAATCGATATTTTAAGTATCCAAAGTCGATATGTGCATGCATCTTCTGTTCCCGTTTATATCTCAAATTCGGGATCAAAATTCACGAAAATTCGGTATTTTTGGGTCCTAGAAGCGATCTGTACATGCCTACTCCTATTTAGAATGTTTTCAAGATACAGACCAATACATGCTCAAAATCGATATTTTAGGTGCCCAAAAGTCGATATGTGCATGCATCTTCAGTACCCGTTTATATCTCAAATTCAGGGTTAAAACACCCGAAAATTCGATATTTTGGGGTCCCAGAAGCGATCTGTACATGCCTACTCCGTGTTAGAGTATTTTCAAAATACAGGCCCAAAACATGCTGAAAATCGATATATTAGGTGCCCAAAGTCAATATGTGTATGCATCTTCTGCAACCGTTTATATCACAAATTCAACCTCAGAACACACGAAAATTCGATATTTTTGGGTCCCAGAAGCGATCTGTACATGCCTACTCAGTGCTAGAATGTTTTCAAAATATAGGCTCAAAACATGCTAAAAATCGATATTTTAAGTGTCCAAAGTCGATATGTGCATGCATCTTCTGTACCCGTTTATATCTCAAATTCGGGATCAAAACACCCGAAAATTCGGTATTTTTTGTTCCAAGAAGAGATCTGTAGATGCCTACTCCTAGTTAGAATGTTTTCAAGATACAGACCCAAAACATGCTCAAAATCGATATTTTAGGTGCCCATACGTCGATATGTGCATGCATCTACAGTACCCGTTTATATCTCAAATTCAGGGTTAAAACACCTGATAATTCGATATTTTGGGGTCCCAGAAGCGATCTGTACATGCCTACTCCGTGTTAGAGTATTTTCAAAATACAGGCCCAAAACATGCTGAAAATCGATATTTTAGGTGCCCAAAGTCAATATGTGTATGCATCTTCTGCAACTGTTTATATCACAAATTCAACCTCAGAACACACGAAAATTCGATATTTTTGGGTCCCAGAAGCGATCTGTACATGCCTACTCCTAGTTAAAATGTTTCAAGATATAGACCCAAAACATGTTCAAAATCGATATTTTAGGTGCCAAAAAGTCGATATGTTCATTCATCTTCAGTACCCGTTTATATCTCAAATTCAGGCTCAAAACACCCGAAAATTCGATATTTTGAGGTCCCAGAAGCGATCTATACATGCCTACTCAGTGCTAGAATGTTTTCAAAACATAGGCTCAAAACATGCCCAAAATCGATATTTTATGTTCCCAAAGTCAATATGTGCATGCATCTTCTCTTCCCGTTTATTTCTCAAATTTAACTTTAAAACACACGAAAATTCGATATTTATGGGTCCCAGAAGCAATCTGTACATGCCTACTCTGTGCTAGAATGTTTTCAAAATATAGGCTCAAAACATGCTAAAAATCGATATTTTGTGTCCAAAGTCGATATGTTCATGCATCTTCTGTACCTGTATATTTCTCAAATTCAGGCTCAAAACACCCGAAAATTCGGTATTTTTTGGGTCTTACAAGCAATCTGTACATGCCTACTCCTATTTCGAATGTTTTCAAGATACAAACCCAAAACTTGCTCAAAATCGATATTTTAGGTATCCAAAAGTCGATATGTGCATTCATCTTCAGTACCCGTTTATATCTCAAATTCAATCTCAAAACACCCGAAAATTCGATATTTTGAGGTCCCAGAAGCGATCTATACATGCCTACTCAGTGCTAGAATGTTTTCAAAGTATAGTCCCAAAACATGCTAAAAATTGATATTTTTGATGCCTAAAGTCGATATCTCAAATTCATGCCCAAAACACCCTAAATTTCGATATTTTGGGGTCCCAGAAGCGATCTGTACATGCCTATTCAGATACAGGCTCAAAGCATGCTGAAAATCGATATATTAGGTGCCCAAAGTCAATATGTGTATGCATCTTCTACAACCGTTAATATTACAAATTTAACCTCAGAACACCCGAAAATTTGATATTTTTGGGTCATAGAAGCGATATGTACATGCCTACTCAGTGCTAGAATATTTTCAAAATATAGTCCCAAAACATGCTAAAAATCGATATTTTTGGTGCCCAAAGTCGATATCTCAAATTCAGGCCCAAAACACCCGAAAATTCGATATTTCGGGGTCTCAGAAGCGATCTGTACATGCCTATTCAGATACAGGCCCAAAGCATGCTGAAAATCGATATATTAGGTGCCCAAAGTCAATATGTGTATGCATCTTCTGCAACCGTTTATATCACAAATTCAACCTCAGAACACCCGAAAATTCGATATTTTTGGGTCCCTGAAGCGATCTGTACATGCCTACTCAGTGCTAAAAAGTTTTCAAAATATAGGCTCAAAACATGCTAAAAATCGATATATAAAGTGTCCAAAGTCGATATGTGCATGCATCTTCTGTACCCGTCTATATCTCGAATGCGGGATCAAAAAATCCCGAAAATTCGTTATTTTTGGTTCCTAGAAGAGATCTGTAGATGCCTTCTCCTAGTTAAAATGTTTTCAAGATACAGACCCAAAACATGCTCAAAATCGATATTTTAGGTGCCCAAAAGTCGATATGTGCATGCATCTTCAGTACCCGTTTATATCTCAAATTCATGGTTAAAACACCCTAAAATTCGATATTTTAGGGTCACAGAAGCGATCTGTACATGCCTACTCAGTGCTTGAATGTTTTCTAAATATAGGCACAAAACATGCTAAAAATCGATATTTTAAAGGTCCAAAGTCGATATGTGCATGCATCTTCTGTACCCGTTTATATTTCAAATTCAGGGTTAAAACACCCGATAATTCGATATTTTATGGTCCCAGAAGCGATCTGTACATGCCTACTCCGTGTTAGAGTATTTTCAAAATACAGGTCCAAAACATGCTGAAAATCGATATTTTAGGTGCCCAAAGTCAATAATTATGTGTATGCATTTTCTGTACCCGTTTATATCTCAAATGCAACCTCAAAACACACGAAAATTCGATATTTTAGGGTCCCAGAAGCGATCTGTACATGCCTACTCAGATACAGGCCTAAAACATGCAGAAAATCGATATTTTTGGTGCCAAAAATTCGATATGTTCATGCATCTTCAGTACCCGTTTATATCTCAAATTCAGGCTCAAAACACCCGAAAATTCGATATTTTGAGGTCCCAGAAGCGATCTGTACATGCCTACTCAGTGCTAGAATTTTTTCAAAATATAGGCTCAAAACATGCTAAAAATCGATATTTTAAGTATCCAAAGTCGATATGTGCATGCATCTTCTGTACCCGTTTATATCCCAAATTCTACCTCAAAACACCCGAAAATTCGATATTTTTGGGTCCCAGAAGCTATCTGTACATGCCTACTCTGTGCTAGAAATTTTTCAAAATATAGGCTCAAAACATGCTAAAAATCGATATTTTAAGTGTCCAAAGTCGATATGTTGATGCATCTTCTGTACCTGTATATTTCTCAAATTCAGGCTCAAAACACCCGAAAATTCGGTATTTTTTAGGTCCTACAAGCAATCTGTACATGCCTACTCCTAGTTCGAATGTTTTCAAGATACAAACCCAAATCATGCTCAAAATCGATATTTTAGGTGCCCAAAGTCAATCTGTGTATGCATCTTCTGCAACAGTTTATATCACAAATTCAACCTCAGAACACCCGAAAATTCGATATTTTGGGGTCCCAGAAACGATCTGTACATGCCTACTCAGTGCTAGAATTTTTTCAAAATATAGGCTCAAAACATGCTACAAATCGATATTTTAAGTATCCAAAGTCGATATGTGCATGCATCTTCTGTACCCGTTTATATCTCAAATTCGGGATCAAAATACACGAAAATTCGGTATTTTTGTGTCCTAGAAGCGATCTGTACATGCCTACTCCTAGTTAGAATGTTTTCAAGATACAGACCAATACATGCTCAAAATCGATATTTTAGGTGCCCAAAAGTCGATATGTGCATGCATCTTCAGTACCCGTTTATATCTCAAATTCATGGTTAAAACACCCGAAAATTCGATATTTTGGGGTCCCAGAAGCGATCTGTACATGCCTACTCCGTGTTAGAGTATTTTCAAAATACAGGCCCAAAACATGCTGAAAATCGATATTTTAGGTGCCCAAAGTCAATATGTGCATGCATCTTCTCTACCTGTTTATATCACAAATTCCTCCTCAGAACACCCGAAAATTCGATATTTTTGGGTCCCAGAAGCGATCTGTACAGTCGGCGGCAGAAGTCCTGTCGCCACACCTGCTTCACCAAGACATGCAGTGTTCATGAACTCGAGAAATACGCACGTTTTCTACACCTAATAATCTCGAGTCTTCGAACATTGCGTGCCTCGGTGAAGCAAGTGAAGCGACAGGACTTTTGCCGCCAACTGTACATGCCTACTCAGTGCTAGAATGTTTTCAAAATAAAGACTCAAAACATGCTAAAAATCGATATTTTAAGTATCCAAAGTCGATATGTGCATGCATCTTCTGTACCCGTTTATATCTCAAATTCAGGCTCAAAACACCCGAAAATTCGGTATTTTGGGGTCCCAGAAGCGATCTGTACATGCCTACTTCTAGTTCGAATGTTTTAAAGATACAGACCCAATACATGCTCATAATCGATATTTTAGGTGCCCATAAGTCGATATGTGCATGCATCTTCAGTACCCGTTTATATCTCAAATTCAGGGTTGAATCACAAGAAAATTCGATATTTTTGGGTCCTAGAAGCAATCTGTACATGCCTACTCCGTGTTAGAGTATTTTCAAAATACAGGCCCAAAACATGCTGAAAATCGATATTTTAGGTGCCCAAAGTCAATAATTATGTGTATGCATTTTCTGTACCCGTTTATATCTCAAATGCAACCTCAAAACACACGAAAATTCGATATTTTAGGGTCCCAGAAGCGATCTGTTCATGCCTACTCAGATACAGGCCTAAAACATGCAGAAAATCGATATTTTTGGTGCCAAAAATTCGATATGTTCATGCATCTTCAGTACCCGTTTATATCTCAAATTCAGGCTCAAAACACCCGAAAATTCGATATTTTGAGGTCCCAGAAGCGATCTGTACATGCCTACTCAGTGCTAGAATTTTTTCAAAATATAGGCTCAAAACATGCTAAAAATCGATATTTTAAGTATCCAAAGTCGATATGTGCATGCATCTTCTGTACCCGTTTATATCCCAAATTCTACCTCAAAACACCCGAAAATTCGATATTTTTGGGTCCTAGAAGCTATCTGTACATGCCTACTCCTAGTTCGAATGTTTTCAAGATACAAACCCAAATCATGCTCAAAATCGATATTTTAGGTGCCCAAAGTCAATCTGTGTATGCATCTTCTGCAACCGTTTATATCACAAATTCAACCTCAGAACACCCGAAAATTCGATATTTTGGGGTCCCAGAAACGATCTGTACATGCCTACTCAGTGCTAGAATTTTTTCAAAATATAGGCTCAAAACATGCTACAAATCGATATTTTAAGAGTCCAAAGTCGATATGTTCATGCATCTTCTGTACCTGTATATTTCTCAAATTCAGGCTCAAAACTCCCGAAAATTCGGTATTTTTTGGGTCCTACAAGCAATCTGTACATGCCTACTCCTAGTTCGAATGTTTTCAAGATACCAACCCAAATCATGCTCAAAATCGATATTTTAGGTGCCCAAAAGTCGATATGTGCATGCATCTTCAGTACCCGTTTATATCTCAAATTCAGGGTTAAAACACCCGAAAATTCGATATTTTGGGGTCCCAGAAGCGATCTGTACATGCCTACTCCGTGTTAGAGTATTTTCAAAATACAGGCCCAAAACATGCTGAAAATCGATATTTTAGGTGCCCAAAGTCAATATGTGCATGCATCTTCTCTACCTGTTTATATCACAAATTCATCCTCAGAACACCCGAAAATTCGATATTTTTGGGTCCCAGAAGCGATCTGTACAGTCGGCGGCAGAAGTCCTGTCGCCTCACCTGCTTCACCAAGACATGCAGTGTTCATGAACTCGAGAAATACGCACGTTTTCTACACCTAATAATCTCGAGTCTTCGAACATTGCGTGCCTCGGTGAAGCAAGTGAAGCGACAGGACTTTTGCCGCCGACTGTACATGCCTACTCAGTGCTAGAATGTTTTCAAAATAAAGACTCAAAACATGCTAAAAATCGATATTTTAAGTATCCAAAGTCGATATGTGCATGCATCTTCTGTACCCGTTTAAATCTCAAATTCAGGCTCAAAACACCCGAAAATTCGGTATTTTGGGGTCCCAGAAGCGATCTGTACATGCCTACTTCTAGTTCGAATGTTTTAAAGATACAGACCCAATACATGCTCATAATCGATATTTTAGGTGCCCATAAGTCGATATGTGCATGCATCTTCAGTACCCGTTTATATCTCAAATTCAGGGTTGAATCACAAGAAAATTCGATATTTTGGGGTCCTAGAAGCAATCTGTACATGCCTACTCCGTGTTAGAGTATTTTCAAAATACAGGCCCAAAACATGCTGAAAATCGATATTTTAGGTGCCCAAAGTCAATAATTATGTGTATGCATTTTCTGTACCCGTTTATATCTCAAATGCAACCTCAAAACACACGAAAATTCGATATTTTAGGGTCCCAGAAGCGATCTGTACATGCCTACTCAGATACAGGCCTAAAACATGCAGAAAATCGATATTTTTGGTGCAAAAAATTCGATATGTTCATGCATCTTCAGTACCCGTTTATATCTCAAATTCAGGCTCAAAACACCCGAAAATTCGATATTTTGAGTTCCCAGAAGCGATCTGTACATGCCTACTCAGTGCTAGAATTTTTTCAAAATATAGGCTCAAAACATGCTAAAAATCGATATTTTAAGTATCCAAAGTCGATATGTGCATGCATCTTCTGTACCCGTTTATATCCCAAATTCTACCTCAAAACACCCGAAAATTCGATATTTTTGGGTCCCAGAAGCTATCTGTACATGCCTACTCCTAGTTCGAATGTTTTCAAGATACAAACCCAAATCATGCTCAAAATCGATATTTTAGGTGCCCAAAGTCAATCTGTGTATGCATCTTCTGCAACCGTTTATATCACAAATTCAACCTCAGAACACCCGAAAATTCGATATTTTGGGGTCCCAGAAACGATCTGTACATGCCTACTCAGTGCTAGAATTTTTTCAAAATATAGGCTCAAAACATGCTACAAATCGATATTTTAAGTATCCAAAGTCGATATGTGCATGCATCTTCTGTACCCGTTTATATCTCAAATTCGGGATCAAAATACACGAAAATTCGGTATTTTTGGGTCCTAGAAGCGATCTGTACATGCCTACTCCTAGTTAGAATGTTTTCAAGATACAGACCAATACATGCTCAAAATCGATATTTTAGGTGCCCAAAAGTCGATATGTGCATGCATCTTCAGTACCCGTTTATATCTCAAATTCAGGGTTAAAACACCCGAAAATTCGATATTTTGGGGTCCCAGAAGCGATCTGTACATACCTACTCCGTGTTAGAGTATTTTCAAAATACAGGCCCAAAACATGCTGAAAATCGATATTTTAGGTGCCCAAAGTCAATATGTGCATGCATCTTCTCTACCTGTTTATATCACAAATTCATCCTCAGAACACCCGAAAATTCGATATTTTTGGGTCCCAGAAGCGATCTGTACAGTCGGCGGCAGAAGTCCTGTCGCCTCACCTGCTTCACCAAGACATGCAGTGTTCATGAACTCGAGAAATACGCACGTTTTCTACACCTAATAATCTCGAGTCTTCGAACATTGCGTGCCTCGGTGAAGCAAGTGAAGCGACAGGACTTTTGCCGCCGACTGTACATGCCTACTCAGTGCTAGAATGTTTTCAAAATAAAGACTCAAAACATGCTAAAAATCGATATTTTAAGTATCCAAAGTCGATATGTGCATGCATCTTCTGTACCCGTTTATATCTCAAATTCAGGCTCAAAACACCCGAAAATTCGGTATTTTGGGGTCCCAGAAGCGATCTGTACATGCCTACTTCTAGTTCGAATGTTTTAAAGATACAGACCCAATACATGCTCATAATCGATATTTTAGGTGCCCATAAGTCGATATGTGCATGCATCTTCAGTACCCGTTTATATCTCAAATTCAGGGTTGAATCACAAGAAAATTCGATATTTTTGGGTCCTAGAAGCAATCTGTACATGCCTACTCCGTGTTAGAGTATTTTCAAAATACAGGCCCAAAATATGCTGAAAATCGATATTTTAGGTGCCCAAAGTCAATAATTATGTGTATGCATTTTCTGTACCCGTTTATATCTCAAATGCAACCTCAAAACACCCGAAAATTCGATATTTTAGGGTCCCAGAAGCGATCTGTACATGCCTACTCTGTGCTAGAAAGTTTTCAAAATATAGGCTCAAAACATGCTACAAATCGATATTTTAAGTGTCCAAAGTCGATATGTTCATGCATCTTCTGTACCTGTATATTTCTCAAATTCAGGCTCAAAACACCCGAAAATTCGGTATTTTTTGGGTCCTACAAGCAATCTGTACATGCCTACTCCTAGTTCGAATGTTTTCAAGATACAAACCCAAATCATGCTCAAAATCGATATTTTAGGTGCCCAAAGTCAATCTGTGTATGCATCTTCTGCAACCGTTTATATCACAAATTCAACCTCAGAACACCCGAAAATTCGATATTTTTGGGTCCCAGAAACGATCTGTACATGCCTACTCAGTGCTAGAATTTTTTCAAAATATAGGCTCAAAACATGCTACAAATCGATATTTTAAGTATCCAAAGTCGATTTGTGCATGCATCTTCTGTTCCCGTTTATATCTCAAATTCGGGATCAAAATACACGAAAATTCGGTATTTTTGGGTCCTAGAAGCCATCTGTACATGCCTACTCCTATTTAGAATGTTTTCAAGATACAGACCAATACATGCTCAAAATCGATATTTTAGGTGCCCAAAAGTCGATATGTGCATGCATCTTCAGTACCCGTTTATATCTCAAATTCAGGGTTAAAACACCCGAAAATTCGATATTTTGGGGTCCCAGAAGCGATCTGTACATGCCTACTCCGTGTTAGAGTATTTTCAAAATACAGGCCCAAAACATGCTGAAAATCGATATATTAGGTGCCCAAAGTCAATATGTGTATGCATCTTCTGCAACCGTTTATATCACAAATTCAACCTCAGAACACACGAAAATTCGATATTTTTGGGTCCCAGAAGCGATCTGTACATGCCTACTCAGTGCTAGAATGTTTTCAAAATATAGGCTCAAAACATGCTAAAAATCGATATTTTAAGTGTCCAAAGTCGATATGTGCATGCATCTTCTGTACCCGTTTATATCTCAAATTCGGGATCAAAACACCCGAAAATTCGGTATTTTTTGTTCCAAGAAGAGATCTGTGGATGCCTACTCCTAGTTAGAATGTTTTCAAGATACAGACCCAAAACATGCTCAAAATCGATATTTTAGGTGCCCATACGTCGATATGTGCATGCATCTACAGTACCCGTTTATATCTCAAATTCAGGGTTAAAACACCTGATAATTCGATATTTTGGGGTCCCAGAAGCGATCTGTACATGCCTACTCCGTGTTAGAGTATTTTCAAAATACAGGCCCAAAACTTGCTGAAAATCGATATTTTAGGTGCCCAAAGTCAATATGTGTATGCATCTTCTGCAACTGTTTATATCACAAATTCAACCTCAGAACACACGAAAATTCGATATTTTTGGGTCCCAGAAGCGATCTGTACATGCCTACTCCTAGTTAGAATGTTTCAAGATATAGACCCAAAACATGTTCAAAATCGATATTTTAGGTGCCAAAAAGTCGATATGTTCATGCATCTTCAGTACCCGTTTATATCTCAAATTCAGGCTCAAAACACCCGAAAATTCGATATTTTGAGGTCCCAGAAGCGATCTATACATGCCTACTCAGTGCTAGAATGTTTTCAAAACATAGGCTCAAAACATGCTCAAAATCAATATTTTATGTGCCCAAAAGTCGATATGTGCATGCATCTTCAGTACCCGTTTATATCTCAAATTCAGGGTTAAAACACCCGAAAATTCGATATTTTAGGGTTCCAGAAGCTATCTGTACATGCCTACTCCGTGTTATAGTATTTTCAAAATACAGGCCCAAAACATGCTGAAAATCGATATTTTATGTTCCCAAAGTCAATATGTGCATGCATCTTCTCTTCCCGTTTATTTCTCAAATTTAACTTTAAAACACACGAAAATTCGATATTTATGGGTCCCAGAAGCAATCTGTACATGCCTACTCTGTGCTAGAATGTTTTCAAAATATAGGCTCAAAACATGCTAAAAATCGATATTTTGTGTCCAAAGTCGATATGTTCATGCATCTTCTGTACCTGTATATTTCTCAAATTCAGGCTCAAAACACCCGAAAATTCGGTATTTTTTGGGTCTTACAAGCAATCTGTACATGCCTACTCCTATTTCGAATGTTTTCAAGATACAAACCCAAAACTTGCTCAAAATCGATATTTTAGGTATCCAAAAGTCGATATGTGCATTCATCTTCAGTACCCGTTTATATCTCAAATTCAATCTCAAAACACCCGAAAATTCGATATTTTGAGGTCCCAGAAGCGATCTATACATGACTACTCAGTGCTAGAATGTTTTCAAAGTATAGTCCCAAAACATGCTAAAAATTGATATTTTTGATGCCTAAAGTCGATATCTCAAATTCATGCCCAAAACACCCTAAATTTCGATATTTTGGGGTCCCAGAAGCGATCTGTACATGCCTATTCAGATACAGGCTCAAAGCATGCTGAAAATCGATATATTAGGTGCCCAAAGTCAATATGTGTATGCATCTTCTGCAACTGTTTATATCACAAATTCAACCTCAGAACACCCGAAAATTCGATATTTTTGGGTCCCAGAAGCGATCTGTACATGCCTAATCAGTGCTAGAATGTTTTCAAAATATAGGCTCAAAACATAATAAAAATCGATATTTTAAGTGTCCAAAGTCGATATGTGCATGCATTTTCTATACCCGTTTATATCCAAAATTCAACCCCAAAACACCCGAAAATTAGATATGTTTTGGTCCCAGAAGCAATCTGTACTCCTAGTTAGAATGTTTTCAAGATACAGACCCAAAACATGGTCAAAATCGATATTTTAGGTGCCAAAAAGTCGATATGTTCATGCATCTTCAGTACCCGTTTATATCTCAAATTCAGGCTCAAAACACACGAAAATTCGATATTTTGTGGTCCCAGAAGCGATCTATACATGCCTACTCAGTGCTAGAATGTTTTCAAAACATATGCTCAAAACATGCTCAAAATTGATATTTTAATTGCCCAAAAGTCGATATGTGCATGCATCTTCAGTACCCGTTTATATCTCAAATTCAGGCTCAAAACACCCGAAAATTCGGTATTTTTGGGTCCTACAAGCGATCTGTACATGCCTACTCCTAGTTAGAATGTTTTCAAGATACAGACCCAAATCATGCTCAAAATCAATATTTTAGGTGCCAAAAAGTCGATATGTTCATGGATCTTCAGTACCCGTTTATATCTCAAATTCAGGCTACAAACACCCGAAAATTCGATATTTTGAGGTCCCAGAAGCGATCTGTACATGCCTATTCAAATACAGGCCCAAAACATGCTGAAAATCGATATATTAGATTCCCAAAGTCAATATGTGTATGCATCTTCTACAACCGTTAATATTACAAATTCAACCTCAGAACACCCGAAAATTTGATATTTTTGGGTCATAGAAGCGATATGTACATGCCTACTCAGTGCTAGAATATTTTCAAAATATAGTCCCAAAACATGCTAAAAATCGATATTTTTGGTGCCCAAAGTCGATATCTCAAATTCAGGCCCAAAACACCCGAAAATTCGATATTTCGGGGTCTCAGAAGCGATCTGTACATGCCTATTTAGATACTGGCCCAAAGCATGCTAAAAATGGATATATTAGGTGCCCAAAGTCAATATGTGTATGCATCTTCTGCAACCGTTTATATCACAAATTCAACCTCAGAACACCCGAAAATTCGATATTTTTGGGTCCCAGAAGCGATCTGTACATGCCTACTCAGTGCTAGAATATTTTCAAAATATAGGCCCAAAACATGCTAAAAATCGATATTTTAGGTGCCCAAAATCGATATCTCAAATTCAGGCTCAAAACACCCGAAAATTCGATATTTTGGGGTCCCAAATGCGATCTGTACATGCCTACTCTGTGTTAGAGTATTTTCAAAATACAGGCCCAAAACATACTGAAAATCTATCTTTTTGGTGCCCAAAAGTCGATATGTGCATGCATCTTCTGTACCCGTTTATATCTCAAACTCAGGCTCAAAACACCCTAAAATACGGTATTTTTGGGTCCTAGAAGCGATCTGTACATGCCTTCTCCTAGTTAGAATGTTTTCAATATGCATACCTAAAACATGCACAAAATCGATATTTTAGGTGCCCAAAAGTCGATATGTGCATGCATCTTCAGTTCCTGTTTATATCTCAAATTAATGCTCAAAACACCCGAAAATTCGATATTTTGGGGTCCCAGAAGCGATCTGAACATGCCTACTCTGTGCTAGAATGTTTTCAAAATATAGACTCAAAATATGCTAAAAATCGATATTTTAAGTGTTCAAAGTCGATATGTGCATGGATCTTCAGTACCCATTTATATCTCAAATTCAGGGGTTAAAAAAAACGACAATTTCGATATTTTGGGGTTCCAGAAGCGATCTGCACATGCCTACTCCGTGTTAGAGTATTTTCAACATACAGGCCCAAAACATGCTGAAAATCGATATTTTATGTGCCCAAAGTCAATATGTGCATGCATCTTCTGTACCCGTTTATATCTTAAATTCAACCTCAAAACACACAAAAATTCGATATTTTGGGGTCCCAGAAGCGATCTGTACATGCCTACTCAGTGCTAGAATATTTACAAAATATAGGCCCAAAACATGCTAAAAATCGATATCTTAGGTGCCCAAAATCGATATATCAAATTCAGGCCCAAAACACCCGAAAATTCGATATTTTTGGGTCCCAGAAGCGATCTGTACATGCCTACTCTGTGCTAGAATGTTTTCATAATATAGGCTAAAAACATGCTAAAAATCTATATTTTAAGTGTACAAAGTCGATATGTGCATGCATCTTCTGTACCCGTTTATATCTCAAATTCAGGCTCAAAACACCCGAAAATTCGGTATTTTAGGTCCTAAAAGCGATCTGTACATGCCTACTCCTAGTTCGAATGTTTTCAAAATACAGACCCAAAACTTGCTCAAAATCGATATTTTAGGTGTCCAAAAGTCGATATGTGCATGCATCTTCTGTTCCCGTTTATATCTCAAACTCAGGCTCAAAACACCCTAAAATACGGTATTTTTGGGTCCTAGAAGCGATCTGTACATGCTTACTCCTAGTTAGAATGTTTTCAATATGCAGACCTAAAACATGCACAAAATCGATATTTTAGGTGCCCAAAAGTTGATATGTGCATGCATCTTCAGTACCTGTTTATATCTCAAATTAAGGCTCAAAACACCCGAAAATTCGATATTTTGGGGTCCCAGAAGCGATCCGTACATGCCTAATCTGTGCTAGAATGTTTTCAAAATATAGGTTCAAAAAATGCTAAAAATCGATATTTTAAGTTTTCAAAGTCGATATTTTTGGGTCCCAGAAGCGATCTGTACATGCCTACCCTGTGCTAGAATGTTCTCAAGATACAGACCCAAAACATGCTCAAAATCGATATTTTAGGTGCCCAAAAGTCGATATGTGCATGCATCTTCAGTACCCGTTTATATCTCAAATTCAGGGTTAAAAAACCCGAAAATTTCGATATTTTGGGGTTCCAGAAGCGATCTGTACATGCCTACTCCGTGTTAGAGTATTTTCAACATACAGGCCAAAAACATGCTAAAAATCGATATTTTAGGTGCCCAAAGTCAATATGTGCATGCATCTTCTGTACCCGTTTATATCACAAATTCAACCTCAAAACACACGAAAACACGATATTTTGGGGTCCCAGAAGCGATCTGTACATGCCTACTTAGTGCTAGAATACTTTCAAAATATAGGGCCAAAACATGTTAAAAATCGATATCTTAGGTGCCCAAAGTCGATATCTCAAATTCAGGCCCAAAACACCCGAAAATTCGATATTTTGGGGTCCCAAAAGCGATCTGTACATGCCTACTCCGTGTTAGAGTATTTTAATATATACAGGCCCAAAACATACTGAAAATAGATCTTTTAGGTGCACACAAGTCGATATGTGCATGCATCTTCTGTACCCGTTTATATCTCAAATTCACGCTACAAACACCCGAAAATTCGATATTTTGGGGTCCCAGAAGCAATCTGTACATGCCTAAACAGTGCTAGAATGTTTTCAAAACATAGGCTCAAAACATGCTAAAAATCAATATTTTAGGTGTCCAAAGTCGATGTGTGCATGCATCTTCTATACCCGTTTATATCTCAAATTCAGGCTCAAAACACCCGAAAATTCGGTATTTTTGGGTCCTACAAGCGATCTGTACATGCCTACTCCTAGTTAGAATGTTTTCAAGATACAGACCCAAATCATGCTCAAAATCGATATTTTACTTGCCAAAAAGTCGATATGTTCATTCATCTTCAGTACCCGTTTATATCTCAAATTCAGGCTACAAACACCCGAAAATTCGATATTTTGAGGTCCAAGAAGCGATCTGTACATGCCTATTCAGATACAGGCCCAAAACATGCTGAACATCGATATATTAGGAGCCCAAAGACAATATGTGTATGCATCTTCTGCAACCGTTAATATCACAAATTCAACCTCAGAACACCCGAAAATTCGATATTTTTGGGTCCCAGAAGCGATCTATACATACCTACTCCGTGTTAGAGTATTGTCAACATACAGGCCCAAAACATGCTGAAAATCGATATTTTAGGTGCCAAAAGTCAATATGTGCATGCATCTTCTGTACTCGTTTATATCTCAAATTCAACCTCAAAACACACAAAATTCGATATTTTGGGGTGCCAGAAGCGATCTGTACATGCCTACTCAGTGCTAGAATGTTTTCATAATATTGGCTTAAAACTTGCTAAAAATCAATATTTTTAGTGTCCAAAGTCGATATGTGCATGCATCTCCTGTACCCGTTTATATCTCAAATTCGGGATTAAAACACCTGAAAATTCGGTATTTTAGGTGCCCAAAGTCAAAATGTGGATGCATCTTCTGCGCCCGTTTATATCCCAAATTCAACCTCAAAACACCCGAAAATTCGATATTCTTGGGTCCCAGAAGCGATCTGTACATGCCTTCTCTGTGCTAGAATTGTTTTTCAAAATATAGGGTCAAAACATGCTAAAAATCTATATTTTAAGTGTCCAAAGTCGATATGTGCATGCATCTTCTGTACCCGTTTATATCTCAAATTCAGGCTCAAAACACCCGAAAATTCGGTATTTTTGGGTCCTAAAAGCGATCTGTACATGCCTACTCCTAGTTAGAATGTTTTCAAGATACAGACCCAAAACATGCTCAAAATCGATATTTCAGGTGCCCAAAAGTCGATATGTGCATGCATCTTCAGTACCCGTTTATATCTCAAATTCAGGGTTAAAAAAACCGAAAATTTCGATATTTTTGGGTCCTAGAAGCGATCCGTACATGCCTAATCTGTGCTAGAATGTTTTCAAAATATAGGCTCAAAAAATGCTAAAAATCGATATTTTAAGTGTTCAAAGTCGATATTTTTGGGCCCCAGAAGCGATCTGTACATGCCTACCCTGTGCTAGAATGTTTTCAAGATACAGACCCAAAACATGCTCAAAATCGATATTTTAGGTGCCCAAAAGTCGATATGTGCATGCATCTTCAGAACCCGTTTATATCTTAAATTCAGGGTTAAAAAACCCGAAAATTTCGATATTTTGGGGTTCCAGAAGCGATCTGTACATGCCTACTCCGTGTTAGAGCATTTTCAACATACAGGCCAAAAACATGCTAAAAATAGATATTTTAGGTGCCCAAAGTCAATATGTGCATGCATCTTCTGTACCCGTTTATATCTCAAATTCAACCTCAAAACACACGAAAATTCGATATTTTGGGGTCCCAGAAGCGATCTGTACATGCCTACTCAGTGCTAGAATACTTTCAAAATATAGGCCCAAAACATGTTAAAAATCGATATCTTAGGTGCCCAAAATCGATATCTCAAATTCAGGCCCAAAACACCCGAAAATTCGATATTTTGGGGTCCCAATAGCGATCTGTACATGCCTACTCCGTGTTAGAGTATTTTAATAAATACAGGCCCAAAACATACTGAAAATAGATCTTTTAGGTGCACACAAGTCGATATGTGCATGCATCTTCTGTACCCGTTTATATCTCAAATTCACGCTACAAGAACCCGAAAATTCGATATTTTGGGGTCCCAGAAGCAATCTGTACATGCCTACTCAGTGCTAGAATGTTTTCAAAACATAGGCTCAAAACATGCTAAAAATCAATATTTTAGGTGTCCAAAGTCGATATGTGCATGCATCTTCTGTACCCGTTTATATCTCAAAATCAGGCTCAAAACACTCGAAAATTCGGTATTTTTGGGTCCTACAAGCGATCTGTACATGCCTACTCCTAGTTAGAATGTTTTCAAGATACAGACCCAAATCATGCTCAAAATCGATATTTTACGTGCCAAAAAGTCGATATGTTCATGCATCTTCAGTACCCGTTTATATCTCAAATTCACGCTACAAACACCTGAAAATTCGATATTTTGAGGTCCAAGAAGCGATCTGTACATGCCTATTCAGATACAGGCCCAAAACATGCTGAACATCGATATATTAGGTGCCCAAAGTCAATATGTGTATGCATTTTCTGCAACCGTTAATATCACAAATTAAACCTCAGAACACCCGAAAATTCGATATTTTTGGGTCACAGATGCGATCTATACATACCTACTCCGTGTTGGAGTATTTTCAACATACAGGCCCAAAACATGCTAAAAATCGATATTTTAGGTGACCAAAGTCAATATGTGCATGCATCTTCTGTACTCGTTTATATCACAAATTCAACCTCAAAACACACAAAAATTCGATATTTTGGGGTGCCAGAAGCGATCTGTACATGCCTACTCTGTGCTAAAATGTTTTCATAATATTGGCTCAAAACTTGCTAAAAATCAATATTTTAAGTGTCCAAAGTCGATATGTGCATGCATCTTCTGTACCCGTTTATATCTCAAATTCGGGATTAAAACACCTGAAAATTCGGTATTTTTGGGTACTAGAAGCGATCTGTACATGCCTTCTCCTAGTTAGAATGTTTTCAAGATACAGACCCAAAACATGCTCAAAATCGATATTCTAGGTGCCCAAAAGTCATTATGTGCATGCATCTTCAGTACCTGTTTATATCTCAAATTCAGGGTTAAAAAACCCGAGAATTTCGATATTTTGGGGTTCCAGAAGCGATCTGTACATGCCTACTCCGTGTTAAAGTATTTTCAACATACATCCCCAAAACATGCTGAAAATCGATATTTTAGGTGCCCAAAGTCAATATGTGCATTCATCTTCTGTACCCGTTTATATCTCAAATTCAATCTCAAAACACGCGAAAATTCGATATTTTGGGGTCCCAGAAGCGATCTGTACATGCCTACTCAGTGATAGAATATTTTCAAAATATAGGCCCAAAACATGCTAATAATCGATATCTTAGGTGTCCAAAGTCGATATATCAAATTCAGGCCCAAAACACCCGAAAATTCGATATTTTGGGGTCCCAAAAGCAATTTGTACATGCCTACTCCGTGTTAGAGTATTTTCAAAATACAGGCCCAAAACATACTGAAAATCGATCTTTTAGGTGCCCACAAGTCTATATGTGCATGCATCTTCTGTACTCGTTTATATCTCAAATTCAACCTCAAAACACACAAAAATTCGATATTTTGGGGTGCCAGAAGCGATCTGTACATGCCTACTCCTAATTCGAATGTTTTCAAGATACAGACCCAAAACTTGCTCAAAATCGATATTTTAGGTGTCCAAAAGTCGATATGTGAATGCATCTTCAGTACCCGTTTATATCTCAAATTCAGGCTCAAAACACCCGAAAATTCGATATTTTGAGGTCCCATAAGTGATCTGTACATGCCTACTCCGTGTTAGAGTATTTCAAAATACAGGCCCAAAACATGCTAAAAATCGATATTTTAGGTGTCCAAAGTCAATATGTGTATGCATCTTCTGCACCCGTTTATATCACAAATTCAACCTCAAAACACCCGAATAATCGATGTTTTTCTGCCCCAGAAGCGATCTGTACATGCCTACTCAGTGCTAGAATGTTTTCAAAATATAGGCCTAAAACATGCTAAAAATCGATATTTTAAGTGTCCAATGTCGATATGTGCATGCATCTTCTGTACCCGTTTATATCTCAAACTCAGGCTCAAAACACCCTAAAATACGGTATTTTTGCGTCCTAGAAGCAATCTGTACATGCCTACTCCTAGTTAGAATGTTTTCAAGATACAAACCCAAAACATGCACAAAATCGATATTTTAGGTGCCCAAAAGTCGATATGTGCATGCATCCTCAGTACCTGTTTATATCTCAAATTCAGGCTCAAAAACACCCGAAAACTCGATATTTTGGGGTCTCAGAAGCGATCTGTACATGCCTACTCAGTGCTAGAATATTTTCAAAATATAGTCCCAAAACATACTAAAATTCGATATTTTAGGTGCCCAATGTCGATATTTCAAATTCAGACCCAAAACACCCGAAAATTCGATATTTTGGGATCCCAGAAGCTATCTGTAAATGCCTACTCAGTGCTAGAATGTATTCAAAATATTGGTTCAAAACATGCTAAAAATAGATATTTTAAGTGTCCAAAGTCGATATGTGCATGCATCTTCAGTACCCGTTTATATCTCAAATTCAGGGTTA
This sequence comes from Petrolisthes cinctipes, assembly GCA_033782935.1. Lineage (NCBI taxonomy): Eukaryota > Metazoa > Arthropoda > Malacostraca > Decapoda > Porcellanidae > Petrolisthes > Petrolisthes cinctipes. The sequence goes on along the minus strand of JAWQEG010000043.1, from coordinate 6,380,403 downwards.
TAACACCCGAAAATTCGATATTTTGGGATCCAAGAAGCGATCTGTACATGTCTACTCCGTGTTAGAGTATTTTCAAAATACAGGCCCAAAACATACTGAAAATCGATCTTTTAGGTGCCCACAAGTCGATATGTGCATGAATCTTCTGTACCCGTTTATATCTCAAATTGAGGCTCTAAATACCCAAAAATTCGATATTTTGGGATCCCATAAGCGATCTGTACATGCCTACTTAGATACAGGCCCAAAACATGCTGAAAATCGATATTTTAGGTGCCCAAAGTCAAAATGTGGATGCATCTTCTGCACCCGTTTATATCCGAAATTCAACCTCAAAACACCCGAAAATTCGATATTTTTGGGTCCCAGAAGCAATCTGTACATGCCTACTCTGTGCTAGAATGTTTTCATAATATAGGCCCAAAATATGCTAAAAATCGATATTTTAGGTGCCCAAAGTCGATATCTCAAATTCAGGCCCAAAACACCCGAAAATTCGATATTTTGGGGTCCCAGAAGCGATCTGTACATGCCTACTCCGTGTTAGAGTATTTTCAAAATACAGGCCAAAAACATGCTGAAAATCGATATTTTAGGTGCCCAAAGTCAATATGTGCATGTATCTTCTTTACCCGTTTATATCCCAAATTCGACCTCAAAACACCCGAAAATTCGATATTTTTGGGTCCCAGAAGCGATCTGTACATGCCTAAACAGTGCTAGAACGTTTTAATAAAAAAGGCTCAAAACATGTTAAAAATCGATATTTTAATTGTCCAAAGTCGATATGTGCATGGATCATCTGTACCAGTTTATATCTTAAATTCAGGCTCAAAAGACCCGAAAATTCGGTATTTTGGTGTCCCAGAAGCGATCTGTACAAGCCTACTCCTAGTTAGAATGTTTTTAAGATACTGACCCAAAACATGCTCAAAATCGATATTTTAGGTGCCAAAAAGTCGATATGTTCATAACTCTTCAGTACCCGTTTATTTCTCAAATTCAGGCTCAAAACACCTGAAAATTCGAAAAATTTGAGGTCCCAGAAGCGATCTGTACATGCCTACTCAGTGCTAGAATATTTTCCAAATGTATTCCAAAAACATGCTAAAACTCGATATTTTAGGTGCCCAAAGTCGATATCTCAAATTCAGGCCTAAAACACCCGAAAATTCAATATTTTGGGGTCGCAGAAGCTATCTGTAAATGCCTTCTCCGTGTTAGAGTATTTTCAAAATACAGGCACAAAACATGATAAAAATCGATATTTTAAGTGTCCAAAGTCGATATGTGCATGCATCTTCTGTACCCGTTTATATCTCAAATTCAGGCTAAAAACACCCGAAAATTCGGTATTTTTGGGTCCTAAAAGCGATCTGTACATGCCTACTCCTAGTTCGAATGTTTTCAAGATACAGACCCAAAACTTGCTCAAAATCGATATTATAGGTGTCCAAAAGTCGATATGTGAATGCATCTTCAGTACCCATTTATATCTCAAATTCAGGCTCAAAACACCCGAAAATTCGATATTTTGAGGTCCCAGAAGTGATCTGTACATGCCTACTCCGTGTTAGAGTATTTCAAAATACAGGCCCAAAACATGCTAAAAATCGATATTTTAGGTGCCCAAAGTCAATATGTGTATGCCTCTTCTGCATCCGTTTATATCACAAATTCAACCTCAAAACACCCGAAAAATCGATATTTTTGGGCCCCAGAGGCGATCTGTACATGCCTACTCAGTGCTAGAATGTTTTCAAAATATAGGCCTAAAACATGCTAAAAATCGATATTTTAAGTGTCCAAAGTCGATATGTGCATGCATCTTCTGAACCCGTTTATATCTCAAATCCTGGCTCAAAATACCCGAAAATTCGATATTTTTGGTTCCCAGAAATGATCTATACATGCATATTCAGCAATAGAATATTTTCAAAATACAGGCCCATCAAATGCCGAAATTCGATATTTTAGGTACCCAAAGTCGATATGTGCATGCATCTTCTGTACTCGTTTATATCCCAAATTCATGCTCAAAACACCAGAAAATTCGATATTTTTGGGTCCCAGAAGCGATCTGTACATGTCTACTCAATGCTAGAATATTTTCAAAATACAGGCAAAAAACATGCTAAATATCGAAATTTTAGGTGCAAAAAGTCGATATGTGCTTGCATCTTCTGTACCGGTTTGATATCTAAAATTCATGCTCAAAACACCCGAAAATTCGATATTTTTGGGTCCCGAAAGCGATCTGTAAATGCCTACTCAGTGCTAGAATATTTTCAAAATATAGGCCCTAAACAAGCAGAAATTCGACCTATTAGGTGCAAAAATACGATATGTGCATGCATCTTCTGTACCCGTTTAAATCCCAAATTCAGGCTCAAAACACCCGAAAAATCAATATTTTTGGGTTCCAGAAGCGATCTGTATATACCTACTCAGTGCTAGAATATTTTCAAAATATAAGCCGAAAACATGCTAAAAATCGATATTTGTTTTTCAAAAAGTCATTCATGGAGTGGTGGGTGTGTGGGTGTCAGTACAGTGCGTGGATAGTAAATATCAACAGTCAATCATGGGGTATGTGGGTGTCAATATAGTGATTGTATTGTAAATATCAACAGTCATTCATGGGGTGGTTTGTGTCATTACAGTGCTTGGACTGTAAATATAAACAGTCATTCATGAGGTGGTGGGTGTGTGGGTGTCATTAAAGTGCTTGGACTGTATATATCAACAGTCATTCATGGGGTGGTGGGTGTGTGGGTGTCATTACAGTGCTTGGACTGTAAATATCAACAGTCATTCATGAGATGGTGGGTGTGTTGGTGTCATTACAGTGCTTTGACTGTAAATATCAACAGTCATTCATGGGCTGGTTAGTCTGTGGGTGTTATTACAATGCTTTGACTGAAAATATCAACAGTCATTTATGAGGTGGTGGGTGTCATTACAGTGCTTGGACTGTACATATCAACAGTCATTCATGGGGTCGTGGGTGTGTGGGTGTTATTACAGTGCTTGGAGTGTAAATATCAACCATCATTCATTGGGTGGTGGGTGTCATTACAGTGTTTGTACTGTAAATATCAAGAGTCATTAATGCGGTGGTCGGTGTGTTGGTTTCATTACAGTGCTTGGACTGTAAATATCAACAGTCATTTAAGGGGTGGTGGGTGTGAGGGTGTCATTACAGAGCTTGGACTGTAAATATCAACAGTCATTCATGGGGTGGTGGGTGTTATTACAGTGCTTGGACTTTAAATATCAACAGTCATTAACCCTTAAATGCTTATTGACCAAATATCACGTCACCGCGAATTTAGGCCTTGAAGCTGATTGACGTAATATTTAGCCGGTAGAAAATAAACTGCTTGGGCTATATCCAGCCACTTCATTGGTAACACTGGTTAGGTTGGGCCTTCAATGAGTGGTGTCAGAGGGAAATGGTTCACTCGTCATATATACGCAATAAAAATACGCTCGCTCACGTTTTCTAATTTTAGGGTTTTTTTAGGGGTAACTACTTTATTACTCATGGTGCTGCTGTACGCAAACCAGTGGACCTAGACAATTTTAGTTTACAGATTCTGGTGTGTAAAATCATGCTCTACAAATCTGTAATAACAAAATTTACCTAAACGAAACTTTAAAAATCCCCCTGTTTTTGCGGTTCACGCTCCTTTAGCGGTAGGTTGATTGCGGTTCTTAGGGGTTAATGTGGTGGTGGGTGTGTGGGTGTCATTACAGTGCTTGGACTATAAATATCAACTATCATTTATGGGGTGGTAGGTGTGTGGGTGTCATTAGAGTGCTTAGACTGTAAATATCAACATGCATTCATGGGATGTTGTGTGTGTGAGTATCATTACAGTGCTTGGACTGTAAATATCAACAGTCATTCAAAGGGTGGTGGGTGTGTGGATGACATTACAGCGCTTGGACTGCAAATATCAACAGTCATTCATGGGATGGTAAGTGTGTGGGTGTCATTACAGTGTTCGGACTGTTAATATCAACAGACATTCATGGGGTGGTGGGTGTGTGGGTATCATTACAATGCTTGGCCTGTAAATATCAACAGTCATTTATGGGGTGGGTGGTGTGTGGGTGTCATTACAGTGCTTGGACTGTAAATATCAAAAGGTATTCATTGGGTGGTGGGTGTGTGGGTGTCATTACAGTGCTTGGACTATAAATATCAATGGTCATTATTGGGGTGGAGGGTGTGTGGGTGTCATTACAGTAATTGGACTGTAAATATCAACAGTCATACATGGGGTGGATGGTATGTGAGTGTCATTACAGTGCTTGAACTGTAAATATCAACAGTCATTCATGGGGTGGTTGGTGTGTGGGTCTCATTACAGTGCATGGAATGTAAATATCAACAGTCATTTATTGGTTGGTAGGTGTGTGGGTATCATTACAGTGCTTAGAGTGTAAATATTAACAGTCAATCATGGGGTGGTCAGTGTGTGGGTGTCAATACAGTGCTTGGATTGTAAATATCAACAATCATTCATGGGGTGGTGGGTGTGTGGGTGTCATTACAGTGCTTGGATTGTAAATATCAACAGTCATTCATGGGGTGATGGGTGTCTGGGTGTCATTACAGTACTTGGACTGTAAATAGCAACTGTCATTCATGGTGTGTGTGGGTGCTATTACAGAGTTTGGAGTGTAAATATCAAGTCATTCATAGGTTGGTGGGAGTGTGTGTCATTACAGTGATTGGACTGTAAATATCAACAGTCATTCTGGGGGTGGTGTGTGTGCAGGTGTAATTACAGTGCTTGGAGTGTAAATATCAAGTCATTTATGGGGTGGTGGGTGTCATTACAGTGCCTTGACTGTAAATATCAACAGTCATTCATGGGGTGATGGATGTGTGGGTGTCATTACAGTGCTTGGACTGTAAATATCAACAGTCATTAATGGGGTGGTAGGTGTCATTACAGTGCTTGGACTGGAAATATCAACTGTCATTCATGGGAAGGTGGGTGTGTGGGTATCATTACAGTGATTGGACTGTAAATATCAACAGTCATTCATGGGGTGGTCGGTGTGTGGGTGATATTACAGTGCTTGGATTATAAATATTAATCATCATTCATGGGGTTGTGGTTGTGTGGGTGTCATTACAGTGCTTTGACTGTAAATATCAACAGTCATTCATGGGGTGGTGGGTTGTTTGTGTCATTACAGTGCTTGGATTGTAACTATCAACAGTCATTCATTGGGTTTTGGGTGTGTGGGTGTCATTACAGTGCTTGGACTTTAAATACCAACAGTCATTCATGGGTTGATGTGTGTGTGTGTCATTACAGTGCTTGGACTGTAAATATCAACTGTCATTCATGGGGTGTGTCGGTAACATTACAGTGATTGTACTGTAAATATCAACAGTCATTCACGGGTTGGTGGGTGTGTTTGCCATTACAGTGCTTGGACTGTAAATATCAACAGTCATTCATAGGGTGGTGGGTGTTTGTGTGTCATTACAGTGCTTGGACTGTTAATATATATCAATTATTTCGTGTATGTCTCCATACCTCGTCCTTCCCAGCCACCTGGAAAGAAGCCAATGTACAACCAATTCCCAAAAAAGGAGCTACCGCAAATCTATCAAATTACAGACCAATTGCCATCACGTCTACTCTCTGTAAAATATTTGAAATAGTTCTTAACAATCACTTTGTAAAGCACCTTGAGAAAAATCATCTGCTAAATGATAAGCAATATGGCTTTAGACAGAGACGATCTACTGTGGACCAGCTCTGTTATTTCACAGATAACATATTCCAATCAACTGATATATATGGAGAGACTCACACAATTTGCCTTGATATATCTAAAGCCTTTGACAGAGTATGGCACAGATCATTACTGTCTAAGCTTCCACATTATGGCCTTCAATCTTTTGTTCCCCTAATTAATTCATATCTTAGCAACAGAAAATTACGTGTGATGGTAGATGGTCTGTATTCTAACTTTCATCCCATTAATGCTGGTGTTCCTCAAGGAGCGGTCTTGGCTCCAACTTTGTTCCTCATTCATATTAATGATCTTTTGTCAGTTACTCAGAATTCAATTCACTCCTATGCTGATGATTCAACTATTCACAGTTCCTTCTCATTTAATGATAGTTTTACTCAACACAATATTTTAGAATACAAACTTGCCACTTCAATTTCATTAAATGAAGACTTAACGAAAATCTTTGAATGGGGACAAAACAACCTAGTTTCTTTCAATGCAAATAAAACTAAATACATCCCGTTCTCAAATAGATCAGATAATCAAGATTCTCACATTATTTTCAATAATACAAATATCCCCAAGTCCCACAGCATTGATCTCCTTGGTGTAACTTTAAATGAAAACCTCAGTTGGACTCCCTATGTAAAATCCATTGCCAAAACTGCATCTAGGAAGATGGGACTTTTATACAGAGCTTGTAATTATTTGACTGACGAGCAGTTAGCAGTAATATATAAGAGTCATGTGCGTTCCCAGATGGAATATTGTTCACCTCTGTGGGCTGGTTGTGGATCGGTGGTGTTAAGACAATTAGATAAAATTCAAAACAGAGCTATGATCACTAATGAATTCCCTCCCTTATCAGTACGTAGAAATGTTGCTTTCCTTGCACTATTTTATAGATACTTTTATAAGAAATGTTCGGATGAACTTGCCCTGATTATACCACCCCTTCGCATCTTCCCATGGAGGACTAGGGCAGCTGAGAATGCGCATGAGTTCACACTGATTCCTCCACGTTGCAGGACAACTGCTTACAAAAATCATTTACTCCCCGTACTACTTCCCTGTGGAATTCTCTACCAAGGGAATGTTTTCCAGCATTTAAATCCAGTTGTTTTAAATATTTTATAAGTGGAGGATGCCAATAGGCAAATGGAACCATTTATTTATTTGTTTTTTCCTTTCCTCCACTCACTATATGTAAAAAAAAAAAAAAAAAAAAATCAGTCATTCATGGGATGGTGGGTGTGTAGGTGTCATTACAGTGCTTGGACTGTAAATATCAACCGTTATTCATGGGGTGGTGAGTGTCATTACAGTGCTTGGACTGTACATATCAACAGTCATTCATAAGGTGGTGGGTGTGTGGGTATCATTACATTGCTTGGACTGTAACTATCAACAGTCATTCATGGGTAGGTGGGTGTGTTGGTGTCATTACAGTGTTTGGACTCTAAATATTAACAGTCATTTATGGGGTGGTGGGTGTGTGGGTGTCATTACGGTGCTTGGACTGTAAATATCAACAGTTATTCATTGGGTGGTTGGTGTGTGGGTGTCATTACAGTGCTTGGACTATAAATATCAATGGTCATTAATAAGATGGTTGGTGTGCGGGTGTCATTACATTGCTTTGACTGTAAATATCAACAAGCATTCATGGGGTTGATGGTGTGTGAGTGTCATTACAGTGCTTGGACTCTCAATATCAACAGTCATTCATAGGGTGGTTGGTGTGTGGGTCACATTACAGTGCATGGAATGCAAATATCAACAGTTATTTATGGGTTGGTGGATGTGTGGGTGTCATTACGGTGCTTAGACTGTAAATATCAACAGTCAATCATGGGGTGGTCAGTGTGTGGGTCTCAATACAGTGCTTGGATTGTAAATATCAACAGTCATTCATTGGGTGGTAGGTGTGTGGGTGTCATTACAGTGCTTGGATTGTAAATATCAACAGTCATTCATGGGGTGGTGGGTGTGTGGGTGTATTTACAGTGCTTGGACTGTAAATATCAATCGTCATTCATGGTGTGTGTGGATGCTATTACAGAGTTTGGAGTGTAAATATCAACAGTCATTTATAGGTTGGTGGGAGTGTGTGTCATTACAGTGCTTGGACTGTAAATATCAACAGTCATTCAAGGGGTGGTGGGTGTGTAGGTGTAATTATAGTGTTTGGAGTGTAAATATCAAGTCATTAATGGGGTGGTGGGTGTCATTATAGTGCTTTGACTGTAAATATCAACAGTCATTCATGGGGTGATGGATGTGTGGGTGTCATTACAGTGCTTGGACTGTAAATATCAACAGTCATTAATAGGGTGGTGGGTGTCATTACCGTGCTTGGACTGTAAATATCAACATTCATTCATGGGAAGGTGGGTGTGTGGGTGTCATTATAGTGCTTGGACTGTAAATATCAACAGTCATTTATGGGGTGGTGACTGTGTGGGTGATATTACAGTGCTTGGACTGTAAATATTAACCAATATTCATGGGGTTGTGGTTGTGTGGGTGTCATTACAGTGCTTGGACTGTAAATATCAGCAGTCATTCAAGGATTGGTGGATGTGTGTCATTACAGTGCTTGGACTGTAAATATCAACTGTCATTCATGGGGTGTGTCAGTGACATTACAGTGCTTGTCCTGTAAATATCAACAGTCATTCACAGGTTGGTGGATGTGTGTCACTACAGTGCTTGGACTGTAAATATCAACTGTCATTCATGGGGTGTATAAGTGACATTACAGTGCTAGTCCTGTAAATATCAACAGTCATTCATGGGTTGGTGGGTGTGGGTGTCATTACAGTGCTTGGACTGTAAATGTCAACAGTCATTCATTGGGTGGTGGGTGTTTGTGTGTCATTACAGTGCTTGGACTGTTAATATATATCAACAGTCATTTATGGGGTGGTGGGTGTGTAGCTGTCATTACAGTGCTTTGACTGTAAATATCAACAGTCATTTATGGTGTGGTAAATGTCGTTACAGTGCTTGGGCTGTATATATCAACAGTCATTCATGGGGTGGTGGGTGTGTGGGTGATATTACAGTGCTTGGACTGTAAATAATAACCAATATTCATGGGGTTGTGGTTGTGTGGGTGTCATTACAGTGCTTGGACTGTAAATATCAGCAGTCATTCAAGGATTGGTGGATGTGTGTCATTACAGTGCTTGGACTGTAAAAATCAACTGTCATTCATGGGGTGTGTCAGTGACATTACAGTGCTTGTCCTGTAAATATCAACAGTCATTCATGGGTTGGTGGATGTGTGTCAGTACAGTGCTTGGACTGTAAATATCAACAGTCATTCATTGGGTGGGGGTGTTTGTGTGTCTTTACAGTGCTTGGACTGTTAATATATATCAACAGTCATTCATGGGGTGGTGGGTGTGTAGCTGTCATTACAGTGCTTGGACTGTAAATATCAAACGTCATTCATGGTGTGGTGGGTGCCATTACAGTGCTTTGACTGTAGATGTCAACAGTCATTCATGGTGTGGTGAGTGTCATTACAGTGCTTGTACTGTATATATCAATAGTTATACATGGGGTTGTCAGTGTGTGGGTGTTAATACAGTACTTGGATTTTAAATATCAACAGTCATTCATGGGGTGGTGGGTGTGTGGGTGTCATTACAGTACTTGGATTGTAGATATCAACAGTCATTCATGGGGTTGTGGGTGTGTGGGTGTCATTACAGTGCTTGGACTGTAAATATAAACTGTCATTCATGGTAGTGTGGGTGCTATTACAGAGCTTGGACTGTAAATATCAACAGTCATTCATAGGTTGGTGGGGGTGTGTGTCATTACAGTGCCTGGACTGTAAATATCAACAATCATTCATGGGGTGGTGGGTGTGTAGGTGTAATTACAGATCTTGGACTATAAATATTAAGTCATTCATGTGGTAGTGGATGTATGGGTGTCAGTACTGTGCTTGGACTGTTAATATCAACAGTCGTTAATGGGGTGGTGGTATTGTGGATGTCATTACAGTGCTTGAACTGTATATATCAACAGTCATTCATGGGGTGGTAGGTGTCATTACAGTGCTTGGACTGTAAATGTCAACAGTCATTCATGGTGTGATGGGTGTGTTGGTTACATTACAGTGCTTGGACTGTAAGTATCAACAGTCATTCACGAGGTGGTTGGTGTGTGGGTGTCATTACAGTGCTTGGACTGTAAATATCAACAGTCATAAATGGGGTGGAGGATGTCATTACAGTCCTTGAACTGTAAATATCAATAGTTATTAATGAGGTGATAGGTGTGTGGGTGTCATTACAGTGCTTTGACTGTAAATATCAACACTCAATTATGGGGTGCTGGATGTGTGTATGTCATTAGTGCTTGGACTGTAAATATCAATACTCATTCATGGGGTGGTGTGTGTGTGGGTGTCATTTCAGTGCTTTGACTGTAAATATCAACAGTCATTCATGGGGAGGGGAGTGTCATTGCAGTGCTTGGACTGTAAATATCAAGTCATTCATGGGGTGGTGGGTGTGTGGGTGTCATTACAGTGCTTGGACAGTAAATTTCAATAGTCATTCATTCAGTGGTGGGTGTGTGGGTGTCATTACAGTGCTTGGACTGTAAATATCAACAGTCATTCATTTGGTGGTGGGTGTGTGGGTGTCATTACAGTGATTGGTGTGTATATATCAACAGTCATTCATTTAGTGGTGGGTGTGTGGGTGTCATTACAGTGCTTGGACTGTAAATATCAACAGTCATTTATAGGATGGTGGATGTGTGTGTGTCATTACAGTGCTTTGACTTTAAATACCAACAGTCATTCATGAGATGGTAAGTGTTATTACAGTGCTTGGACTGTAAATATCAACAGTCATTTAAAGGCTGGTGGGTGTGTGGGTGTCATTACAGTGCTTGGAATGCAAATATCAATAGTCATTTATGGGATGGTAAGTGTGTGGGTGTCATTACAGTGCTTGGACTTTTAATATTAACAGACATTCATGGGGTAATGGGTGTGTGGGTATCATTATAATGCTTGGACTGTAAATATCAACAGTCTTTCATGGGGTGGGTAGTGTGTGGGTGTCATTACAGTGCTTGGACTGTAAATATCAACAGTTATTCATTGGATGGTGGGTGTGTGGGTGTCATTACAATGCTTGGACAATAAATATCAATGGTCATTATTGGAGTGGTGTGTGTGTGGGTGTCATTACAGTGCTTGGACTGTAAATATCAACAGTCATTCATGGGGTGGATGGTGTGTGAGTGTCATTACAGTGCTTGGACTGTAAATATCAAAGGCATTCATGGGGTAGTTGGTGTGTGGGTTTCATTACACTGCATGGAATGTTAATATCGACAGTCATTTATTGGTTGGTGGGTGTGTGGGTGTCATTCCAGTGCTTAGACTGTAAATATCAACAGTTAATCATGGGGTGGTGTGTGTGTGGGTGTCAATACAGTGCTTGAATTGTAAATATCAACAGTCATTCATGGGGTGGTGGGTGTGTGGGTGTCATTACAGTGCTTGGATTGTAAATATCAACTATCATTCATGGTGTGTGTGGGTGCATTACAGAGTTTGGAGTGTAAATATCAACAGTCATTCAAAGGTTGGTGGGAGTGTGTGTCATTACAGTGCTTGGACTGTAAATATCAACAGTCATTCAAGGGGTGGTGGGTGTGTAGGTGTAATTACAGTGCTTGGAGTGTAAATATCATGTCATTCATGGGGTGGTGGGTGTCATTACAGTGATTTGACTGTGAATATAAACAGTTATTCAGGGGGTGATGGATGTGTGGGTGTCATTACAGTGCTTGGACTGAAAATATCAACAGTCATTCATGGGGTGGTGGGTGTGTGTGTATCATTACAGTGATTGGACTGTAAATATCAACAGTAATTCATATGGTGGTGGGTGTGTGGGTGATATTACAGTGCTTGGACTATAAATATTAAACATCATTTATGGGGTGGTGGGTGTGTGAGTGTCATTACAGTGCTTTGACTGTAAATATCAACAGTCATTCATGGGGTGGTTGGTTGTTGGTGTCATTACAGTGATTGGATTGTAATTATCAATAGTCATTCATTGGGTTTTTGGTGTGTGGGTGTCATTACTGTGCTTGGGCTGTAAATATCAACTGTCAATCATGAGGTGTGTCGGTGAAATTACAGTGCTTGTACTGTAAATATCAACAGACATTCATGGGTTGATGTGTGTGTGTGTCATTACAGTGCTTGGACTGTAAATATCAACTGTCATTCATGGGGTGTGTCGGTGACATTACAGTGGTTGTACTGTAAATATCAACAGTCATTCATAAGTTGGTAGGTGTGTTTGTCATTACAGTGTTTGGACTGTAAATATCAACAGTTATTTATAAGGTGGTGGGAGTTTGTGTGTCTTTACAGTGCTTGGACTGTTAATATATATCAACAGTCATTCATGGGGTGGTGGGTGTGTAGGTGTCATTACAGTCCTTGGACTGTAAATATCAACCGTCATTCATGGGGTGGTGGGTGTCATTACAGTGATTTGACTGTAAATATCAACAGTCATTCATGGGGTGGTGAGTGTCATTACAGTGCTTGGACTGTATATATCAACAGTTATTCATGGGGTTGTTGGTGTGTGGGTGTCATTACAGTGCTTGGACTGTAAATATCAACAGTTATTCATTGGGTGGTGGGTGTGTGGGTGTCATTACAGTGCTTGGACTATAAATATCAATTTTCATTAATGGGGTGGAAGGTGTGTGGGTGTCATTACATTGCTTGGACTGTATATATCAACATGCATTCATGGGGTTGATGGTGTGTGAGTGTCATTACAGTGCTTGGACTGTCAATATCAACAGTCATTCATGGGGTCGTTGGTGTGTGGGTCTCATTACAGTTCATGGAATGTAAATATCAACAGTCATTTATGGGTTGGTGGGTGTGTGGGTGTCATTACAGTGTTTAGACTGTAAATATCAACAGTCAATCATGTGGTGGTCAGTGTGTGGGTGTCAATACAGTTCTTGGATTGTAAATCTCAACAGTCATTCATGGGGTGGTGGGTGTGTGGGTGTCAATACAGTGCTTGGACTGTAAATATCAACTGTCATTCATGGTGTGTGTGGGTGCTATTACAGAGTTTGGAGTGTAAATATCAACAGTCATTCAAAGGTTGGTGGGAGTGTGTGTCATTACAGTGCTTGGACTGTAAATATAAACTGTCATTCATTGTGTGTGTGGGTGCTATTACAGAGCTTGGACTCTAAATATCAACAGTCATTCAAAGGTTGGTGGGAGTGTGTGTCATTACAGTGCTTGGACTGTAAATATAAACTGTCATTCATGGTGTGTGTGGGTGCTATTACAGAGCTTGGACTGTAAATATCAAAAGACATTCATAGGTTGGTGTGGGTGTGTGTCATTACAGTGCCTGGACTGTAAATATCAACAATCATTCATGGGGTGGTGGGTGTGTAGGTGTAATTACAGATCTTGAACTTTAAATATCATGTCATTCACGGGGTAGTGGATGTATGGGTGTCAGTACTGTGCTTGGACTGTTAATATCAACAGTCATTCATGGGGTGGTGGGTGTATGGGTGTCATGACATTGCTTGGACTGTAAATATCAACAGTCATTCATGGGGTGGTGGGTTTGTGGGTTTCATTACAGTGCTAGGACTGTAAATATCAAAAGTCATTCATGGCGTGATTGGTGTGTGGGTGTCATTACAGTGATTTATCTGGAAGTATCAACAGTCATCCATGGGGTGGTGTGTGTGTGGGTTTCATTTCAGTGCTTTTACTGTAAATATCAACAGTCATTCATGGGGAGGGGAGTGTCATTGCAGAGCTTGGACTGTAAATATCAAGTCATTCATGGGGTGGTGGGTGTGTGGGTGTCATTACAGTACTTGGACAGTAAATATCAATAGTCATTCATAGAGTGGTGGGTGTGTGGGTGTCATTACAGTGCTTGGACTGTAAATATCAACAGTCATTCATGGGGTGGTGGGTGTGTGGGTGTCATTACAGTGCATGGAGTGTAAATATCAACCGTCTTTCATGGGGTATTGGGTGTTTGGTTGTCATTATATTGCTTGGACTGTAAATATCAACAGTATTTCATTTAGTGGTTCGTGTAGGGGTGTCATTACAGTGCTTGGACTGTGATTATCAACCATCACTCATGGGGTGCTGGGTGTGTGGGTATCATTACAGTGCTTGGAGTGTAAATATCAACAGTTATTTATGGGATGGTGGGTGTGTGTGTCATTACAGTGCTTGGACTTTACATATCAACAGTCATTCATTTAGTGGTTAGTGTAGGGTTGTCATTACAGTGCTTGGACTGTGAATATCAACCATCATTCTTGGGGTGGTGGGTGTGTAGTGTCATTACAGTACTTGGACAGTAAATATCAATAGTCTTTCATGGAGTGGTGGGTGTGTGGATGTCATTACAGTGCTTTAACTGTAAGTATTAACAGTTATTCATTAGGTGGTGTGTGTGTGGGTTTCATTTCAGTGCTTTAACTGTAAATATCAACAGTCATTCATGAGGAGGGAAGTGTCATTGAAGTGCTTGGACTGTAAATATCAAGTCATTCATGGGGTGGTGGGTGTGTGGGTGTCATTACAGTACTTGGACAGAAAATATCAATAGTCATTCATGGAGTGGTGGGTGTGTGGGTGTCATTACAGTGCTTGGACTGTAAATATCAACAGTCATTCATGGGGTGGTGGGTGTGTGGGTGTCATTACAGTGCATGGAGTGTAAATATCAACCGTCTTTCATGGGGTAGTGGGTATTTGGGTGTCATTATATTGCTTGGACTGTAAATATTAACAGCCATTCATGGGGTGGTGGGTGTGTGGGTGTCATTACAGTAATTGGACTGTATATATCAACAGACATTCATGGGGTGGTGGGTGTGTGGGTGTCATTACAGTGCTTGGTCTGTAAATATCAACAGTCATTCATTTAGTTTTTAGTGTAGGGGTGTCATTCCAGTGCTTGGACTGTGATTATCAACCGTCATTCAAGAGGTGCTGGGTGTGTGGGTGTCATTACAGTGCTTGGAGTGTAAATATCAACAGTTATTCATTGGGTGTTGGGTGTGTTGCTGTCATTACATTGCTTGGACTATAAATATTAATGGTCATTAATGGGGTGGTGGATGTGTGGGTGTCATTACAGTGCTTGGACTGTAAATATCAACAGTCATTCATGGGGTGGATGGTGTGTGAGTGTCATTACTGTGCTTGGACTGTAAATATAAACAGTCATTCATGGGGTGGTTAGTGTGTGGGTCTCATTACAGTGCATGGAATGTAAATATCAACAGTCATTTATGGGTTGGTGGGTGTGTTGGTGTATTACAGTGCTTAGACTGTAAATATCAACAGTCAATCATGGGATGGTCAGTGTGTGCGTGTCAATACAGTACTTGGATTGTAAATATCAACAGTCATTCATGGGGTGGTAGATGTGTGGGTGTCATTACAGTGCTTGGATTGTAAATATCAACAGTCATTCATGGGGTAGTGGGTGAGTGGGTGTCATTACAGTGCATGGACTGTAAATATCAATTGTCATTCATGGTGTGTGTGGGTGCTATTACAGAGTTTGGAGTGTAAATATCAACAGTCATTCAAAGGTTGGTGGGAGTGTGTGTCATTACAGTGCTTGGACTTTAAATACTAACAGTCATTCAAGTGGTGGTGGGTGTGTAGGTGTAATTAAATTGCTTGGAGTGTAAATATCAAGTCATTAATGGGGTAGTGGGTGTCATTACAGTGCTTTGACTTTAAATATCAAGTCATTCAAGGGGTGATGGAGGTTTGGGTGTCATTACAGTGCTTGGACTGTAAATATCAACAGTCATTAATGGGGTGGTGGGTGTCATTACAATGCTTGGACTGTAAATATCAACAGTCATTCATGGATAGGTGGGGTTGTGGGTGTCATTACAGTGCTTGGACTGTATATACCAACAGTCAATTATTGAGTGATGGATGTACGGGTGTCATTACAGTGATTGGACTGTAAATATCAACAGTCATTCATGGAGTATTGGGTGTGTGGGTGTCATTTGAGGGCTTGGACTGTAAATATCAACTGTCATTGATGGGGTGGTGGGTGTGTGGGTGATATTACAGTGCTTGGACTGTAAATATTAACAGTTATTCATGGGGTGGTGTGTGTGTGGGTGATATTACAGTGCTTGGACTGTAAATATCAACAGTCAGTCATAGAGTGGTTAGTGTGTGGGTGTCTTTACAGTACTTGGACTGTATATACCTACAGTCAATTATTGGGTGATGGATGTACGGGTGTCATTACAGTGATTGGACTGTAAATATCAACAGTCATTCATGGAGTTATGGGTGTGTGGGTGTCATTTGAGGGCTTGGACTGTAAATATCAACTGTCATTGATGGGGTGGTTGGTGTGTGGGTGTCATTACAATGCTTGGACTGTAAATATCAACTGTCATTCATGGGGTTGGGGGTGTGTGGGTGTCATTACAGTGCTTGGACTGTAAATATCAAAAGTCATTCATTAAGTGGTGGGTGTGTGGAAGTCATTAAAATGCTTGTACTATAAATATCAATGGTCATTAATGGGGTGTTGGGTGTGTGGGTGTCATTACAATGCTTTAACTGAAAATATCAACAGTTAATCATGGGGTGGTCAGTGTGTGGGTGTCAATACAGGGGTTGGACTGTAAATATCAACAGTCATTCTTGCGGTGGTGGTTGTGTGGGTGTCATTACAGTGCTTAGACTGTAAATATCAACAATCATTTATGGGGTGATGGGTGTGACTGTGTCATTACAGTGCTTGGACTGTAAATATCAACAGTCATTCATTGGGGGGTGAGTGTGTGTGTGTAATTACAGTTTATGGACTGTAAATATCAACAATCATTCATTGGGTGGTGGTTGAGTGGGTGTCATTACAGTGCTTGGACTGTGAATATCAACAGTCATTTGTAGGGTGGTGAGTGTGTGGGTGTTATTACAGTGCTTTGACTGTAAATATCAACAGTCATTCAGAGATTGGTTGGTGTCATTAGAGTGCTTGGACTCTAAATATTAACAGTCATTCATGGGATGGTGGGTGTATGGATGTCATTACAGTGATTGGACTGTAAATATCAACAGTCAATCATGGGGTGGTGGGTGTGTGTTTGTCATTACAGTTATTGGACTGTAAATATCAACAGTCATTCATGGGGTGGTGGGTGTATGGTTGTCATT
This sequence comes from Petrolisthes cinctipes, assembly GCA_033782935.1. Lineage (NCBI taxonomy): Eukaryota > Metazoa > Arthropoda > Malacostraca > Decapoda > Porcellanidae > Petrolisthes > Petrolisthes cinctipes. Next base: position 6,363,356 of record JAWQEG010000043.1, on the reverse strand, counting down.
ACAGTGTTTTGATTGTAAATATCAACAGTCATTCATAGGGTGGTGGGTATCATTAAAGTGCTTGGACTGTAAATATTAAGTCATTCATGGGGCTGTTGGTGTGTGGGTGTCATTACAGTTCTTGGAATGTAAATATCAACTATAATTCATGGGGTCGTGGGTGTTGGGGTGTCATTACATTGCATTGACTGTAAATATCAACAGTCATTTATGGGGTGGTGGGTATCATTAGATTGCTTGGACTGTAAATATCAACAGTCAATCATGGGGTGGTGGGTGTGTGTGTGTCATTACTGTGTTAGGACTGTTAATATCAACAGTCAATCATGGGTTGGTGGGTGTGTGGGTGTCATTACTCTGCTTGGACTGTAAATATCAACAGTCATTCATGGGGAAGTGGGTGTATGGTTGTCATTACAGTGATTTGATTAAAATATTAACAGTCATTCATAGGGTGGTGGGTATCATTAGATTGCTTGGACTGTAAATATCAACAGTCATTCATGGGGTTGTGGGTGTGTGGGTGTCATTACAGTGCTTGGATTGTAAATATCAACTATAATTCATGGGGTCGTGGGTGTTGGGGTGTCATTACAGTGCTTTGAGTGGAAATATCAACAGTCATTTATTAGGTGGTGGGTACAATTACAGTGCTTGGACTGTAAATATCAACAATCAATCATTGGGTGATGGGTGTGTGGGTGTCATTACAGTGCTTGTACTGTAAATATCAACAGTCATTTATAGGGTGGTGGGTGTTTGGGTGTCATTACATTGCTTGGACTGTAAATATCAACAGTCAATCATGGGGTGGTGGGTGTGTGGGTGTCATTACAGTGCTTAGACTGGAAATATCAACAGTCATTCATAGGGTGGTGGGTGTGTGAGTGTTATTACAGAGCTTGGACTGTAAATATCAACAGTCATTTATGGAGTGGTGGGTGTGTGGGTGTGATTACAGTGCTTGGACTGTAAATATCAACAGTCATTCTTGGGGTGGTGGTTGTGTGGGTGTCATTACAGTGCTTAGACAGTAAATATCAACAGTCATTTATGGGGTGATGGGTGTGACTGTGTCATTACAGTGCTTGGACTGTAAATATCAACAGCCATTTATGGGGTGGTGAGTGTGTCTGTGTCATTAGCGTTCGTGGATTGTAAATTTCAACCATCATTCATTGCGTGGTGGGTGTGTGGATGTCATTACAGTGCTTGGACTGTAAATATTACCAGTCATCCATTCTGTGGTGGGTGTCATTAGAGTGCTTGGACTGTAAATATTAACAGTCATTCATAGGTCGGTGAGTGTGTGGATGTCATTACAGTGCTTGGACTGAAAATATCAAACAACATTAATGGGGTGGTAGGTGTGTGGGTGTCATTTCAGTGCTTGAACTGAAAATATCAACAGTAATTCATTCATTGTGGTGGGTGTGTGAGTGTCGTTACAGAGCTTGGACTGTAAATATCAACAGTTATTCATGGGGTAGTGGGTGTGTGGGTATCATGAAAGTGCTTGGACTGTAAATATCAACAGACATTCATGGGGTGGTGAGTGTGTTGGTGTTATTGCAATTCTTGGACTGTAAATATCAACCATCATTTATTGGGTGGTGGGTGTGTGAGTGTCATTACAGTGCTTGTACTGTGAATAATAACAGTTATTTATGGTTTGGTGAGTGTGTGGGTGTTATTACAGTGCTTTGACTGTAAATATCAACAGTCATTCAGTGGGTTGTGAGTGTCATTACAGTGCTTGGACTGAAAATATCAACAGTCATTTATGGGGTGGTTGGTGTGTAAGTGTCATTACAGTGTGTGGAATATAAATATCAACCATCATTTAAGTGGTGGTGGGTGTGTGGGTGTCATTACATTGCTTGGACTGTAAATATCAACAGTCATTCATATGGTGGTGGGTGTGTGAGTGTCATTACAGAGCTTGGACTGTAAATATCAACAGTCATTCATGGGGTGGTGGGTGTGTGGGTGTCATTACAGTGCTTGGACTGTAAATATCAACAGTCATTCTTGGGGTGGTGGGTGTGTGGGTGTCATTACAGTGTTTTGATTGTAATTATCAACAGTCATTCATAGGGTGGTGGGTGTCATTACAGTGCTTGGACTGTAAATATCAACAGTAATTCAAGGGGTGGTGGTTGTTTGGGTGTCATTTCATTGCTTGGACTGTAAATATCAACCATAATTCATGGGGTGGTGGGTGTGTCATTACAGTGCTTGGAATGTAAATATCAACAGTCAATCATGGGCTGGTGGGTGTGTGGGTGTCATTACAGTGCTTGGACTGTAAATATCAACAGTCTTTCATGGTGTGGTGGGTGTATGGGTGTCATTACAGTGATTTGATTGTAAATATCAACAGTCATTCATAGGGTGGTGGGTATCATTAGAGTGCTTGGACTAAATATCAGCAGTCATTCATGGGGTTGTGGGTGTGTGGGTGTCATTACAGTGCTTGGACTGTAAATATCAACAGTCAATTATGGGGTGGTGGGTGTGTGGTTGTCATTATGGTTCTTGGACTTTAAATATCAACAGTCATTCATGGGGTGGTGGGTGTATGGGTGTCATTACAGTGTTTTGATTGTAAATATCAACAGTCATTCATTGGGTGGTGGGTATCATTAAAGTGCTTGTACTGTATATATCAACAGTCATTCATGGAGCTGTGGGTGTGTGGGTGTCATTACAGTGCTTGGACTGAAAATATCAACAGTCATTCATGGGGTGGTAGGTGTGTGAGTGTCATTACAGTGTTTTGATTGTAATTATTAACAGTCATTCATAGGGTTGTGGGTGTCTTTACAGTGCTTGGACTGTAAATATCAACAGTCAATCATGGGGTTGTGGGTGTGTGGGTGTCATTACTGTGTTTGGACTGTAAATATTAACAGTCATTTATAGGGTGGTGGGTGTTTGGGTGTCATTACATTGCTTGGATTGTAAATATCAACAGTCAATCATCGGGTTGTGGGTGTGTGGGTGTCATTACAGTGCTTGGACTGTAAATATCAACAGTCATTCATGGGGTGGTGGATGTGTGAGTGTTATTACAGAGCTTGGACTGTAAATATCAACAGTCATTCATTGAGTGGTGGGTGTGTGGGTGTCATTACATTGCTTGGACTGTAAATATCAACAGTCATTCTTGGGGTGGTGGTTGTTTGGGTGTCATTACAGTGCTTAGACAGTAAATATCAACAGTCATTTATGGTTTGATGATTGTGACTGTGTCATTACAGTGATTGGACTGTAAATATCAACAGTCATTCATGGGGTGGTGAGTGTGTGTGTGTCATTAGAGTTTTTGGACTATAAATATCAACAATTATTCATTGGGTGGTGGGTGAGTGGGTGTCATTACAGTGCTTGGACTGTGAATATCAACAGTCATTTGTAGGGTGGTAAGATTGTGGGTGTTATTACAGTGCTTTGACTGTAAATATCAACAGTCATTCAGAGATTGGTTGGTGTAATTAGAGTGCTTGGACTGTATATATTAACAGTCATTCATAGGGGGGTGGATGATTGGATGTCATTACAGTGCTTGGACTAAAAATATCAACAGTCATTTATGGGGTGGTGGGTGTGTGGGTGTCATTACATTGCTCGGACTATAAATATCAACCGTCATTTATGGGGTTGTGGGTGTGTGGGTGTCATTATAGTGCTTGAACTGTAAATATCAACAATCAATCGTGGGGTGGTGGGTGTGTGGGTGTCATTACAGAGTTTTAAATGAAAATATCAACAGTCATTCATAGGGTGGTGGGTATCATTAAAGTGCTTGGACTGTAAATATCAACAGTCATTTATAGGGTGGTGGGTGTGAGGGTGTCATTACAGTGCTTGGACTGAAAATATCAACAGTCATTCATGGAGTGGTAGGTGTGTGAGTTTCATTACAGTGTATTGGTTGTAATTATCAACAGTCATTCATAGTGTGGTGGGTATCATTACAGTGCTTGGACTGTAAATATCAACAGTCATTCATGGGGTCGTGGTTGTGTGGGTGTCATTACAGTGTTTGGACTGTAAATATCAACCATAATTCATGGGGTGGTGGGTGTGGGGGTGTCATTACAGTGTTTGGACTGTAAATATCAACAGTCAATCATAGGGTTGTGGGTGTGTGGGTGTCATTACAGTGCTTGGACTGTAAATATCAACAGTCATTCATGGGGTAGTGGGTGTATGGGTGTCATTACAGTGATTTGATTGTAAATATTAACAGTCATTCATAAGGTGGTGGGTATCATTAGAGTGCTTGGACTAAATATCAACAGTCATTCATGGGGTTGTGGGTGTGTGGGTGTCATTACAGTGCTTGGACTGTAAATATCAACAGTCAATTATGGGGTGGTGGGTGTGTGGTTGTCATTACGGTTCTTGGACTTTAAATATCAACAGTCATTCATGGGGTGGTGGGTGTATGGGTGTCATTACAGTGTTTTGATTGTAAATATCAACAGTCATTCATTGGGTGGTGGGTATCATTAAAGTGCTTGTACTGTAAATATCAACAGTCATTCATGGAGCTGTGGGTGTGTGGGTGTCATTACAGTGCTTGGACTGTAAATATCAACTATAATTCATGGGGTCGTGGGTGTTGGGGTGTCATTACATTGCTTTGACTGTAAATATCAACAGTCATTTATGGGGTGGTGGGTGTGAGGGTGTCATTACAGTGCTTGGACTGAAAATATCAACAGTCATTCATGGGGTGGTAGGTGTGTGAGTGTCATTACAGTGTTTTCATTGTAATTATTAACAGTCATTCATAGGGTTGTGGGTGTCTTTACAGTGCTTGGACTGTAAATATCAACAGTCAATCATGGGGTGGTGGGTGTGTGGGTGTCATTACTGTGCTTGGACTGTTAATATTAACAGTCATTTATAGGGTGGTGGGTGTTTGGGTGTCATTACATTGCTTGGACTGTAAATATCAATAGTCAATCATCGGGTTGTGGGTGTGTGGGTGTCATTACAGTGCTTGGACTGTAAATATCAACAGTCATTCATAGGGTGGTGGATGTGTGAGTGTTATTACAGAGCTTGGACTGTAAATATCAACAGTCATTCATTGAGTGGTGGGTGTGTGGGTGTCATTACATTGCTTGGACTGTAAATATCAACAGTCATTCTTGGGGTGGTGGTTGTGTGGGTGTCATTACAGTGCTTAGACAGTAAATATCAACAGTCATTTATGGTTTGATGATTTTGACTGTGTCATTACAGTGATTGGACTGTAAATATCAACAGTCATTCATGGGGTGGTGAGTGTGTGTGTATCATTAGAGTTTTTGGACTATAAATATCAACAATTATTCATTGGGTGGTGGGTGAGTGGGTGTCATTACAGTGCTTGAACTGTGAATATCAACAGTCATTTGTAGGGTGGTAAGATTGTGGGTGTTATTACAGTGCTCTGACTGTAAATATCAACAGTCATTCAGAGATTGGTTGGTGTAATTAGAGTGCTTGGACTGTATATATTAACAGTCATTCATAGGGGGGTGGATGAGTGGATGTCATTACAGTGCTTGGACTAAAAATATCAACAGTCATTTATGGGGTGGTGGGTGTGTGGGTGTCATTACATTGCTCGGACTATAAATATCAACCGTCATTTATGGGGTTGTGGGTGTGTGGGTGTCATTATAGTGCTTGGACTGTAAATATCAACAATCAATCGTGGGGTGGTGGGTGTGTGGGTGTCATTACAGTGTTTTAAATGAAAATATCAATAGTCATTCATAGGGTGGTGGGTATCATTAAAGTGCTTGGACTGTAAATATCAACAGTCATTTATAGGGTGGTGGGTGTGAGGGTGTCATTACAGTGCTTGGACTAAAAATATCAACAGTCATTCATGGAGTGGTAGGTGTGTGAGTTTCATTACAGTGTATTGATTGTAATTATCAACAGTCATTCATAGTGTGGTGGGTATCATTACAGTGCTTGGACTGTAAATATCAACAGTCATTCATGGGGTCGTGGTTGTGTGGGTGTCATTACAGTGCTTGGACTGTAAATATCAACCATAATTCATGGGGTGGTTGGTGTGGGGGTGTCATTACAGTGTTTGGACTGTAAATATCAACAGTCAATCATAGGGTTGTGGGTGTGTGGGTGTCATTACAGTGCTTGGACTGTAAATATCAACAGTCATTCATGGGGTAGTGGGTGTATGGGTGTCATTACAGTGATTTGATTGTAAATATTAACAGTCATTCATAAGGTGGTGGGTATCATTAGAGTGCTCCGACTGTAAATATTAACAGTCATTCATGGGGTTGTTGGGGTGTGGGTGTCATTACAATTCTTGGACTTTAAATATCAACTATAATTCATTGGGTCGTGGGTGTTGGGGTGTCATTACATTGCTTTGAGTGTAAATTTCAACAGTCATTTATTGGGTGGTGGGTATCATTACAGTGCTTGGACTGTAAATATCTACAGTCATTCATAGGGTGATGGGTGTGTGGGTGTCATTACAGTGCTTGGACTGTAAATATCAACAGTCATTTATAGGGTGGTGGGAGTTTGGGTGTCAATACATTGCTTGGACTGTAATTATCAACAGTCAATCATGGGGTGGTGGGTGTTTTGGTGTCATTACAGTGCTTGGACTGTAAATATTAACGGTCATTCATAGGGTGGTGGGTGTGTGAGTGTTATTACAGAGCTTGGACTGTAAATATCAACAGTCATTCAAGGAATGTTGGGTTTGTGGGTGTCATTACCGTGCTTGGACTGAAAATATCAACAGTCATTCTTGGGGTGGTGGTTGTGTGGGTGTCATTGCAGTGCTTAGACTGTAAATATCAACAGTCATTTATTCGGTGATGGGTGTGACTGTGTCATTACAGCGCTTGGACTGTAAATATCAACAGTCATTCATGGGGTGGTGAGTGTGTGGGTGTTATTACAGTGCTTTGATTGTAAATATCAACAGTCATTCAGATTTTTGGTGGGTGTCATTAGAGTGCGTGGACTGTAAATATCTATTCATTCATGGGGTGGTGGTTGTCTGTGTGTCATCATTGCTTGAACTGTAAATATCAACAGTCATTCATGGGGTGGTGGGTGGCATTACAGTGCTTGGACTGCAAATATCAACAGTTATTCATGGGGTGGTGGGTGTGTGGCTGTCATTACATTGCTTGGACGGTAAATATCAACAGTCATTCATGGGGAGGTGAGTGTCATTACAGTGCTTGGACTGTAAATTTCAAAAGTCATTTAAGGGGTGGTGGGTGTGTGGGTGTTAATACAATGCTTTGACTGTAAATATCAACAGCCATTCAGAGGGTGGTGGGTGTCATTAGAGTGCTTGGACTGTAAATATCAACAGTCATTTATGGGGTGGTGGGTGTGTGGGTGTCATGAAAGTGCTTGGACTGTAAATATCAACAATCATTCATGGGGTGGTGAGTGTGTGGGTGTCATTACAGTTCTTGGACTGTAAATATCAACCATCATTTATTGGGTGGTGGGTGTGTGGGTGTCATTACAGTGCTTGGACTATAAATATCAACAGTCATTCATAGGGTGGTGGGTGTGTGGGTTTCATTACAGAGCTTGTACTGTAAATATCAACTGTCATTCATGGGGTTGTGGTTGTATGGGTGTCATTACAGCGCTTGTACTGTAAATATCAAACATTATTCATGGGGTGGTGGGTGTTGGGGTGTCATTACAGTGCTTTAACTGTAAATATCAACAGTCATTCATGGGGTGGTGGGTGTGAGGGTGTCATTACAATGCTTGGACTGTAAATATCAACAGTCATTCATGTGGTGTGTGGATGTCATTATAGTGATTGGACTGTAAATATCAACAGTCATTCTTGGGGTGGTGGGTGTGTAGGTGCCATTACTTTGCTTTGACTGTATATATCAACAGTCATTCATGGGTTGGTTAGTGTTTGGGTGTCATTACAGTGTTTTGATTGTAAATATCAACAGTCATTCATATGGTGGTTGGTGTCATTAGAGTGCTTTGACTGTAAATATCAACAGTCATTAATGGGGTGGTGGGTATGTGGGCGTCATTACAGTGCTTGGACAGTAAATATCAAGAGTCATTCATAGGGTGGTCGGTGTGTGGGTATCATTACAGTGTTTTGATTGTAAATATCAACAGTCATTCAAAGGTTGGTGTGTGTCATTACAGTGCTTGAACTGTAAATATCCACAGTCATTCATGGGGTTGTGGGTGTGTGGGTGTCATTACAGTGCTTGGACTGTAAATATAAAGTCATTCATGGGGTGGTGGGTGTGTGTGTCATTAGTGCTTAGACTATAAATATCAACAGTCATTCATGGGGTGGTGGGTGGCATTACAGTGCTTGGACTGTAAATATCAACAGTCATTCATGAAATGGTGGGTGCTTGGGTGTCATTACAGTTTTTGGACTAAAAATATCAACAGTCAACAATGGGATGGTGGGTGTCGGGTTGTCATTACAGTACTTGGACTGTAAATATCAACAGTCATTCATGGGGTGGTGGGTGTGTGGGTGTCATTACAGTGTTTTGACAGTAAATATCAACAGTCATTTATGGGGTGGTGAGTGTGTGGGTGTCATTACAGTTCTTGGACTCTAAATATTAACAGTAATTCATGGGGTGGTGTATGTGTGGATGTCATTACAGTGCTTGGACTGAAAATATCAACAGTCATTCATGGGGTGGTGGGTGTGTGGGTGTCATTACAGTTCTTGGACTGTAAATATTAACAGTCATCCATGGGGTGGTTGGTGACATTAGAGTGCTTGGACTGTAAATATTAACAGTCATTCAGAGGGTGGTGAGTGTGTGGATGTCATTACAGTGCTTGGACTGAAAATATCAACAGTCTGTCATGGGGTGGTGAGTGTTTGGGTGTCATTACAGTGCTTGGACTATAAATATCAACTGTCATTAATGGAGTGGTGGGTGTGTGGGTGTCATTACAGTGCTTTGACTGTAAATATCAACAGTCATTCATAGGGTGGTGGGTGTGTGAGTGTCATTACAGAGCTTGGACTGTAAATATCAACAATCATTCATGAGGTGGTGGGTGTGTGGGTGTCATTACAGTGCTTGGACTGTAAATATCAACAGTCATTAATTGGTTGGTGGGTGTGTGGCTGTCATTACAGTGCTTGGACTGTAAATATCAACAGTCATTCATGGGGTGGTTGGTGTGTTGGCGTTATTACAGTTTTTTATTGTAAATATCAACATTTATTCATGGGGTGGTGGGTGTGTGGGTGTCATTACAGTGCTTGCACTGTAAATATCAACAGTCATCAATGAGGTGGTGGGTGGCATTACAGTGCTTGGACTGAAATTATCAACAGTCATTCATGGGGTGGTGGGTGTGTTGGTGTCATTATAGTGCTTGGACTATAAATATCAACCATCATTTATGGGGTGGTGAGTGTGTGGGTGTCATTACAGTGCTTGAACTGTTAATATCAACAGTCATTTATAGGGTGGTTGGTGTATGAGTTTCATTTCGATATTTTAGGGTCCCAGAAGTGATCTGTACATGCCTACTCCGTGTTAGAGTATTTTAAAAGTACAGGCCCAAAACATACTGAAAATCTATCTTTTATATTCCCAAAAGTCGATATGTGCATGCATTTTCTGTAAATTCGATATTTTGGGTTCCCAGAAGCGATCTGTACATGCCTACTCAGATACACGCCAAAAACATGCTGAAAATTGATATTTTAGGTGCCCAAAGTCAATATGTGTATACATCTTCTGCTCCCGTTTATATCCCAAATTCAACCTCAAAACACACGAAAATGCGATATATTTGGGTCCCAGAAGCGATCTGGACATGCCTACACAGTGCTTGAATATTTTCAAAATATAGGGCCAAACCATGCTGAAAATCGATATTTTAGGTGCTAATAGTCAATATGTGCATGCATCTTCTGTATCCGTTTATATCTCAAATTCAGGTTTAAAACACCCGAAAATTTAATATTTTTGGGTCCCAGAAGCGATCTGTACATGCCTACTCCGTGTTTGAGTATTTTCATAATACAGGCCCAAAACAGGCTGAAAATCGATATTTTAGGTTTCCAAAGTCAATATGTGTATGCTTCTTCAGTACACGTTTATATCTCAAATTCAGGCTCAAAACACCCTAAAATTCGATATTTTTGGGTCCCAGAAACGATTCGAACATGCCTACTCAGTAACAGTATATTTTCAAAATACAAGTCCAAAAACAAGCTGAAAATCTATATTTTAAGTGCCCAAAGTCGATATGCGCATGCATCTTCTGTAGCAGTTTATATCTCAAATTTAGGCTCAAAACCGCTGAAAATTCGATATTTTTACGTCCCAGAAGCGATCTGTACATGCCTACTAGAAAATAGAATGTTTTCATAATATAGGCTCAAAGCATGCAAAAAATCGATATTTTAGGTGTCCAAAGTCGATATGTGCATGCATCTTCTGTACCCGTTGATATCTCTAATTCAGGCTCAAAACTCACGAAAATTCGATATTTTTGGGTCCAAGAAGCGATCTGTACATGCCTACTCCGTGTTAGAGTATTTTCATAATACAGGCCCAAAACATGCTAAAATCGATATTTTAGGTGCCCAAAGTCAATATGTGTATGTATCTTCATTACCCGTTTATATCTCAAATTCATTCTCAAAACACCCGAAAACTCGATATTTTTGGGTCCAAGAAGCGATCTGTACATGCCTAATCATTAACAGAATATTTTCAAAATACAAGTCCAAAACATGCTAAAAATCTATATTTTAGGTGCCTAAAGTCGATATGTGCATGCATCTTCTGTACCCGTTTATATCCCAAATTCAACCTCAAAACACACGAAAATGCGATATATTTGGGTCCCAGAAGCGATCTGTACATGCCTTCTCAGTGCTTGAATATTTTCAAAATATAGGGCCATAACATGCTGAAAATCGATATTTTAGGTGCAAAAAGTCAATATGTGCATGCATCTTCTGTATCCGTTTATATCTCAAATTCAAGTTTAAAACACCCGAAAATTCGATATTTTTGGGTCCCAGAAGCGATCTGTACATGCCTACTCAGTGCTAGAATATTTTCAAAATATAGGCCCAAAACATGCTAAATATCGATATTTTGGGTGCCAAAGTCGATATGTGAATGCATCTTCTGTAGCCGTTTATATCTCAAATTTAGGCTCAAAACTCCTGAAAATTCAATATTTGTACGTCCCAGAAGCGATCTGTACATGTCTACTAGAAAATAGAATGTTTTCATAATATAGGCTCAAAGCATGCTAAGAATCGATATTTTAGGGGTCCAAGTCGATATGTGAATGCATCTTCTGTACCCGTTGATATCTCAAATTCTGGCTCAAAACACCCGAAAATTCGATATTTTTGGGTCCCAGAAGCGATCTGTACATGCCTACTCCGTGTTAGAGTATTTTCATAATATAGGCCCAAAACATGCTAAAATCGATATTTTAGGTGCCCAAAGTCAATATGTGTATGTATCTTCATTACCCGTTTATATCACAAATTCAGACTCAAAACACCCGAAAACTCGATATTTTTGGGTCCAAGACGCGATCTGTACATGCCTAATCAGTAACAGAATATTTTCAAAATATAGGGCCAAAACATGCTGAAAATCGATATTTTAGGTGCAAAAAGTCAATATGTGCATGCATCTTCTGTATCCGTTTACATCTCAAATTCAAGTGTAAAACACCCGAAAATTCGATATTTTTGGGTCCCATAAGCAATCTGTACATGCCTACTCAATGTTAGAATATTTCTGAAACACAGGCAGAAAAACAAGTTGAAAATCGATATTTTAGGTGCACAAAATCGATATGTGCATACATCTTCTGTACCCTTTTATGTCCCAAATTCAAGCTCAAAACACCCTAAAATTCGATATTTTTGGGTCCCAGAAGCGATCTGTACATGCCTACTCAGTGCTAGAATATTTTCAAAATATAGGCCCAAAACATGCTAAATATCGATATTTTGGGTGCCAAAGTCGATATGTGTATGTATCTTCATTACCCGTTTATATCTCAAATTCAGGCTCAAAACACTCGAAAACTCGATATTTTTGGGTCCCAGAAGCGATCTGTACATGCCTAATCAGTAACAGAATATTTTCAAAATACAAGTCCAAAACATGCTAAAAATCGATATTTTAGGTGCCTAAAGTCGATATGTGCATGCATCTTCTGTACCCATTTCTATCCCTAATTTGTGCTCAAAACACCCAAAAATTCGATATTTTTGGACCCCAGAAGTTATCTGTATATACCTACTCCGTGTTAGAGTATTTTCAATATACAGGCCCAAAACATGCTGAAAATCGATATTTTAGGTGCCCAAAGTCAATATGTGTATGCATCTTCTGCACCCGTTTATATCCCAAATTCAACCTCAAAACACCCGAAAACTCGATATTTTTGGATCCAAGAAGCGATCTGTACATGCCTAATCAGTAACAGAATATTTTCAAAATATAGGGCCAAAACATGCTGAAAATCGATATTTTAGGTGCAAAAAGTCGATATGTGCATGCATCTTCTGTATCCGTTTACATCTTAAATTCAAGTTTAAAACACCCGAAAATTCGATATTTTTGGGTCCCAGAAGCGATCTGTACATGCCTACTCAATGTTAGAGTATTTTTGAAACACAGGCAGAAAAACAAGTTGAAAATCGATATTTTAGGTGCACAAAATCGATATGTGCATGCATCTTCTGTACCCGTTTATGTCCCAAATTCAGGCTCAAAACACCCTAAAATTCGATATTTTTGGGTCCCAGAAGCGATCTGTACATGCCTACTCAGTGCTAGAATATTTTCAAAATATAGGCCCAAAACATGCTAAATATCGATATTTTGGGTGCCAAAGTAGATATGTGCATGCATCTTCTGTAGTCGTTTATATCTCAAATTTAGGCTCAAAAACCCCTGAAAATTCAATATTTTTACGTCCCAGGAGCGATCTGTACAGGCCTACTAGAAAATAGAATGTTTTCATAATATAGGCTCAAAGCATGCTACGAATCGATATTTTATGGGTCCAAAGTCGATATGTGCATGCATCTTCTGTACACGTTGATATCTCAAATTCTGGCTCAAATTACCCGAAAATTCGATATTTTGGGGGTCCCAGAAGCGATTTGTACATGCCTACTCCGTGTTAGAGTATTTTCATAATACAGGCCCAAAACATGCTAAAATCGATATTTTAGGTGCCCAAAGTCAATATGTGTATGTATCTTCATTACCCGTTTATATCTCAAATTCATTCTCAAAACACCCGAAAACTCGATATTTTTGGGTCCAAGAAGCGATCTGTACATGCCTAATCAGTAACAGAATATTTTCAAAATACAAGTCCAAAACATGCTAAAAATCGATATTTTAGGTGCCTAAAGTCGATATGTGCATGCATCTTCTGTACCCATTTCTATCCCATATTCGTGCTCAAAACACCCAAAAATTCGATATTTTTGGGCCCCAGAAGCTATCTGTATATACCTACTCCGTGTTAGAGTATTTTCAATATACACGCCCAATCCAAGAAGCGATCTGTACATGCCTAATCAGTAACAGAATATTTTCAAAATACAAGTCCAAAACATGCTGAAAATCGATATTTTAGGTGCAAAAAGTCAATATGTGCATGCATCTTCTGTATCCGTTTATATCTCAAATTCAAGTTTAAAACACCCGAAAATTCGATATTTTTGGGTCCCAGAAGCGATCTGTACATGCCTACTCAATGTTAGAATATTTTTGAAACACAGGCAGAAAAACAAGTTGAAAATCGATATTTTAGGTGCACAAAATCGATATGTGCATGCATCTTCTGTACCCGTTTATGTCCCAAATTCAGGCTCAAAACACCCTAAAATTCGATATTTTTGGGTCCCAGAAGCGATCTGTACATGCCTACTCAGTGCTAGAATATTTTCAAAGTATAGGCCCAAAACATGCTAAATATCGATATTTTGGGTGCCAAAGTCGATATGTGAATGCATCTTCTGTAGCCGTTTATATCTCAAATTTAGGCTCAAAACCCCTGAAAATTCAATATTTGTACGTCCCAGAAGCGATCTGTACATGTCTACTAGAAAATAGAATGTTTTCATAATATAGGCTCAAAGCATGCTAAGAATCGATATTTTAGGGGTCCAAGTCGATATGTGCATGCATCTTCTTCACCCGTTGATATCTCAAATTCTGGCTCAAAACACCCGAAAATTCGATATTTTTGGGTCCCAGAAGCGATCTGTACATGCCTACTCCGTGTTAGAGTATTTTCATAATACAGGCCCAAAACATGCTAAAATCGATATTTTAGGTGTCCAAAGCCAATATGTGTATGTATCTTCATTACCCGTTTATATCACAAATTCAGACTCAAAACACCCGAAAACTCGATATTTTTGGGTCCAAGACGCGATCTGTACATGCCTAATCAGTAACAGAATATTTTCAAAATATAGGGCCTAAACATGCTGAAAATCGATATTTTAGGTGCAAAAAGTCAATATGTGCATGCATCTTCTGTATCCGTTTACATCTCAAATTCAAGTTTAAAACACCCGAAAATTCGATATTTTTGGGTCCCATAAGCAATCTGTACATGCCTACTCAATGTTAGAATATTTCTGAAACACAGGCAGAAAAACAAGTTGAAAATCGATATTTTAGGTGCCTAAAGTCGATATGTGCATGCATCTTCTGTACCCATTTCTATCCCATATTCTTGCTCAAAACACCCAAAAACTCGATGTTTTTGGGTCCCAGAAGCTATCTGTAAATACCTACTCCGTGTTAGAGTATTTTCATAATACAAGCCCAAAACATGCTGAAAATCGATATTTTAGGTGCCCAAAGTCAATATGTGTATGCATCTTCTGCACCCGTTTATATCCCAAATTCAACCTCAAAACACACAAAAATGCGATATATTTGGGTCCCAGAAGCGATCTGTACATGCCTTCTCAGTGCTTGAATATTTTCAAAATATAGGGCCAAAACATGCTGAAAATCGATATTTTAGGTGCAAAAAGTCAATATGTGCATGTATCTTCTGTATCCGTTTATATCTCAAATTCAGGTTTAAAATACCCGAAAATTCGATATTTTTGGGTCCCAGAAGCGATCTGTACATGCCTACTCAATGTTAGAATATTTTTTAAACACAGGCAGAAAAACAAGTTGAAAATCGATATTTTAGGTTCACAAAATCGATTTGGGCATGCATCTTCTGTACCCGTTTATGTCCCAAATTCAGGCTCAAAACACCCTAAAATTCGATATTTTTGGGTCCCAGAAGCGATCTGTACATGCCTACTCAGTGCTAGAATATTTTCAAAATATAGGCCCAAAACATGATAAATATCGATATTTTGGGTGCCAAAGTCGATATGTGCATGCATCTTCTGTAGCCGTTTATATCTCAAATTTAGGCTCAAAACCCCTGAAAATTCAATATTTGTACGTCCCAGAAGCGATCTCTACATGCCTACTAGAAAATAGAATGTTTTCATAATATAGGCTTAAAGCATGCTAAGAATCGATATTTTAGGGGTCTTTTGTACCCGTTGATATCTCAAATTCTGGCTCAAAACACCCGAAAATTCGATATTTTTGGGTCCCAGAAGCGATCTGTACATGCCTACTCCGTGTTAGAGTATTTTCATAATACAGGCCCAAAACATGCTAAAATCGATATTTTAGGTGCCCAAAGTCAATATGTGTATGTATCTTCATTACCCGTTTATATCTCAAATTCAGACTCAAAACACCCGAAAACTCGATATTTTTGGGTCCAAGAAGCGATCTGTACATGCCTAATCAGTAACAGAATATTTTCAAAATATAGGGCCAAAACATGCTGAAAATCGATATTTTAGGTGCAAAAAGTCAATATGTGCATGCATCTTCTGTATCCGTTTACATCTCAAATTCAAGTTTAAAACTCCCGAAAATTCGATATTTTTGGGTCCCAGAAGCTATCTGTACATGCCTACTCAATGTTAGAATACTTTTTAAACACAGGCAGAAAAACAAGTTGAAAATCGATATTTTAGGTGCACAAATTCGATATGTGCATGCATCTTCTGTACCCGTTTATGACCCAAATTCAGGCTCAAAACACCCTAGAATTCGATATATTTGGGTCCCAGAAGCGATCTGTACATGCCTATTCAGTGCTAGAATATTTTCAAAATATAGGCCAAAAACATGCTAAATATCGATATTTTGGGTGCCAAAGTCGATATGTGCATGCATCTTCTGTAGCCGTTTATATCTCAAATTTAGGCTCAAAACCCCTGAAAATTCAATATTTTTACGTCCCAGAAGCGATCTGTACATGCCTACAAGAAAATAGAATGTTTTCATAATATAGGCTCAAAGCATGCTACGAATCGATATTTTAGGGGTCCAAAGTCGATATGTGCATGCATCTTCTGTACCCGTTGATATCTCAAATTCTGGCTCAAAACACCCGAAAATTCGATATTTTTGGGTCCCAGAAGCGATCTGTACATGCCTACTCCGTGTTAGAGTATTTTCATAATACAGGCCCAAAACATGCTAAAATCGATATTTTAGGTGTCCAAAGTCGATAAGTGTATGCATCTTCAGTACCGTTTTATATCTCGAATTCAGGCTCAAAACACCCGAAAATTCTATATTTTTATGTCCCAGAAGCAATCTGGACATGCCTACTCCTTCCTAGAATGTTTTCAAGATACAGACCCAACATGCTCAAAATCGATATTTTAGGTGCAAAAAGTCAATATGTGCATGTATCTTCTGTACCCATTTCTATCCCATATTCGTGCTCAAAACACCCAAAAATTCGATATTTTTAGGGCCCCAGAAGCTATCTGTATATACCTACTCTGTGTTAGAGTATTTTCAATATACAGGCCCAAAACATGCTGAAAATCGATATTTTAGGTGCCCAAAGTCAATATGTCTATGCATCATCTGTACCCGTTTATATCTCAAATTCAGTCTCAAAACACCCGAAAAATCGATATGTTTTGGTCCAAGAAGCGATCTGTACATGCATACTCAGTGCTATAATATTTTCAGAATATAAGCTCAAAACATGCTAAAAATCGATATTTTAGGTGCCCAAAGTCAATATGTGTATGTATCTGCTGTACCCTTTTATATCCCAAGTTCTGGCTCAAAACACCAGAAAATTCGATATTTTTGGGTCCCATAAGCGATCTGTACATGCCTACTCAATCTTAGAATATTTTCAAAATACAGGCAGAAAAACAAGTTAAAATCGATATTTTAGGTGCCCAAGTCAATATGTGCTTGCATCTTCTGTACTCATTTACATCCCAAATTCAGGCTGAAAACACCCGAAAATTCGATATTTTTGGGTCCCATAAGCGATCTGTACATGCCTAATCAATGTTAGAATATTTTCAAAATATAGGCCCAAAACATGCTAAAAATCGATATTTTAGGTGTCCAAAGTCGATATGTGCATGCATCTTCTGTACCATTTTATATCCCAAATTCAGGCTCAAAATACACGAAAATTCGATATTTTTGGGTCCCAGAAACGATCTGTACATGCCTACTCATTGCTTAAATATTTTCAGAATATAAGCTCAAAACATGCTAAAAATCGATATTTTAGGTGCCCAAAGTCAATATGTGCATGTATCTTCTGTACCCATTTCTATCCCATATTCGTGTTCAAAACACCCCAAAACTCGATATTTTTGGGCCCCAGAAGCTATCTGTATATACCTACTCCTTCCTAGAATGTTTTCAAGATACAGACCCAACATGCTCAAAATCGATATTTTAGGTGCAAAAAGTCGATATGTGCATGCATCTTCAGTACCCGTTTATATCTCAAATTCAGACTTAAAACACCCGAAAATTCGATATTTTTGGGTCCCAGAAGCGATCTGTACATGACTACTCAATGTTAGAGTATTTTCAAAATATAGGCCCAAAACATGCTAAAATCGATATTTTAGGTGCCCAAAGTCAATATGTGTATGTATCTTCATTACCCGTTTATATCTTAAATTCAGACTCAAAACACCCGAAAACTCGATATTTTTGGGTCCAAGAAGCGATCTGTACATGCCTAATCAGTAACAGAATATTTTCAAAATACAAGTCCAAAACATGCTAAAAATCGATATTTTAGGTGCCCAAAGTCGATATGTGCATGCATCTTCTGTACCCATTTCTATCCCATATTCGTGCTCAAAACACCCAAAAATTCGATATTTTTGGGCCCCAGAAGCTATCTGTATATACCTACTCCGTGTTAGAGTATTTTCAATATACAGGCCCAAAACATGCTGAAAATCGATATTTTAGGTGCCCAAAATCGATATGTTCATGCATCTTCTGTACCATTTTATATCCCAAATTCAGGCTCAAAATACACGAAAATTCGATATTTTTGGGTCCCAGAAACGATCTGTACATGCCTACTCATTGCTTAAATATTTTCAAAATATAGTCCCAAAACATTCTAAAAATCGATATTTTAGGTGCAAAAAGTCAATATGTGCATGTATCTTCTGTACCCATTTCTATCCCATATTCGTGCTCAAAACACCCCAAAATTCGATATTTTTGGGCCCCAGAAGCTATCTGTATATACCTACTCCGTGTTAGAATATTTTCAAAATACAGGCAGAAAAACAAGTTAAAATCGATATTTTAGGTGCCCAAGTCAATATGTGCTTGCATCTTCTGTACTTATTTACATCCCAAATTCAGGCTCAAAACACCCGAAAATTCGATATTTTTGGGTCCCATAAGCGATCTGTACATGCCTAATCAATGTTAGAATATTTTCAAAATATAGGCCCAAAACATGCTAAAAATCGATATTTTAGGTGTCCAAAGTCGATATGTGTATGCATCTTCAGTACCGTTTTATATCTCGAATTCAGGCTCAAAATACCCGAAAATTCTATATTTTTATGTCCCAGAAGCAATCTGGACATGCCTACTCCTTCCTAGAATGTTTTCAAGATACAGACCCAACATGCTCAAAATCGATATTTTAGGTGCAAAAAGTCGATATGTGCATGCATCTTCAGTACCCGTTTATATCTCAAATTCAGGCTCAAAACACCCGAAAATTCGATATTTTTGGGTCCCAGGAGAGTTCTGTACATGCCTACTCACTAATAGAATTATTTCAAAATACAGGCCCAAAACATGTTTAAAATCGATATTTTAGGTGCCCAAAGTTGATATGTGCATGCATCTTCAGTACCCGTTTATATCTCAAATTCAGACTTAAAACACCCGAAAATTCAATATTTTTGGGTCCCAGAAGCGATCTGTACATGCCTACTCAGTGCAAGAATTTTTTCAATATATATGCCCAAAACATGCTGAAAATCGATATTTTAGGTGCCCAAAGTCGATATGTGCATGCATCTTCAGTACCCGTTTATATCTCAAATTCAGGCTCAAAACACCCGAAAATTCGATATTTTTGGGTCCCAGAAGCGATCTGTACATGACTACTCAATGTTAGAGTATTTTCAAAACACAGGCACAAAAACAAGTTGAAAATCGTTATTTTAGGTGTCCAAAATCGATATGTGCATGCATCTTCAGTACCCGTTTATATCTCAAATTCAGGCTCAAAACACCCGAAAACTCGATATTTTTGGGTCCAAGAAGCGATCTGTACATGCCTATTCCGTGTTAGAGTATTTTCAAAATTTAGGCCCAAAACATGCTGAAAATCGATATTTTAGGTGTCCAAAGTCGATATGTGAATGCATCTTCAGTACCCTTTATTATCTCAAATTCAGGCTCAAAACAACCGAAAATTCGATATTTTTGGGTCCCAGGAGAGTTCTGTACATGCCTACTCACTAATAGAATTATTTCAAAATACAGGCCCAAAACATGTTTAAAATCGATATTTTAGGTGCCCAAAGTTGATATGTGCATGTATCTTCTGTACCCGTTTATATCTCAAATTCAGGATCAAAACACCCGAAAATTCGATATTTATGGGTCCCATAAGCGATCTGTACATGCCTACTCAATGTTAGAATTTTTTCAAAACACAGGCACAAAAACAAGTTGAAAATCGATATTTTAGGTACCCAAAATCGATATGTGCATACATCTTCTGTATCCGTTTATGTCCCAAATTCAGGCTTAAAACACCCTAAAATTCGATATTTTTGGTTCCCGGAAGCGATATGTACATGCCTACTCAGAAAAAGAATGTTCTCAAAATATAAGCCCAAAACATGCTGAAAATCTATATTTTATGTGCCCAAAGTCGATATGTGCATGCATCTTCTGTACCCGTTTATATCTCAAATTCAGGCTCAAAACACCCCGAAATTCGATATTTTTGGGTCCCAGAAGCTATCTGTACACGCCTACTCAGTGTTAGAATATTTTCATAATACACGCCAAAAACATTCTAAAAATCAATATTTTAGGTTCCCAAAGTCGATATGTGCATGCATCTTCTGTACCCATTTCTAACCCATATTCGTGCTGAAAACACCCAAAAATTCGATATTTTTGGGCCCCAGAAGCTATGTGTATATACCTACTCCGTGTTAGAGTAATTTCAATATACAGGCCCAAAACATGCTGAAAATCGATATTTTAGGTGCCCAAAATCGATATGTGCATGCATCTTCTGTACCATTTTATATCCCAAATTCAGACTCAAAATACACGAAAATTCGTTATTTTTGGGTCTCAGAAACGATCTGTACATGCCTACTCATTGCTTAAATATTTTCAAAATATAGTCCCAAAACATTCTAAAAATCGATATTTTAGGTGCAAAAAGTCAATATGTGCATGTATCTTCTGTACCCATTTCTATCCCATATTCGTGCTCAAAACACCCAAAAATTCGATATTTTTGGGCCCCAGAAGCTATCTGTATATACCTACTCCGTGTTAGAGTATTTTCAATATACAGGCCCAAAACATGCTGAAAATCGATAATTTAGGTGCCCAAAGTCAATATGTCTATGCATCATCTGTACCCGTTTATATCTCAAATTCAGTCTCAAAACACCCGAAAAATCGATATGTTTTGGTCCAAGAAGCGATCTGTACATGCATACTCAGTGCTATAATATTTTCAGAATATAAGCTCAAAACATGCTAAAAATCGATATTTTAGGTGCCCAAAGTCAATATGTGTATGTATCTTCTGTACCCTTTTATATCCCAAATTCTGGCTCAAAACAACAAAAAATTCGATATTTTTGGGTCCCATAAGCGATCTGTACATGCCTACTCAATCTTAGAATATTTTCAAAATACAGGCAGAAAAACAAGTTAAAATCGATATTTTAGGTGCCCAAGTCAATATGTGCTTGCATCTTCTGTACTCATTTACATCCCAAATTCAGGCTCAAAACACCCGAAAATTCGATATTTTTGGGTCCCATAAGCGATCTGTACATGCCTAATCAATGTTAGAATATTTTCAAAATATAGGCCCAAAACATGCTAAAAATCGATATTTTAGGTGTCCAAAGTCGATATGTGTATGCATCTTCAGTACCGTTTTATATCTCGAATTCAGGCTCAAAACACCCGAAAATTCTATATTTTTATGTCCCAGAAGCAATCTGTAGATGCCTACTCCTTCCTAGAATGTTTTCAAGATACAGACCCAACATGCTCAAAATCGATATTTTAGGTGCAAAAAGTCGATATGTGCATGCATCTTCAGTACCCGTTTATATCTCAAATTCAGGCTCAAAACACCCGAGAATTCGATATTTTTGGGTCCCAGGAGAGTTCTGTACATGCCTACTCACTAATAGAATTATTTCAAAATACAGGCCTAAAACATGTTTAAAATCGATATTTTAGGTGCCGAAAGTTGATATGTGCATGTATCTTCTGTACCCGTTTATATCTCAAATTGAGGATCAAAACACCCGAAAATTCGATATTTATGGGTCCCATAAGCGATCTATACATGCCTACTCAATGTTAGAATATTTTCAAAACACAGGCACAAAAACAAGTTGAAAATCGATATTTTAGGTGCCCAAGTCAATATGTGCTTGCATCTTCTGTACCCATTTACATCCCAAATTCAGGCTTAAAACACCCGAAAAATCGATATTTTTGGGTCCCATAAGCGATCTGTACATGCCTAATCAATGTTAGAATATTTTCAAAATATAGGCCGAAAACATGCTGAAAATCGATATTTTAGTTGTCCAAAGTCGATATGTGTATGCATCTTCAGTACCGTTTTATATCTCAAATTCAGGCTCAAAACACCCGAAAATTCTATATTTTTATGTCCCAGAAGCAATCTGTAGATGCCTACTCCTTCCTAGAATGTTTTCAAGATACAGACTCAACATGCTCAAAATCGATATTTTAGGTGCCCAAAGTCAATATATGTATGTATCTTCTGTACCCTTTTATATCCCAAATTCTGGATTAAAACACCAGAAAATTCGATATTTTTGGGTCCCATAAGCGATCTGTACATGCCTACTCCTTCCTAGAATGTTTTCAAGATACAGACTCAACATGCTCAAAATCGATATTTTAGGTGCAAAAAGTCGATATGTGCATGCATCTTCAGTACCCGTTTATATCTCAAATTCAGGCTCAAAACACCCGAAAATTCGATATTTTTGGGTCCCAGAAGAGATCTGTACATGCCTATTCCGTGTTAGAGTTTTTTTCAAAATAAAGGCCAAAAACATGCTGAAAATCGATATATTAGGTGCCCAAAGTCGATATGTGCATGCATTTTCTGTACCCTTTTATATTTAAATTCAGGATCAAAATACCCGAAAATTCGATATTTTTGGGTTCCAGAAGCAATCTCTCCATGCCTACTCAATGCTAGAATATTTTCAAATGTTTGGCCGAAAACATGCTGAAAATCGATATTTTAGGTGTCCAAAGTCGATATGTGCATGCATCTTCAGTACCCGTTTATATCTCAAATTTTGGCTCAAAACACCCGAATATTCGATTTTATTTTGGCCCAGAAGTAATCTGTACATGCCTACTCAGTGCTAGAATATTTTCAAAATATAAGCCCAAAACATGCTGAAAATCGATATATTAGGTGCCCAAAGTCGATATGTGCATGCATTTTCTGTACCTGTTTATATCTCAAATTCAGGCTCAAAACACCCGAATATTCGATTTTATTGGCGTCCAGAAGCGATCTGTACATGCCTACTCAGTGACAAAAAAATTTCAAATAACAGACCCAAAACATGCTGAAAATCGATATTTTAGGAGCCCAAAGTCGATATGTGTATGTATCTTCAGTACCTGTTTATATCTCAAATTCAGGCTCAAAACACCCCAAAATTTGATATTTTTGGGTCACAGAAGAGATCTGTGCATACCTACTCAGTGCTTGAATATTTTCAAAATATAGGCCCAAAACATGCTGAAAATCGATATTTTAGGTGCCCAAAGTCGATGTGTGCATGCATCTTCAGTACCCGTTTATATCTCAAATTCAGGCTCAAAACACCTGAATATTCGATTTTATTTTGGCCCAGAAGTGATCTGTACATGCCTACTCAGTGCTAGAATATTTTCAAAATAAAAGCCCAAAACATGCTGAAAATCGATATATTAGGTGCCCAAAGTCGATATGTGCATGTATTTTCTGTACCTGTTTATATCTCAAATTCAGGCTCAAAACACCCGAATATTCGATTTTATTGGCGTCCAGAAGCGATCTGTACATGCCTACTCAGTGACAGAAAATTTTCAAAATATAGGCCCAAAACATGCTGAAAATCGATATTTTAGGTGCCCAAAGTCGATATGTGCATGCATCTTCAGTACCCGTTTTTATCTCAAATTCAGGCTCAAAACACCCGAAAATTCTATATTTTTATGTCCCAGATGCAATCTGTACATGCCTACTCCTTCCTAGAATGTTTTCAAGATACAGACTCAACATGCTCAAAATCGATATTTTAGGTGCAAAAAGTCGATATGTGCATGCATCTTCAGTACCCGTTTATATCTCAAATTCAGGCTTAAAACACCCGAAAAATCGATATTTTTGGGTCCCAGAAGCGATCTGTACATGCCTACTCAGAGCAAGAATTTTTTCAATATATAGGCCCAAAACATGCTGAAAATCGATATTTTAGGTGCCCAAAGTCGATATGTGCATGCATCTTCTGTACCCGTTTATATCTCAAATTCAGGCTCAAAACACCCGAATATTTGATTTTATTTTTGCCCAGAAACGATCTGTACATGCCTACTCAGTGACAGATTATTTTCAAAATACAGACCCAAAACAGGCTGGAAATTGATATTTCAGGTGCCCAAAGTCGATATGTGCATGCATCTTCAGTACCCGTTTATATCTCAAATTCAGGCTCAAAACTCCTGAAAATTCGATATTTTTGCGTCCCAGAAGCGATCTGTACATGCCTATTCAGTAATGGAATGTTTTCAAAATATAGGCTCAAAGCATGCTAACAATCGATATTTTAGGTGTCCAAAGTTGATATTTGCATTCATCTTCTGTACCCGTTGATATCTCAAATTCAATCTCAAATCACCCGAAAATTCGATATTTTTGGGTCCCAGAAACGATCTGTTCATGCCTACTCCGTGTTAGAGTATTTTCATAATACAGGCCCAAAATATGCTGAAAATCGATATTTTAGGTGCCCAAGGTCAATATGTGTATGCATCTTCTGTACCCGTTTATATCTCAAATTCAGGCTCAAAACACCCAAAAAATCGATATTTTTTGGGTCCCAGAAGCTATCTGTACATGCCTATTCCGTGTTAGAGTTTTTTCAAAATAAAGGCCAAAAACATGCTGAAAATCGATATATTAGGTGCCCAAAGTCGATATGTGCATGCATTTTCTGTACCCTTTTATATTTAAATTCACGATCAAAATACCCGAAAATTCGATATTTTTGGGTTCCAGAAGCGATCTCTCCATGCCTACTCAATGCTAGAATATTTTCAAATTTTAGGCCGAAAACATGCTGAAAATCGATATTTTAGGTGTCCAAAGTCAATATGTGCATGCATCTTCAGTACCCGTTTATATCTCAAATTCAGGCTCAAGACACCCGAATATTCTATTTTATTTTGGCCCAGAAGTGATCTGTACATGCCTACTCAGTGCTAGAATATTTTCAAAATATAAGCCCAAAACATGCTGAAAACGATATATTAGGTGCCCAAAGTCGATATGTGCATGCATTTTCTGTACCTGTTTATATCTCAAATTCAGGCTCAAAACACCCAAAAATTCGATATTTTTGGGTCCCAGAATCTATCTGTTCATGCCTACTCCATGTTAGAGTATTTTCATAATACAGGCCCAAAATATGCTGAAAATCGATATTTTAGGTGCCCAAAGTCAATATGTGTATGCATCTTCTGTACCCGTTTATATCTCAAATTCAGGCTCAAAACACCCGAAAAATCGATATTTTTTGGGTCCCAGAAGCTATCTGTACATGCCTATTCCGTGTTAGAGTTTTTTCAAAATAAAGGCCAAAAACATGCTGAAAATCGATATATTAGGTGACCAAAGTCGATATGTGAATGCATTTTCTGTACCCTTTTATATTTAAATTCAGGATCAAAATACCCGAAAATTCGATATTTTTGGGTTCCAGAAGCGATCTGTACATGCTTACTCAGTGACAGAAAATTTTCAAATAACAGACCGAAAACATGCTGAAAATCGATATTTTAGGAGACCAATGTCGATATGTGCATGCATCTTCAGTACACGTTTATATCTCAAATTCAGGCTCAAAACATCCATAAAAAACGATATTTTTGGGTCCATGAAGCGATTTGTACATGCCTACTCAGTAATAGAATATTTTTAAGATTCAGGCCGAAAACATGCTGAAAATCGATATTTTGAGTCCCCAAAATCGATATGTGCATGGATCTTCTGTACCCGTTTATGTCCCAAATTCAGGCTTAAAACACACGAAAATTAGATATTTTTGGGACCGAGAAGCGATCTGTACATGCCTACTCAATGTTAGAATATTTTCAAAATAAAGGCACAAAAACAAGTTGAATATCGATGTTTTAGGTGCCCAAAATCGATATGTGCATGCATCTTCAGTACCCGTTTATATCTCAAATTCTGGCTCAAAACACCCGAAAATTCGATATTTTGGGGTCCCAGAAGCGATCTGTACATGCCTACTCTTTGTTAGAGTATTTTCAAAATACAGGCCCAAAACATGCTGAAAATCGATATTTTATGTGCCAAAAGTCAATATGAGCATGCATCTTCTGTACCCGTTTATATCTCAAATTGAGGCTCAAACACCCGAAATTTCGGTATTATTTGGTCCTAAAACAGATTTGTACATGCCTACTCCTAGTTATAATGTTTTCAAGTTACAGACCCAAAACATGCTCCAAATCGATATTTTTGGTGCCCAAAAGTCAATATGTGTATGCATCTTCAGTACCCGTTTATATCTCAAATTCAGGCTCAAAACACCCGAAAATTCGATATTTTTGGGTCCCAGAAGCGATCTGTACATGCCTACTCAGTGCTAGAATGTTTTCAAAATATAGGCTCAAAACATGCTAAAAATCGATATTTAAGTGTCCAAAGTCGATATGTGCATGCAACTTCTGTACCCGTTTATATCTCAAATTGAGGCTCAAAACATCCGAAAATTCGGTATATTTGGGTCCTAGAAGCGATCTGTACATGCCTACTCCTAGTTAGAATGTTTTCAAGATACAGACCCAAAACATGCTCAAAATCGATATTTTAGGTGCCCAAAGTCAATATGTGTATGCATCTTCTGTATCCGTGTATATCTCAAATTCAGGCTGAAAACACCCGAAAATTAAATTTTGTTGGTTCCCAGAAGCGATCTGTACATGCCTACTCCGTTTTAGAGTATTTTCAAAATACAGACCCAAAACATGCTGAAATTCGATATTTTAGGTGCCAAAATATCGATTTTTTGCATGTTTTGAGCCTATATTTTGAAAACATTCTAGCACTGAGTGGGCATGTACAGATCGCTTCTAGGACCCAAAAATATCGAATTTTCGGGTGTTTTGAGGTTGAATTTGGGATATAAACGGATGCAGAAAATGCATACACATATTGACTTTGGACACTTAAATATCGATTTTCAGCATGTTTTGGGCCTGTATTTTGAAAAAACTCTAACACGGAGTAGGCATGTACAGATCGCTTCTGGGACCCCAAAATATCGAATTTTTGGGTGTTTTGAGCCGGAATTTGAGATATAAACGGGTGCTGAAGATGCATGCATATATCGACTTTTGGGCACCTAAAATATCGATTGTGAGCATGTTTTGGGTATGTATCTTGAAAGCATTTTAACTAGGAGTAGACATGAACAGATCGCTTCTAGGACCCAAAAATACCTAATTTTCGTGTGTTTGGGGTCTGAATTTGAGATATAAACGGGTACAGAATGTGCATGCACATATCGACTTTTGGGCACCTAAGAGATAGATTTTCAGTATGTTGTGGGTCTGTATTTTGAAAATACTCTAACATGGAGTAGGCATGTACAGATTGCTTCTGGGACCCCAAAATATCGAATTTTCGGGTGTTTTGGGCCTGAATTTGAGATATCGACTTTGGGCACCTAAAATATCGATTTTTAGCATGTTTTGGGCCTATATTTTGAAAATATTCTAGCACTGAGTAGGCAGGTACAGATCGCTTCTGGGATCCCAAAATATCGAATTTTCGGGTGTTTGGAGCCAGAATCTGAGATATAAACGGGTACAGAAGATGCATGCACATATCGACTTTTGGGCACCTAAAAGATCGATTTTCAGTATGTTTTTGGGCTTGTATTTTGAAAATACTCTAACACGGAGAAGGCATGTACAGATCGCTTCTGGGACCCCAAAAACCCGAATTTTCGGCTGTTTTGACCCTGAAATTGAGATATAAACGGGTGCAGAAAATGCATACACATATTGACTTTGGGCACCTAAAATATCGATTTTCAGCATATTTTGGGCCTGTATCTGAGTAGTCATGTACAGATCGCTTCTGGGACCCTAAAATATCGAATTTTCGGGTGTTTGGAGCCTGAATTTGAGATATAAACGGGTTCAGAAGATGCATGCACATATTGACTTTGGGCACCTAAAATATCGATTTTCAGCATGTTTTGGGCCTGTAGTTTGAAAAAACTCTAACACGGAGTAGGCATGTACAGATCGCTTCTGGGACCCCAAAATATCGAATTTTTGAGTGTTTTGAGCCGGAATTTGAGATATAAACGGGTGCTGAAGATGCATGCATATATCGACTTTTGTGCACCTAAAATATCGATTTTGAGCATGCTTTGGGTATGTATCTTGAAAACATTCTAACTAGGAGTAGGCATGAACAGATCGCTTCTAGGACCCAAAAATACCGAATTTTTGTGTGTTTGGACCCTGAATTTGAGATATAAACGGGTACAGAAGGTAAATGCAAATATCGACTTTTGGGCTCCTAAAAGATTGATTTTCAGTATGTTGAGGGCCTGTATTTTGAAAATACCATAACATGGAGTAGGCATGTACAGAACGCTTCTAGGACCCCAAAATATCGAATTTTCGGGTGTTTTGGGCCTGAATTTGAGATATCGACTTTGGGCACCTAAAATATCGATTTTTAGCATGTTTTTGGCCTATATTTTGAAAATATTCTAGCACTGAGTAGGCATGTACAGATCGCTTCTGGGACCCTAAAATATCGAATTTTCGGGTGTTTGGAGCCTGAATTTGAGATATAAACGGGTTCAGAAGATGCATGCACATATTGACTTTGGGCACCTAAAATATCGATTTTCAGCATGTTTTGGGCCTGTAGTTTGAAAAAACTCTAACACGGAGTAGGCATGTACAGATTGCTTCTGGTACCCCAAAATACCGAATTTTCGGGTGTTTTGAGCCTGAAATTGAGATATAAACGGGTAAAGAAGATGCATGCACATATCGACTTTAGACACTTAAAATATCGATTTTTTGCATGTTTTGAGCCTATTTTTTGAAAACATTCTAGCACTGAGTGGGCATGTACAGATCGCTTCTAAGACCCAAAAACATAAAATTTTCGGGTGTTTTGAGGTTGAATTTGGGATATAAACGGGTGCAGAAAATGCATACACGTATTGACTTTGGGCACCTAAAATATCGATTTTCAGCATGCTTTGGGCCTGTATCTGAGTAGGCATGTACAGATCGCTTCTGGGACCCCAAAATATCGACTTTTCGGGTGTTTGGAGCCTGAATTTGAGATATAAACGAGTACTGAAGATGCATGCACATATCGGCTTTTTGCACCTAAAATATCGATTTTGAGCATGTTTTGGGTCTGTAGCATGAGAACATTATAAATAGAAGTAGGCATGTACAGATCGCTTCTAGGACCCAAAAATACCGAATTTTCGGGTGTTTGAGCCTCAATTTGAGATATAAACGGGTACAGAAGATGCATGCTTATATTGACTTTTGGCACCTAAAATATCGATTTTCAGCATGTTTTGGGCCTGTATTTTGAAAATACTCTAACAAAGAGTAGGCATGTACAGATCGCTTCTTGGACCCCAAAATATCGAATTTTCGGGTGTTTTGAGCCTGAATTTGAGATTTAAACGTGTACTGAAGATGCATGCGCATATCGACTTTTGGGCACCTAAAATATCGATTATGAGCATGTTTTGGGTCTGTATCTTGAAAACATTCTATCTAGGAGTAGGAATGTACAGATCGCTTCCAAGACCCAAAAATACCGAATTTTCGGGTGTTCTGAGCCTCAATTTGAGATATAAACGGGTACAGAAGATGCATGCATATATCGACTTTAGACACTAAGATATCGATTTTTAGCATGTTTTGAGCCTATATTTTGAAAACATTCTAGCTATGAGTAGGCATGTACAGATTGCTTCTGGGACCCAAAAATATCGAATTTTCGGGTGTTTTGAGGTTGAATTTGGGATATAAACGGGTGCAGAAGATGCATACACATATTGAGTTTGGCTCCTAAAATATCGATTTTCAGCATGTTTTGGGCCTGTGTCTGAGTAGGCATATACAGATCGCTTCTGGGACTCCAAAATATCGAATTATCGGGAGTTTGGAGCCTGAATTTGAGATATAAACGGGTACCGAAGATGCATGCACATATTGACTTTGGGTACCAAAAATATCGATTTTCAGCATGTTTTGGGCCTGTATTTTGAAAATACTCTAACACGGAGTAGGCATGTACAGATCGCTTCTGGGACACCAAAATATCGAATTTTCGGGGGTTTTAAGCCTGAATATGAGATATAAACTGGTAATGAAGATGCATGCACATATCGACTTTTGAGCACCTAAAATATCGATTTTGAGCATGTTTTGGGTCTGTATCTTGAAAACATTCTAACTAGGAGTAGGCATGTACAGATCGCTTCTAGGACCCAAAAAGACCGAATTTTCGGGTGTTTTGAGCCTCAATTTGAGATATAAACGGGTACAGTAGATGCATGCACATATCGACTTTGGACATTTAATTAAAATATCGATTTTTAGCATGTTTTGAGCCTATATTTTGAGAACATTCTAGCACTGAGTAGGCATGTACAGATCGCTTCTGAAAACCAAAAATATCGAATTTTCGAGTGTATTGAGCCTGAATTTGGGATATAAACGGGTGCTGAAAATGCATACACAGATTGAATTTGGGCACCTAAAATATCGATTTTCAGCATGTTTTGGGCCTGTAATTTAAAAAAACTCTAGCTCTGAGTAGGCATGTACAGATCGCTTCTGGGACCCATAAATATCAAATTTTCGGGTGTTTTGAGGTTGAATTTAAGATATAAACGGGTGCAGAATTTTCATGCACATATCAACTTTTGGGCACCTAAAATATCGATTTTGAGCATGTTTTGGGTCTGTATCTTGAAAATATTCTAACTAGGAGTAGGCATGTACAGATCGCTTCTAGGACCCAAATATACCGAATTTTCGGATGTTTTGAGTTTCAATTTGAGATATAAACGGGTACAGAAGTTGCATGCACATATCGACTTTGGACACTTAAATATCGATTTTTAGCATGTTTTGAGCCTATATTTTGAAAACATTCTAGCACTGAGTAGGCATGTACAGATCGCTTCTGGGACCCAAAAATATCGAATTTTCGGGTGTTTTGAGCCTGAATTTGAGATATAAACGTGTACTGAAGATGCATGCGCATATCGACTTTTGGGCACCTAAAATATCGATTATGAGCATGTTTTGGGTCTGTATCTTGAAAACATTCTATCTAGGAGTAGGAATGTACAGATCGCTTCCAAGACCCAAAAATACCGAATTTTCGGGTGTTCTGAGCCTAAATTTGAGATATAAACGGTTGCAGAAGATGCATGCATATATCGACTTTAGACACTAAAATATCGATTTTTAGCATGTTTTGAGCCTATATTTTGAAAACATTCTAGCAATGAGTAGGCATATACAGATCGCTTCTGGGACTCCAAAATATCGAATTATCGGGTGTTTGGAGCCTGAATTTCAGTTTTAAACGGTTACAGAAGATGCATGCACATATCGACTTTTGGGCACCTAAAAGATCGATTTTTAGTATGTTTTGGGCCTGTAATTTGAAAATACTCTAACACGGAGTAGGCATGTACAGATCGCTTCTGGGACCCCAAAATATCGAATTTTCGGGCGTTTTGGGCCTGAATTTGAGATATCGACTTTGGGCACCTAAAATATCGATTTTTAGCATGTTTTGGGCCTATATTTTGAAAATATTCTAGCACTGAGTAGGCATGTACAGATCGCTTCTGGGACCCCAAAATATCGAATTTTATGGTATTTTGAGACTGAATTTGAGATATAAACGGGTACAGACGATGCATGCACATATTAACTTTGGGCAACTAAAATATCGATTTTCAGCATGTTTTTGGCCTGTAATTTGAAAATTCTCTAACACGGAATAGGCATGTACAGATCACTTCTGGGACCCCAAAATATCGAATTTTCGGGTGTTTTGGGCCTGAATTTGTGATATCGACTTTGGGCACCTAAAATATCGATTTTTAGCATGTTTTGGGCCTATATTTTGAAAATATTTTAGCACTGAGTGGGCATGTACAGATCGCTTCTGTGACTGCAAAATATCGAATATTTGGGTTTTTTGAGCCTGAATTTGAGATATAAACGGGTACAGAAGATGCATGCACATATTTGTTTTTGGCACCTAAAATATCGATTTTCAGCATGTTTTGGGCCGCTATTTTGAAAATTCTCTAACACGGAGTAGGCATGTACAGATCGCTTCTGGGACACCAAAATATCGAATTTTCGGGTGTTTTGAGCCTGAATTTGAGATATAAACGGGTACCGAAGATGCATGCACATATTGACTTTGGGCACCAAAAATATCGATTTTCAGCATGTTTTGGGCCTGTATTTTGAAAATACTCTAACACGGAGTAGGCATGTACAGATCGCTTCTGTGACCCCAAAATATCGAATTTTCGGGGGTTTTAAGCCTGAATATGAGATATAAACTGGTAATGAAGATGCATGCACATATCGACTTTTGAGCACCTAAAATATCGATTTTGAGCATGTTTTGGGTGTTTATCTTGAAAACATTCTAACTAGGAGTAGGCATGTACAGATCGCTTCTAGGACCCAAAAAGACCGAATTTTCGGGTGTTTTGAGCCTCAATTTGAGATATAAACGGGTACAGTAGATGCATGCACATATCGACTTTGGACACTTAATTAAAATATCGATTTTTAGCATGTTTTGGGCCTATATTTTGAGAACATTCTAGCACTGAGTAGGCATGTACAGATCGCTTCTGGGACCCAAAAATATCGAATTTTCAAGTGTATTGAGCCTGAATTTGGGATATAAACGGGTGCTGAAAATGCATACACAGAATGACTTTGGGCACCTAAAATATCGATTTTCAGCATGTTTTGGGCCTGTAATTTAAAAAAACTCTAGCTCTGAGTAGGCATGTACAGATCGCTTCTGGGACCCATAAATATCAAATTTTCGGGTGTTTTGAGGTTTTATTTAATATATAAACGGGTGCAGAATTTTCATGCACATATCAACTTTTGGGCACCTAAAATATCGATTTTGAGCATGTTTTGGGTCTGTATCTTGAAAACATTCTAACTAGGAGTAGGCATGTACAGATCGCTTCTAGGACCCAAATATACCGAATTTTCGGATGTTTTGAGCCTCAATTTGAGATATAAACGGGTACAGAAGTTGCATGCACATATCGACTTTGGACACTAAAATATCGATTTTTAGCATGTTTTGAGCCTATATTTTGAAAACATTCTAGCACTGAGTAGGCATGTACAGATCGCTTCTGGGACACAAAAATATCGAATTTTCGGGTGTTTTGAGCCTGAATTTGAGATTTAAACGTGTACTGAAGATGCATGCGCATATCGACTTTTTGGCACCTAAAATATCGATTATGAGCATGTTTTGGGTCTGTATCTTGAAAACATTCTATCTAGGAGTAGGAATGTACAGATCGCTTCCAAGACCCAAAAATATCGAATTTTCGGGTGTTTTGAGGTTGAATTTGGGATATAAACGGGTGCAGAAGATACATACACATATTGAGTTTGGCTCCTAAAATATCGATTTTCAGCATGTTTTGTGCCTGTGTCTGAGTAGGCATATACAGATCGCTTCTGGGACTCCAAAATATCGAATTATCGGGAGTTTGGAGCCTGAATTTGAGATATAAACGGGTACCGAAGATGCATGCACATATTGACTTTGGGCACCAAAAATATCGATTTTCAGCATGTTTTGGGCCTGTATTTTGAAAATACTCTAACACGGAGTAGGCATGTACAGATCGCTTCTGGGACACCAAAATATCGAATTTTCGGGGGTTTTAAGCCTGAATATGAGATATAAACTGGTAATGAAGATGCATGCACATATCGACTTTTGAGCACCTAAAATATCGATTTTGAGCATGTTTTGGGTCTGTATCTTGAAAACATTCTAACTAGGAGTAGGCATGTACAGATCGCTTCTAGGACCCAAAAAGACCGAATTTTCGGGTGTTTTGAGCCTCAATTTGAGATATAAACGGGTACAGTAGATGCATGCACATATCGACTTTGGACATTTAATTAAAATATCGATTTTTAGCATGTTTTGAGCCTATATTTTGAGAACATTCTAGCACTGAGTAGGCATGTACAGATCGCTTCTGAAACCCAAAAATATCGAATTTTCGAGTGTATTGAGCCTGAATTTGGGATATAAACGGGTGCTGAAAATGCATACACAGATTGACTTTGGGCACCTAAAATATCGATTTTCAGCATGTTTTGGGCCTGTAATTTAAAAAAACTCTAGCTCTGAGTAGGCATGTACAGATCGCTTCTGGGACCCATAAATATCAAATTTTCGGGTGTTTTGAGGTTGAATTTAAGATATAAACGGGTGCAGAATTTTCATGCACATATCAACTTTTGGGCACCTAAAATATCGATTTTGAGCATGTTTTGGGTCTGTATCTTGAAAACATTCTAACTAGGAGTAGGCATGTACAGATCGCTTCTAGGACCCAAAAAGACCGAATTTTCGGGTGTTTTGAGCCTCAATTTGAGATATAAACGGGTACAGAAGTTGCATGCACATATCGACTTTGGACACTTAAATATCGATTTTTAGCATGTTTTGAGCCTATATTTTGAAAACATTCTAGCACTGAGTAGGCATGTACAGATCGCTTCTGGGACCCAAAAATATCGAATTTTCGGGTGTTTTGAGCCTGAATTTGAGATATAAACGGGTACTGAAGATGCATACACATATTGACTTTTGGGCACCAAAAATATCGATTTGGAGCATGTTTTGGGTCTGTAACTTGAAAACATTATAACTAGGAGTAGGCATGTACAAATCGGTTTTAGGACCAAACAATACCGAAATTTCGGGTGTTTGAGCCTCAATTTGAGATATAAACGGGTACAGAAGATGCATGCTCATATTGACTTTTGGCACCTAAAATATCGATTTTCAGCATGTTTTGGGCCTGTATTTTGAAAATACTCTAACAAAGAGTAGGCATGTACAGATCGCTTCTTGGAACCCAAAATATCGAATTTTCGGGTGTTTTGAGCAAGAATTTGAGATTTAAACGTGTACTGAAGATGCATGCGCATATCGACTTTTGGGCACCTAAAATATCGATTATGAGCATGTTTTGGGTCTGTATCTTGAAAACATTCTATCTAGGAGTAGGAATGTACAGATCGCTTCCAAGACCCAAAAATACCGAATTTTCGGGTGTTCTGAGCCTCAATTTGAGATATAAACGGGTGCAGAAGATGCATGCATATATCGACTTTTGGGCACCTAAAATATCGATTATGAGCATGTTTTGGGTCTGTATCTTGAAAACATTCTATCTAGGAGTAGGAATGTACAGATCGCTTCCAAGACCCAAAAATACCGAATTTTCGGGTGTTCTGAGCCTCAATTTGAGATATAAACGGGTGCAGAAGATGCATGCATATATCGACTTTAGACACTAAAATATCGATTTTTAGCATGTTTTGAGCCTATATTTTGAAAACATTCTAGCAATGAGTAGGCATGTAAAGATCGCTTCTGGGACCCAAAAATATCGAATTTTCGTGTGTTTTGAGGTTGAATTTGGGATATAAACGGGTGCAGAAGATGCATACACATATTGACTTTGGCTCCTAAAATATCGATTTTCAGCATGTTTTGGGCCTGTGTCTGAGTAGGCATATACAAATCGCTTCTGGGACTCCAAAATATCGAATTATCGGGTGTTTGGAGCCTGAATTTCAGTTTTAAACGGGTACAGAAGATGCATGCACGTATCGACTTTTGGGCACCTAAAAGATCGATTTTTAGTATGTTTTGGGCCTGTAATTTGAAAATACTCTAACACGGAGTAGGCATGTACAGATCGCTTCTGGGACCCCAAAATATCGAATTTTCGGGCGTTTTGGGCCTGAATTTGAGATATCGACTTTGGGCACCTAAAATATCGATTTTTAGCATGTTTTGGGCCTATATTTTGAAAATATTCTAGCACTGAGTAGGCATGTACAGATCGCTTCTGGGACCCCAAAATATCGAATTTTATGGTATTTTGAGACTGAATTTGAGATATAAACGGGTACAGACGATGCATGCACATATCGACTTTGGACACTTAATTAAAATATCGATTTTTAGCATGTTTTGAGCCTATATTTTGAGAACATTCTAGCACTGAGTAGGCATGTACAGATCGCTTCTGGGACCCAAAAATATCGAATTTTCGAGTGTATTGAGCCTGAATTTGGGATATAAACGGGTGCTGAAAATGCATACACAGAATGACTTTGGGCACCTAAAATATCGATTTTCAGCATGTTTTGGGCCTGTAATTTAAAAAAACTCTAGCTCTGAGTAGGCATGTACAGATCGCTTCTGGGACCCATAAATATCAAATTTTCGGGTGTTTTGAGGTTGAATTTAATATATAAACGGGTGCAGAATTTTCATGCACATATCAACTTTTGGGCACCTAAAATATCGATTTTGAGCATGTTTTGGGTCTGTATCTTGAAAACATTCTAACTAGGAGTAGGCATGTACAGATCGCTTCTAGGACCCAAATATACCGAATTTTCGGATGTTTTGAGCCTCAATTTGAGATATAAACGGGTACAGAAGTTGCATGCACATATCGACTTTGGACACTAAAATATCGATTTTTAGCATGTTTTGAGCCTATATTTTGAAAACATTCTAGCACTGAGTAGGCATGTACAGATCGCTTCTGGGACCCAAAAATATCGAATTTTCGGGTGTTTTGAGCCTGAATTTGAGATATAAACGGGTACTGAAGAAGCATACACATATTGACTTTTGGGCACCAAAAATATCGATTTGGAGCATGTTTTGGGTCTGTAACTTGAAAACATTATAACTAGGAGTAGGCATGTACAAATCGCTTTTAGGATCAAATAATACCGAAATTTCGGGGGTTTTGAGCCTGAATTTGAGATATAAACGGGTACAGAAGATGCATGCACATATCGACTTAGTGCACTTAAAATATCGATTTCTAGCATGTTTTGAGCTTATATTTTGAAAACATTCTAGCACTGAGTAGGCATGTACAGATCGCTTCTGGGACCCATAAATATCGAATTTTCGGGTGTTTTGAGGTTGAATTTGGGATATAAACGGGTGCAGAATATGCATGCACATATCGACTTTTGGGCACCTAAAAGATCGATTTTTAGTATGTTTTGGGCCTGTATTTTGAAAATTTTCTAACACGGAGTAGGCATGTACAGATCGCTTCTGGGAACCCAAAATATCGAATTTTCGGGTTTTTTGGGCCTGAATTTTTTATATCGACTTTGGGCACCTAAAATATCAATTTTCAGCATGTTTTGGGCCTATATTTTGAAAATATTCTAGCACTGAGTAGGCATGTACAGACCGCTTCTGGGTCCCCAAAATATCGAATTTTCGGGTTTTTGGAGCCTGAATTTGAGATATAAACGAGTACTGAAGATGAATGCACATATCGATTTTTTGCACCTAAAATATCGATTTAGAGAAAGTTTTGGGTCTGTAGCTTGAGAACATTCTAACTACGAGTAGGAATATACAGATCGCTTCTAGGCCCCAAAAATACCGAATTTTCGGGTGTTTTTAGCCTCAATTTGAGATATAAACTGGTACAGAAGATGCATGCACATATTGACTTTGGACACATAAAATATCGATTTTAGCATGTTTTGAGCTTATATTTTGAAAACATTCTAGCACTGAGTAGACATGTACAGATCGCTTCTGGGACCCCGAAATATTGAATTTTCGGGAGTTTTGAGGTTGAATTTGGGATATAAACGGGTGCAGAAGATTCATACACATTTTGACTTTGGGCACCTAAAATATCGATTTTCAGCATGTTTTGGGCCTGTATCCGAGTAGGCATGTACAGATCGCTTCTGGGACACCAAAATATTTAATTTTCGGGTATTTGGAGCCTGAATTTGAGATATAAACTGGTACAGAAGATGCATGCACATATTGACTTTGGGCAACTAAAATATCGATATTCAGCATGTTTTTGGCCTGTATATTGAAAATACTCTAACACGGAGTAGGCATGTTCAGATCGCTTCTGGGACCCCAAAATATCAATTTTTCGGGTGTTTTGTGCCTGAATTTGAGATATAAACGGGTACAGAAGATGCATGCACATATTTGTTTTGGGCACCTAAAATATCGATTCTCAGAATGTTTTGGGCCGGTATTTTGAAAATTCTCTAACACGGAGTAGGCATGTACAGATCGCTTCTGGGACACCAAAATATCGAGTTTTCGGGTATTTTGAGCCTGAATTTGAGATATAAACGGGTACAGAAGATGCATGCACATATTGACTTTGGGCACCTAAAATATCGATTTTCAGCATGCTTTGGGGCTGTATTTTGAAAATACTCTAACACGGAGTAGGCATGTACAGATCGCTTCTGGGACCCCAAAATATCGAATTTTCAGGTGTTTTAAGACTGAATATGAGATATAAACTGGTAATGAAGATGCATGCACATATCGACTTTTGAGCACCTAAAATATCGATTTTGAGCATGTTTTGGGTCTGTATCTTGAAAACATTCTAACTATGAGTAGGCATGTACAAATCGCTTCTAGGACCCAAAAATACCGAATTTTCGGGTATTTTGAGCCTCAATTTGAGATATAAACGGGTTCAGAAGATGCATGCACATATCGATTTTGGACACTTAAAATATCGATTTTTAGCATGTTTTGAGCCTATATTTTGAAAACATTCTAGCACTGAGTAGGCATGTACAGATCACTTCTGGGACCCAAAAATATCAAATTTTCGGGTGTTTTGAGCCTGAATTTGGGATATAAACGTGTGCTGAAAATCCATACACATATTGACTTTGAGCACCAAAATATCGATTTTCAGCATGTTTTGGGCCTGTATCTGAGAAGGCATGTACAGATCGCTTCTGGGACACCAAAATATCGAATTTTCGGGTGTTTGGAGCCTGAATTTGAGATATAAACTGGTACAGAAGATGCATGCACAAATTGACTTTGGGCTACTAAAATATCGATTTTAGCATGTTTTGAGCTTATATTTTGAAAACATTCTAGCACTGAGTAGACATGTACAGATCGCTTCTGGGACCCCGAAATATTGAATTTTCGGGAGTTTTGAGGTTGAATTTGGGATATAAACGGGTGCAGAAGATTCATACACATATTGACTTTGGGCACCTAAAATATCGATTTTCAGCATGTTTTGGGCCTGTATCCGAGTAGGCATATACAGATCGCTTCTGGGACACCAAAATATCGAATTTTCGGGTGTTTGGAGCCTGAATTTGAGATATAAACTGGTTCAGAAGATGCATGCACATATTGACTTTGGGCAACTAAAATATCGATTTTCAGCATGTTTTTGGCCTGTATTTTGAAAATACTCTAACACAGAGTAGGCATGTTCAGATCGCTTCTGGGACCCCAAAATATCAAATTTTCGGGTGTTTTGTGCCAGAATTTGAGATATCGACTTTGGGCACCTAAAATATCGATTTTTAGCATGTTTCGGGCCTATATTTTGAAAATATTTTAGCACTGAGTGGGCATGTACAGATCGCTTCTGGGACCCCAAAATATCGAATTTTCGGGTTTTTTGAGCCTGAATTTGAGATATAAACGGGTACAGAAGATGCATGCACATATTTGTTTTGGGCACCTAAAATATCGATTTTCAGCATGTTTTGGGCCGGTATTTTGAAAATACTCTAACACGAAGTAGGCATGTACAGATCGCTTCTGGGACCCCAAAATATCGAATTTTCAGGTGTTTTAAGCCTGAATATGAGATATAAACTGGTAATGAAGATGCATGCACATATCGACTTTTGGGCACCTAAAAAATCGATTTTTAGTATGCTTTGGGCCTGTATTTTGAAAATATTTAAACACGGAGTAGGCATGTACAGATCGCTTCAGGGAAACCAAAATATCGAATTTTCGGGTTTTTTGGGCCTGAATTTTTTATATCAACTTTGGTCACCTAAAATATCGATTTTTAGCATGTTTTGAGCCTATATTTTGAAAATAATCTAGCACTGAGTAGGCATGTACTGATCGCTTCTGGGCCCCCAAAATATTGAATTTTCGGGTGTTTGGAGCCTGAATTTGAGATATAAACGAGTACTGAAGATACATGCACATATCGACTTTTTGCACCTAAAATATCGATTTAGAGCATGTTTTGGGTCTGTAGCTTGAGAACATTCTAACTATAAGTAGGCATGTACAGATCGCTTCTAGGCCCCAAAAATACCGAATTTTCGGGTGTTTTTAGCCTCAATTTGAGATATAAACTGGTACAGAAGATGCATGCACATATTGACTTTGGACACATAAAATATCGATTTTAGCATGTCTTTTTGCTTATATTTTGAAAACATTCCAGCACTGAGTAGACATGTACAGATCGCTTCTGGGACCCCAAAATATCGAATTTTCGGGTGTTTTGAGGTTGAATTTGTGATATAAACGGGTGCAGAAGATTCATACACATATTGACTTTGGGCACCTAAAATATCGATTTTCAGCATGTTTTGGGCCTCTATATGAGAAGGCATGTACAGATCGCTTTTGGGACACCAAAATATCGAATTTTCCGGTGTTTGGAGCCTGAATTTGAGATATAAACTGGCACAGAAGATGCATGCACATATTGACTTTGGGCAACTAAAATATCGATTTTCAGCATGTTTTTGGCCTATATTTTGAAAATACTCTAACACGGAGTAGGCATGTACAGATCGCTTCTGGGACCCCAAAATATCGAATTTTCGGTTGTTTTGGGCCAGAATTTGAGATATCGACTTTGGGCACCTAAAATATCGATATTTAGCATGTTTCGGGCCTATATTTTAAAAATATTCTAGCACTGAGCAGCCATGTACAGATCGCTTCTGGGACCCCAATATATCGAATTTTCGGGTGTTTTGAGCCTAAATTTGAGATATAAACGGGAACAGAAGATGCATGCACATATTGACTTTGGGCACCTAAAATATCGATTTTCAGCATGTTCTGGGCCTGTATTTTGAAAATACTCTAACACGGAGTAGGCATGTACAGATCGCTTCTGGGCCCCCAAAATATTGAATTTTCGGGTGTTTTAAGGCTGAATATGAGATATAAACTGGTACTAAAGATGCATGCACATATCGACTTCTGAGCACCTAAAATATCGATTTTGAGCATGTTTTGGGTCTGTATCTGGAAAACATTCTAACTAGGAGTAGGCATGTACAGATCGCTTCTAGGACCCAAAAATACCGAATTTTTTGGGTGTTTTGAGCCTCAATTTGAGATATAAACGGGTCCTGAAAATGCATACACATATTGACTTTGGGCACCTAAAATATCGATTTTCAACATGTTTTGGGCCTGTATCTGAGTAGGCATGTACAGATCGCTATTGGGACCCTAAAATATCGAATTTTCGGGTGTTTGGAGCCTGAATTTGAGATATAAACGGGTACAGAAGATGGATGCACATATCGACTTTTAGGCACCTAAAAGATCGATTTTAAGTATGTTTTGGGCCTGTATTTTGAAAATACTCTAACACGGAGTAGGCATGTACAGATTGCTTTTGGGACCCCAAAATATCGAATTTTCTGGGGTTTTGGGCCAGAATTTGAGATATCGACTTTGGGCACCTAAAGTATCGATTTTTAGCATGATTTGGGCCTATATTTTGAAAATATTCTAGCACTGAGTAGGCATGTACAGATCGCTTCTAGGATCCAAAAATACCGAATTTTCGGGTGTTTTGAGCCTCAATTTGGGATATAAACGGGTACAGAAGATTAATGCACATATCGACTTTGGACACTAAAATATAGATTTTAGCATGTTTTGAGCTTATATTTTAAAAACATTCTAGCACTGAGTAGACATGTACAGATTGCTTCTGGGACCCCAAAATATCGAATTTTCGGGTGTTTTGAGGTTGAATTTGGGATATAAACGGGTGCAGAAGATGCATACACATATTGACTTTGGGCACCTAAAATATCGATTTTCAGCATGTTTTGGGCCTGTATCTGATTAGGCATGTACAGATCGCTTCTGGGACACCAAAATATCAAATTTTCGGGTGTTTGGAGCCTGAATTTGGGATATAAACTGGTACAGAAGATGTATGCACATATTGACTTTGGACAACTAAAATATCGATTTTCAGCATGTTTTGGACCTGTATTTTGAAAATACTCTAACACGGAGTAGGCATGTACAGATCGCTTCTGGGACCCCAAAATATCGAATTTTCGGGTTTTTTGAGCCTGAATTTGAGATATAAACGGGTACAGAAGATGCATGCACATATTTGTTTTGGGCACCTAAAATATCAATTTTCAGCATGTTTTCGGCCTGTATTTTGAAAATACTCTAACACGGAGTAGGCATGTACAGATTGCTTCTGGGACCCCAAAATATCGAATTGTCGGGTGTTTTGGGCCTGAATTTGAGATATCGACTTTGGCCACCTAAAATATCGATTTTTAGCATGTTTTGGGCCTATATTTTGAAAATATTCTAGCACTGAGCAGGCTTGTACAGATCGCTTCTGGGACCCCAATATATCAAATTTTCGGGTGTTTTGAGTCTGAATTTGAGATATAAACGTGTACAGAAGATGCATGCACATATTGACTTTGGGCACCTAAAATATCGATTTTCAGCATGTTTTGGGCCTGTATCTGAGTAGGCATGTACAGATCGCTTCTGGGACCCTAAAATATCGAATTTTCGGGTGTTTGGAGCCTGAATTTGAGATATAAACGGGTACAGAAGACGCATGAACATTTCGACTTTTGAGCACCTAAAAGATCGATTTTAAGTATGTTTTGGGCCTGTATTTTGAAAATACTCTAACACGGAGTAGGCATGTACAGATCGCTTCTGGGACCCATAAATATCGATTTTTCGGGTGTTTTGAGGTTGAATTTGGGATATAAACGGGTGTAGAATATGCATGCACATATTGACTTTGGGCAACTAAAATATCGATTTTCAGCATGTTTTGGGCCAGTATTTTGAAAATACTCTATCACGGAGTAGGCATTTACAGATCGCTTCTGGGACCCCAAAATATCGAATTTTCGGGTGTTTTGGGCCTGAATTTGAGATATCGACTTTGGGCACCTAAAATATCGATTTTTAGCATGTTTTGGGCCTATATTTTGAAAATATTCTAGCACTGAGTAGGCATGTACAGATCGCTTCTGGGACCCCCAAATATCGAATTTTCAGGTGTTTTGAGCCTGAATATGAGATATAAACTTGTACAGAAGATGCACGCACATATTGACTTTGGGCACCTAAAATATCGATTTTCAGCATGTTTTGAGCCTATATTTTGAAAAAATTCTTGTACTGAGTAGGCATGTACAGATCGCTTCTGGGACCCAAAAATATCGAATTTTCGGGTATTTTGAGGTTGAATTTGGGATATAAACGTGTGCTGAAAATGCATACACATATTGACTTTGGGCACCTAAAATATCGATTTTTAGCATGTTTTGGGCCTGTATCTGAGTAGGCATGTCCAGATCGCTTCTGGGACCCCAAAATATTGAATTGTCGGGTGTTTTGGGCCTGAATTTGAGATATCGACTTTGGGCACCTAAAATATCGATTTTTAGCATGTTTTGGGCCTCTATTTTGAAAATATTCTAGCACTGAGCAGGCATGTACAGATCGCTTCTGGGACCCCAATATATCGAATTTTCGGGTGTTTTGAGTCTGAATTTGAGATATAAACGTGTACAGAAGATGCATGCACATATTGACTTTGGGCACCTAAAATATCGATTTTCAGCATGTTTTGGGCTTGTATCTGAGTAGGCATGTACAGATCGCTTCTGGGACCCTAAAATATCGAATTTTCGGGTGTTTGGAGCCTGAATTTGAGATATAAACGGGTACAGAAGACGCATGAACATTTCGACTTTTGAGCACCTAAAAGATCGATTTTAAGTATGTTTTGGGCCTGTATTTTGAAAATACTCTAACACGGAGTAGGCATGTACAGATTGCTTTTGGGACCCCAAAATATCGAATTTGCGGGTGTTTTGGGCCTGAATTTGAGATATCGACTTTGGGCACCTAAAATATCGATTTTTAGCATGTTTTGGGTCTGTAACTCGGAAACATTCTAACTAGGAGTAGGTATGTAAAAATTGCTTTTAGGACCAAAATATACCGAATTTTCGGGGGTTTTGAGTCTGAACTTGAGATATAAACGGGTACAGAAGATGCATGCACATATCGACTTAGTACACTTAAAATATCGATTTGTAGCATGTTTTGAGCTTATATTTTGAAAACATTCTTGTACTGAGTAGGCATGTACAGATCGCTTCTGGGACCCATAAA
Organism: Petrolisthes cinctipes; assembly: GCA_033782935.1. Classification (NCBI taxonomy): domain Eukaryota; kingdom Metazoa; phylum Arthropoda; class Malacostraca; order Decapoda; family Porcellanidae; genus Petrolisthes; species Petrolisthes cinctipes. The sequence goes on along the minus strand of JAWQEG010000043.1, from coordinate 6,318,746 downwards.
TATCGAATTTTCGGGTGTTTTGAGGTTGAATTTGGGATATAAACGGGTGCAGAATATGCATGCACATATTGACTTTGGGCACCTAAAATATCGATTTTCAGCATGTTTTGAGCCTATATTTTGAAAACATTCTTGTACTGAGTAGGCATGTACAGATCGCTTCTGGGACCCAATAATATCGAATTTTCGGGTATTTTGAGGTTGAATTTGGGATATAAACGTGTGCTGAAAATGCATACACATATTGACTTTGGGCACCTAAAATATCGATTTTTAGCATGTTTTGGGCCTGTATCTGAGTAGGCATGTCCAGATTGCTTCTGGGACCCTAAAATATCGAATTTTTGGGTGTTTTGGGCCTGAATTTGAGATATCGACTTTCGGCACCTAAAATATCGATTTTTAGTATGTTTTGGGCCTATATTTTGAAAATATTCTAGCACTGAGCATGCATGTACAGATTGCTTCTGGGACCCCAATATATCGAATTTTTGGGTGTCTTGAGCTTGAATTTGAGATATAAACTTGTACAGAAGATGCATGCACATATTGACTTTGGGCACCTAAAATATAGATTTTCAGCATGTTTTGGGCCTGTATTTTTAAAATACTCTAACACGCAGTAGGCATGTACAGATCGCTTCTTGGACCCAAAAATACCGAACTTTCGGTTGTTTTGAGCCTCAGTTTGAGATATAAACGGGTACAGAAGATGCATGCACATATCGACTTTGGACACTTAAAATATCGATTTTTAGCATGTTTTGAGCCTATATTTTGAAAACATTCTAACTAGGAGTAGGCATGTTCAGATCGCTTCTGGGACCCAAAAATATCGCATTTTCGTGTGTTTTGAGGTTGAATTTGGGATATAAACGGATGCAGAAGATGCATACACATATTGACTTTAGGCACCTAAAATATCGATTTTCATCATGTTTTGGGCCTGTATCTGAGTAGGCATGTACAGATCGCTTCTGGGAAACCAAAATATCGAAATTTCGGGTGTTTGTAGCCTGAATTTTAGATATAAACGGGTACAGAAGATACATGCACATATCGACTTTTATCACCAAAAAGATCGATTTTCAGTATGTTATGGGCCTGTATTTTGAAAATACTCCAACACGGAGTAGGCATGTACAGATTGCTTCTGGGACCACAAAATATCGAATTTTTGGGTGTTTTGGGCCTGAATTTGAGATATCGGCTTTTGGCACCTAAAATATAGATTTTTAGCATGTTTTGGGTCTATTTTTTGAAAATATTCTAGCACTGAGCAGGCATGTACAGATCGCTTCTGGGACCCAAAAATATCGAATTTTCGGGGGTTTTGAGGTTGGATTTGGGATATAAACAGGTGCAGAAGATGCATACACATTTTGACTTTGGGCACCTAAAATATCGATTTTCAGCGTGTTTTGGGACTGTATCTGACTAGACATGTACAGATCGCTTCTGGGACCCCAAAATATCGAATTTTCGGGTGTTTGGAGGCTGAATTTTGAGAGATAAACGGGTACAGAAGGTGCACGCACATATCGACTTTTGGGCACCTAAAAGATCGATTTTCAGTATGTTTTGGGGTTGTAATTTGAAAATACTCTAACACGGAGTAGGCATGTACAGATCGCTTCTTGGACCCCAAAATATCGAATTTTCCGGTGTTTTGGGCCTGAATTTGAGATATCGACTTTGTGCACCTAAAATATCGATTTTAGCATGTTTTGGGCCTATATTTTGAAAATATTCTAGCACTGAGTAGGCATGTACAGATCGCTTCTGGGACCCCAAAATATCGAATTGTCGGGTGTTTTCAGCCTGAATATGAGATATAAACGGGTACTGAAGGTGCATGCACATATCGACTTTTGGGCACCTAAAATATCGATTTTGAGCATGTTTTGGGTCTGTATCTTGAAAACATTCTAACTAGGAGTAGACATGTACAGTTCGATCTAGGACCCAAAAATACCGAATTTTCGGGTGTTTTGAGCCTGAATTTGAGATATAAACGGGTACAGAACATGCATGCACATATCGACTTTGGACACTTAAAATATCGATTTTTAGCATGTTTTGAGCCTATATTTTGAAAACATTCTAGCACTGAGTAAGCATATACAGATTACTTCTGGGACCCAAAAATATCGAATTTTCGGGTGTTTGGAGCCTGAATTTGGGATATAAACGGGTTCTGAAAATGCATGCACATATCGACCTTTGTGCACCTAAAAGATCGATTTTAAGTATGTTTTGGGCCTGTATTTTGAAAATACTCTAACACGGAGTAAGCATGTACAGTTCGCTTCTGGGACCCCAAAATATCAAATTTTCGGTTGTTTTAGGCCTGAATTTGAGATATCGACTTTTGGCACCTAAAATATCGATTTTTAGCATGTTTTGGGCCTGTATTTTAAAAATACTCTAACACGGAGTAAGGATGTTCAGATCGCTTCTAGGACCCCAAAATATCAAATTTTTGGGTGTTTTCAGCCTAAATATGAGATATAAACGGGTACCGAAGGTGCATGCACATATCGACTTTTGGGCACCTAAAATATCGAATTTTGAGCATGTTTTGTGTCTGTATCTTGTAAACATTCTAACTAGGAGTAGGCATGTACAGATCGCTTCTGGGACCCGAAAATATCGAAAATTCGGGTGTTTTGAGCCTGAATTTGAGATATAAACGGGTGCTGAAGATGCATGCACATATCGACTTTGGACACCTAAAATATCGATTTTCAGCATGTTTTGAGCCTTTATTTTGAAAACATTCTAGCACTGAGTAGGCATGTACAGATCGCTTCTGGTACCCAAAAATATCGAATTTTTAGGTGTTTTGAGGTTGAATTTGGGATATAAACGGGTGCTGAAGATGCATACACATACTGACTTTGGGCACATAAAATATCGATTTTCAGCATGTTTTGGGCCTGTATCTGAGTAGGCATGTACAGATCGCTTTTGACACCCCAAAATATCAAATTTTCGGGTGATTGGAGCCTGAATTTGAAATATAAACTGGTACAGAATATGCATGCACATATCGAATTTTGGGCACCTAAAAGATCGATTTTCAGTATGTTTTGGGCCTGTATTTTGAAAATACTCTAACACGGAGTAGGCATATACAGATCGCTTCTGGGACCCCAAAATATCGAATTTTCGGGTGTTTTGGGCCTGAATTTGAGATATCGTTTTTGGGCAACTAAAATATCGATTTTTAGCATGTTTTGGGCCTATATTTCTAAAATATTCTAGTACGGAGTAGGCATGTACAGATCGCTTCTCGGACCCCAAAATATCGAATTGTCGGGTGTTTTCAGCCTAAATATGAGATATAAACGGGCACTGAAGGTGCATGTACATATCGACTTTTGGGCACCTAAAATATCGATTTTGAGCATGTTTTGGGTCTGTATCTTGAAAACATTCTAACTAGGAGTAGGCAAGTACAGTTCGTTCTAGGACCCAAAAATAACGAATTTTCGGGTGTTTTGAGCCTGAAATTGAGATATAAACGGGTACAGAACATGCATGCACATATCGACTTTGGACACTTAAAATATTGATTTTTAGCATGTTTTGAGCCTATATTTTGAAAACATTCTAGCACTGAGTAGGCATGTACATATCGCTTCTGGGACCCCAAAATATCGAATTTTCGGGTGTTTTGAGCCTGAACATGAGATATAAACGGGTGCAGAAGATGCATGCACATATTGACTTTGGGCACCTAAAATATCAATTTTGAGCATGTTTTGTGTCTGTATCTTGTAAACATTCTAACTAGGAGTAGGCATGTACAGATCGCTTCTGGGACCCGAAAATATCGAAAATTCGGGTGTTTTGAGCCTGAATTTGAGATATAAACGGGTGCTGAAGATGCATGCACATATCGACTTTGGACACCTAAAATATCGATTTTCAGCATGTTTTGAGCCTATATTTTGAAAACATTCTAGCACTGAGTAGGCATGTACAGATCGCTTCTGGGACCCAAAAACATCGAATTTTTGGGTGTTTTGAGGTTGAATTTGGGATATAAACGGGTGCTGAAGATGCATACACATACTGACTTTGGGCACATATAATATCGATTTTCAGCATGTTTTGGGCCTGTATCTGAGTAGGCATGTACAGATCGCTTATGACACCCCAAAATATCAAATTTTCGGGTGATTGGAGCCTGAATTTGAAATATAAACTGGTACAGAATATGCATGCACATATCGAATTTTGGGCACCTAAAAGATCGATTTTCAGTATGTTTTGGGCCTGTATTTTGAAAATACTCTAACACGGAGTAGGCATATACATATCGCTTCTGGGACCCCAAAATATCGAATTTTCGGGTGTTTTGGGCCTGAATTTGAGATATCGTTTTTGGGCAACTAAAATATCGATTTTTAGCATGTTTTGGGCCTATATTTCTAAAATATTCTAGTACTGAGTAGGCATGTACAGATCGCTTCTCGGACCCCAAAATATCGAATTGTCGGGTGTTTTCAGCCTAAATATGAGATATAAACGGGCACTGAAGGTGCATGCACATATCGACTTTTGGGCACCTAAAATATCGATTTTGAGCATGTTTTGGGTCTGTATCTTGAAAACATTCTAACTAGGAGTAGGCATGTACAGTTCGTTCTAGGACCCAAAAATAACGAATTTTCGGGTGTTTTGAGCCTGAATTTGAGATATAAACGGGTACAGAACATGCATGCACATATCGACTTTGGACACTTAAAATATTGATTTTTAGCATGTTTTGAGCCTATATTTTGAAAACATTCTAGCACTGAGTAAGCATGTACAGATCGCTTGTGGGACCCAAAAATATCGAATTTTCGGGTGTTTGGAGCCTGAATTTGGGATGTAAACGGGTTCTGAAAATGCATGCACATATCGACTTTTGAGCACCTAAAAGATCGATTTTAAGTATGTTTTGGGCCTATATTTTGAAAATACTCTAACACGGAGTAGGCATGTACAGTTCGCTTCTGGGAACCCAAAATATCAAATTGTCGGTTGTTTTGGGCCTGAATTTGAGATATCGACTTTGGGCACCTAAAATATCGATTTTTGCATGTTTTGGGCCTATATTTCTAAAATATTCTAGCACTGAGTAGGCATGTACAGATCGCTTCTGGGACCCCAAAATATCTAATTTTCGGGTGTTTTGAGCCTGAACATGAGATATAAACGGGTGCAGAAGAAGCATGCACATATTGACTTTGGGCACCTAAAATATCGATTTTGAGCATGTTTTGGGCCTGTATTTTAAAAATACTCTAACACGGAGTAGGGATGTACAGATCGCTTCTGGGACCCCAAAATATCAAATTTTCGGGTGTTTTCAGTCTGAATATGAGATATAAACGGGTACTGAAGGTGCATGCACATATCGACTTTTGGGCACCTAAAATATCGATTTTGAGCATGTTTTGGGCCTGTATCTTGTAAACATTCTAACTAGGAGTAGGCATGTACAGATCGCTTCTGGGACCCAAAAATATCGAATTTTCGGGAGTTTTGAGGTTTAATTTGTGATATAAACGAGTGCAGAAGATGCATGCACATATCGATTTTTGGGCACCTAAAAGATCGATTTTCAGTATGTTTTGGCCCTGTATTTTGAAAATGCTCTAAAACGGATTAGGCATGTACAGATCGCTTCTGGGAACCCAAAATATTGAATTTTCGGGTGTTTTGGGCCTGAATTTGAGATATTGACTTTGGATACCTAAAATATCGATTTTTAGCATGTTTTGGGCCTATATTTTGAAAATATTCTAGAACTGAGTAGGCATGTACCGATCGTTTCTGGGACCCCGAAATATCGAATTTTCTGGTGTTTTGAGCCTGAATTTGAGATATAAACGGGTACAGAATATGCATGCACATATTGACTTTGGGGACCTAAAATATCGATTTTCAGCATGTTTTGGGCCTGTATTTTGAAAATGCTCTAACACGGAGTAGGCATGTACAGATCGCTTCTAGGACCCAAAAATACCAAATTTTCGTGTGTTTTGGGCCAGAATTTGAGATATAAACGGGTACAGAAGATGCATGCAGATATCGACTTTGGACACTTAAAATATCGATTTTTTGCATGTTTTAAGACTATATTTTGAAAACATTCTAGCACTGAGTAGGCATTTACAGATTGCTTCTGGGACCGAAAAATATCGAATTTTCGGGTGTTTTGAGGTTGAATTTGGGATATAAACGGGTGCTGAAAATGCATACACATATTGGCTTTGGGCACCTAAAATATCGATTTTCATCATGTTTTGGGCCTGTATCTGAGTAGGCATGTACAGATTGCTTCTGGGACCTCTAAGTATCGTATTTTCGGGTGTTTGGGGCCTGAATTTGAGATATAAACGGGTACAGGAGATACATGCACATATCGAATTTTGGGCACCTAAAAGATCGATTTTAAGTATGTTCTGGGCCTGTATTTTGAAAATACTCTAACACGGAGTAGGCATGTTCAGATCGCTTCTGGGACCCCAAAATATCGAATTTTCGGGTGTTTTGGGCCTGAATTTGAGATATAGACTTGGGGCACCTAAAATATTGATTTTTAGCATGTTTTGGGCCTAGATTTTGAAACTATTCTAGCACTGAGTAGGCATGTTCAGATAGCTTCTGGGACTCCAAAATATCGAATTTTCGGGTGTTTTGAGACTGAATTTGAGATAAAAACGGATACAGAAGATGCATGCACATATTGACTTTGGACACTTAAAATATCAATTTTTAGCATGTTTTGGGTCTGTATCTTGAAAACAGTCTAACTATGAATAGGCATGTACAGATCGCTTCTGGGACCCAAAAATATCGAATTTTCGGGAGTTTTGAGGTTGAATTTGGGATATAAACGGGTGCAGAAGATGCATGCACATATCGACTTTTGGGCACCAAAAAGATCGATTTTCAGTATGTTTTGGGCCTGTATTTTGAAAATGCTCTAAAACGGAGTAGGCATGTACAGATCGCTTCTGGGAACCCAAAATATTGAATTTTCGGGTGTTTTCGGCCTGAATTTGAGATATCGACTTTGGACACCTAAAATATAGATTTTTAGCATGTTTTGGACCTATGTTTTGAAAATATTCTAGCACTGAGTAGACATGTACAGATCGCTTCTGGGGCCCAAAAATATCGACATTTCGGGTGTTTTGAGGTTGATTTGGGATATAAACGGGTACAGAAGATGCATGCAGATATCGACTTTGGACACTTAAAATATTGATTTTTAGCATGTTTGGAGCCTATATTTTGAAAACATTCTAGCACTGAGTAGGCATGTACAGATTGCTTCTGGGACCCAAAAATATAGAATTTTCGGGTGTTTTGAGGTTGAATTTGGGATATAAACGGGTGCTGAAAATGAATACACATATTAACTTTGAGCACCTAAAATATCGATTTTCTTCATGTTTTGGGCCTGTATCTGAGTAGGCATGTACAGATTGCTTCTGGGACTCCAAAATATCGTATTTTCGGGATTTTTGTGCCTGAATTTGAGATATAAACGGGTACAGAAGATACATGCACATATCTACTTTTGGGCACCTAAAAGATCGATTTTAAGTATGTTTTGGGCCTGTATTTTGAAAATACTCTAACACGGAGTAGGCATGTTCAGATCGCTTCTGGGAACCCAAAATATCGAATTTTCGGGTGTTTTGGGCCTGAATTTGATAAGTCTTGGGGCACCTAAAATATTGATTTTTAGCATGTTTTGGGCCTATATTATGAAACTATTCTAGCACTGAGTAGGCATGTACAGATTGCTTCTGGGACTCCAAAATATCAAATTTTCGGGTGTTTTGAGCCTGAATTTGAGATAAAAACGGGTACAGAAGATGCATGCACATATTGACTTTGGACACTTAAAATATCGATTTTTAGCATGTTTTGAGCCAATATTTTGAAAACATTCTAGCACTGAGTAGGCATGTACAGATCGCTTCTGGGACCCAAATATATCAAATTTTCGGGTGTTTTGAGGTTGAATTTGGGATATAAACGTGTGCAGAAGATGCATACACATATTGACATTGGGCACCTAAATTATCGTTTTTTAGCATGTTTTGGGCCTGTATCTGAGTAGGCATGTACAGATCGCTTCTGGGACCCCAAAATATTGAATTTTCGGGTGTTTTTAGCCTGAATTTGGGATATAAACGGGTACAGAAGGTTCATACACAAATCGACTTTTGGGCACTTGAAAGATCGATTTTCACTATGTTTTGGGACTGTATTTTGAAAATACTCTAACACGGAGTAGGCATGTACAGATCGCTTTTGGGACCCCAAAATATCGAATTTTCGGGTGTTTTGTGCCTGAATTTGAGATATAAACGGGTGCAGAAGATGCATTCACATATCGACTTTGGACACTTAAAATATCGATTTTTAGCATGTTTTGAGCCTATATTTTGAGAACATTCTAGCACTGACTAGACATGTACAGATCGCTTCTGGGACTCTAAATTATCGAATTTTCGGGTGTTTTGAGGTTGAATTTGAGATATAAACGAGTGCTGAAGATTCATACACATGTTCAATTTGGGTACCTAAAATATCGATTTTTAGCATGTTTTGGGCCTGCATTTGAGTAGGCATGTACAGATCGCTTCTGGGACCCCAAAATATCGAATTTTCGGGTGTTTGGAGACTGAATTTGAGATATAAACGGGTACAGAAGATGCATGCACATATCGACTTTTGGGCACCTAAAAGATCGATTTTCAGTATGTTTTGGGCCTGTATTTTGAAAATACTCTAAAACGGAGTAGGCATGTACAGTTCGCTTCTGGGACTCCAAAATATCGAATTTTAGGGTGTTTTGGGCCTGAATTTGAGATATCGACTTTGGGCACCTAAAATATCGATTTTTAGCATGTTTTGGGCCTATATTTTGAAAATATTCTAGCACTAAGTAGGCATGTACAGATCACTTCTGGGACCCCAAAATATCGTATTTACGGTTGTTTTGAGCCTGAATTTGAGATATAAACGGGTACAGAAGATGCATGCACATATCGACTTTTGGGCACTTAAAATATCGATTTTGAGCTTGTTTTGGGTCTGTATCTTGAAAACATACTAACTAGGAGTAGGGATGTACAGATCGCTTCTGGGACCAAAAAATACCGAATTTTCGGGTGTTTTGAGCCTGAATTTGAGATATAAACGGGTACAGAAGATGCATGCACATATCGACTTTGGACACTTAAAATATCGATTTTTAGCATGTTTTGAGCCTATATTTTGAAAACATTCTAGCACTGACTAGACATGTACAGATCGCTTCTGGGACCCAAAATTATCGAATTTTCGGGTGTTTTGAGGTTGAATTTGAGATATAAACGAGTGCAGAAGATTCATACACATGTTCAATTTGGGTACCTAAAATATCGATTTTTAGTATGTTTTGGGCCTGCATCTTAGTAGTCATGTACAGATCGCTTCTGGGACCCCAAAATATCGAATTATCGGGTGTTTGGAGGCTGGATTTGAGATATAAACGGGTACAGATGATGCATGCACATATCGACTTTTGGGCACCTAAAAGATCGATTTTCAGTATGTTTTGGGCCTGTATTTTGAAAATACTCTAAAACGGAGTAGGCATGTACAGTTCGCTTCTGGGACTCCAAAATATCGAATTTTAGGGTGTTTTGGGCCTGAATTTGAGATATCGACTTTGGGCACCTAAAATATCGATTTTTAGCATGTTTTGGGCCTATATTTTGAAAATATTCTAGCACTAAGTAGGCATGTACAGATCACTTCTGGGACCCCAAAATATCGAATTTTCGGGTGTTTTGAGCCTGAATTTGAGATAAAAACGGGTACAGATGATGCATGCACATTTCTACTTTTGACACTTAAAATATCGATTTTTAGCATGTTTTGAGCCTATATTTTGAAAAAATTCTAGCACTAAGTAGGCATGTACAGATCGCTTCTGGGACCCAAATATATCAAATTTTCGGGTGTTTTGAGGTTGAATTTGGGATATAAACGTGTGCAGAAGATGCATACACATATTGACTTTGGGCACCTAAATTATCGTTTTTTAGCATGTTTTGGGCCTGTATCTGAGTAGGCATGTACAGATCGCTTCTGGAACCCCAAAATATCGAATTTTCGGGTGTTTGAAGCCTGAATTTGGGATATAAACGGGTACAGAAGGTTCATACACATATCGACTTTTGGGCACTTGAAAGATCAATTTTCAGTATGTTTTGGGCCTGTATTTTGAAAATACTCTAACACTGAGTAGGCATGTACAGATCGCTTTTGGGACCCCAAAATATCGAATTTTCGGGTGTTTTGGGCCTGAATTTGAGATATAAACGGGTGCAGAAGATGCAAACACATGTTGACTTTGGTCACCTAAAATATCGATTTTCAGCTTGTTTTGGGCTTGTATTTTTAATATACTCTAACACGGAGTAAGCAAGTACAGATCGCTTCTGGGACCCCAAAATATCGAATTTTCGGGTGTTTTGAGCCTGAATTTGAGATATAAACGGGTACAGAAGATTCATCCACATATCGACTTTTGGGCACCTATAAGATCGATTTTCAGTATGTTTTGAGCATGTATTTTGAAAATACTCTAACACGGAGTAGGCATGTACAGTTCGCTTCTGGGACCCCAAAATATCGAATTTTCGGGTGTTTTGGGCCTGAATTTGAAATATCGACTTTGGGCACCTAAAATATCGATTTTTAGCATGTTTTGGGCCTATATTTTGAAAGTATTCTAGCACTAAGTAGGCATGTACAGATCACTTCTGGGACCCCAAAATATCGAATTTTCGGGTGTTTTGAGCCTGAATTTGAGATATAAACGGGTACAGATGATGCATGCACATTTCTACTTTTGACACTTAAAATATCGATTTTTAGCATGTTTTGAGCCTATATTTTGAAAAAATTCTAGCATTAAGTAGGCATGTACAGATCGCTTCTGGGACCCAAAAATATCGAATTTTTGGGTATTTTGAGGTTGAATTTGGGATATAAACGGGTGCAGAAGATGCATACACATGTTGACTTTGGTCACCTAAAATATCGATTTTCAGCTTGTTTTGGGCCTGTATTTTGAAAATACTCTAACACGGAGTAAGCAAGTACAGATCGCTTCTAGGACCCCAAAATATCGAATTTTCGGGTGTTTTGAGCCTGAATTTGAGATATAAACGGGTACAGAAGATTCATCCACATATCGACTTTTGGGCACCTATAAGATCGATTTTCAGTATGTTTTGAGCTTGTATTTTGAAAATACTCTAACACAGAGTAGGCATGTACAGTTCGCTTCTGGGACTCCAAAATATCGAATTTTCGGGTGTTTTGGGCCTGAAATTGAAATATCGACGTTGGGCACCTAAAATATCGATTTTTAGCATGTTTTGGGCCTATATTTTGAAAATATTCTAGCACTGAGTAGGCATGTACAAATCGCTTCTGGGACCCCAAAATATCGAATTTACGGTTGTTTTGACCCTGAATTTGAGATATAAACGGGTACAGAAGATGCATGCACATATCGACTTTTGGGCACTTAAAATATCGATTTTGAGCATGTTTTGGGTCTGTATCTTGAAAACATACTAACTAGGAGTAGGGATGTACAGATCGCTTCTGGGACCCAAAAATACCGAATTTTCGGGTGTTTTGAGCCTGAATTTGAAATATAAACGGGTACAGAAGATGCATGCACATATCGACTTTGGACACTTAAAATATCGATTTTTAGCATGTTTTGAGCCTATATTTTGAAAACATTCTAGCACTGACTAGACATGTACAGATCGCTTCTGGGACCCAAAATTATCGAATTTTCGGGTGTTTTGAGGTTGAATTTGAGATATAAACGAGTGCAGAAGATTCATACACATGTTCAATTTGGGTACCAAAAATATCGATTTTTAGCATGTTTTGGGCCTGCATCTGAGTAGGCATGTACAGATCGCTTCTGGGACCCCAAAATATCGAATTATCGGGTGTTTGGAGGCTGGATTTGAGATATAAACGGGTACAGAAGATGCATGCACATATCGACTTTTGGGCACCTAAAAGATCGATTTTCAGTATGTTTTGGGCCTGTATTTTGAAAATACTCTAAAACGGAGTAGGCATGTACAGTTCGCTTCTGGGACTCCAAAATATCGAATTTTAGGGTGTTTTGGGCCTGAATTTGAGATATCGACTTTGGGCACCTAAAATATCGATTTTTAGCATGTTTTGGGCCTATATTTTGAAAATATTCTAGCACTAAGTAGGCATGTACAGATCACTTCTGGGACCCCAAAATATCGAATTTTCGGGTGTTTTGAGCCTGAATTTGAGATAAAAACGGGTACAGATGATGCATGCACATTTCTACTTTTGACACTTAAAATATCGATTTTTAGCATGTTTTGAGCCTATATTTTGAAAAAATTCTAGCACTAAGTAGGCATGTACAGATCGCTTCTGGGACCCAAATATATCAAATTTTCGGGTGTTTTGAGGTTGAATTTGGGATATAAACGTGTGCAGAAGATGCATACACATATTGACTTTGGGCACCTAAATTATCGTTTTTTAGCATGTTTTGGGCCTGTATCTGAGTAGGCATGTACAGATCGCTTCTGGAACCCCAAAATATCGAATTTTCGGGTGTTTGGAGCCTGAATTTGGGATATAAACGGGTACAGAAGGTTCATACACATATCGACTTTTGGGCACTTGAAAGATCAATTTTCAGTATGTTTTGGGCCTGTATTTTGAAAATACTCTAACACTGAGTAGGCATGTACAGATCGCTTTTGGGACCCCAAAATATCGAATTTTCGGGTGTTTTGGGCCTGAATTTGAGATATAAACGGGTGCAGAAGATGCAAACACATGTTGACTTTGGTCACCTAAAATATCGATTTTCAGCTTGTTTTGGGCTTGTATTTTTAAAATACTCTAACACGGAGTAAGCAAGTACAGATCGCTTCTGGGACCCCAAAATATCGAATTTTCGGGTGTTTTGAGCCTGAATTTGAGATATAAACGGGTACAGAAGATTCATCCACATATCGACTTTTGGGCACCTATAAGATCGATTTTCAGTATGTTTTGAGCTTGTATTTTGAAAATACTCTAACACGGAGTAGGCATGTACAGTTTGCTTCTGGGACCCCAAAATATCGAATTTTCGGGTGTTTTGGGCCTGAATTTGAAATATCGACTTTGGGCACCTAAAATATCGATTTTTAGCATGTTTTGGGCCTATATTTTGAAAGTATTCTAGCACTAAGTAGGCATGTACAGATCACTTCTGGGACCCCAAAATATCGAATTTTCGGGTGTTTTGAGCCTGAATTTGAGATATAAACGGGTACAGATGATGCATGCACATTTCTACTTTTGACACTTAAAATATCGATTTTTAGCATGTTTTGAGCCTATATTTTGAAAAAATTCTAGCATTAAGTAGGCATGTACAGATCGCTTCTGGGACCCAAAAATATCGAATTTTTGGGTATTTTGAGGTTGAATTTGGGATATAAACGGGTGCAGAAGATGCATACACATGTTGACTTTGGTCACCTAAAATATCGATTTTCAGCTTGTTTTGGGCCTGTATTTTGAAAATACTCTAACACGGAGTAAGCAAGTACAGATCGCTTCTAGGACCCCAAAATATCGAATTTTCGGGTGTTTTGAGCCTGAATTTGAGATATAAACGGGTACAGAAGATTCATCCACATATCGACTTTTGGGCACTTAAAATATCGATTTTGAGCATGTTTTGGGTCTGTATCTTGAAAACATACTAACTAGGAGTAGGCATGTACAGTTCGCTTCTGGGACTCCAAAATATCGAATTTTCGGGTGTTTTGGGCCTGAAATTGAAATATCGACGTTGGGCACCTAAAATATCGATTTTTAGCATGTTTTGGGCCTATATTTTGAAAATATTCTAGCACTGAGTAGGCATGTACAAATCGCTTCTGGGACCCCAAAATATCGAATTTACGGTTGTTTTGACCCTGAATTTGAGATATAAACGGGTACAGAAGATGCATGCACATATCGACTTTTGGGCACTTAAAATATCGATTTTGAGCATGTTTTGGGTCTGTATCTTGAAAACATACTAACTAGGAGTAGGGATGTACAGATCGCTTCTGGGACCCAAAAATACCGAATTTTCGGGTGTTTTGAGCCTGAATTTGAAATATAAACGGGTACAGAAGATGCATGCACATATCGACTTTGGACACTTAAAATATCGATTTTTAGCATGTTTTGAGCCTATATTTTGAAAACATTCTAGCACTGACTAGACATGTACAGATCGCTTCTGGGACCCAAAATTATCGAATTTTCGGGTGTTTTGAGGTTGAATTTGAGATATAAACGAGTGCAGAAGATTCATACACATGTTCAATTTGGGTACCAAAAATATCAATTTTTAGCATGTTTTGGGCCTGTATCTGAGTAGGCATGTACAGATCGCTTCTGGAACCCCATAATATCGAATTATCGGGTGTTTGGAGCCTGAATTTGGGATATAAACGGGTACAGAAGGTTCATACACATATCGACTTTTGGGCACTTGAAAGATCGATTTTCAGTATGTTTTGGGCCTGTATTTTGAAAATACTCTAACACTGAGTAGGCATGTACAGATCGCTTTTGGGACCCCAAAATATCGAATTTTCGGGTGTTTTGGGCCTGAATTTGAGATATAAACGGGTGCAGAAGATGCAAACACATGTTGACTTTGGTCACCTAAAATATCGATTTTCAGCTTGTTTTGGGCCTGTATTTTGAAAATACTCTAACATGGAGTAAGCAAGTACAGTTCGCTTCTGGGACCCAAAAATATCGATTTTTCGGGTGTTTTAAACTTGAATTTGAGATATAAACGGATACCGAAGATGCATGCACATATTGACTTTTTGCACCTAAAATATCGATTTTCAGCATGTTTTGGCCCTATACTTTGAAAATATTCAAGCACTGAGTAGGCATGTACAGATCGCTTCTGGGACCCAAATATATCGCATTTTCGTGTGTTTTGAGGTTGAATTTGGGATATAAACGGGTGCAGAAGATGCACACACATATTGACTTTGGGCACCTAAAATATCGATTTCCAGCATGTTTTGGGCCTGTATATTGAAAATACTCTAACACGGAGTAGGTATATACAGATAGCTTCTGGGGCCCAAAAATATCGTATTTTTGGGTGTTTTGAGCACGAATATGGGATAGAAATAGGTACAGAAGATGCATGCACATATCGACTTTGGATCCCTAAAATATCGATTTTTAGCATGCTTTGAGCCTATATTATGAAAACATTCTATTTTCTAGTAAGCATGTACAGATCGCTTCTGGGACGTAAAAATATTGAATATTCAGGGGTTTTGAGCCTAAATTTGAGATATAAACGGCTACAGAAGATGCATGCACATATCGACTTTGGCACCCAAAATATCGATATTTAGCATGTTTTGGGCCTATATTTTGAAAATATTCTAACACGGAGTAGGCATGTACAGATAGCTTCTGGGGCCCAAAAATATCAAATTTTTGGGTGTTTTGAGCACGAATATTGGATATAAACGGGTACTGAAGATGCATACACATATTGACTTTGGGCACCTAAAATATCGATTTTCAGCATGTTTTGGGCCTGTATTTTGAAAATACTCTAACAAGGGGTAGGCATGTACAGATCGCTTCTTGGACCAAAAAATATCGAATTTTCGGGTGTTTTGAGCCTGAATTTGAGATATAAACGGGTACAGAAGATGCATGCACATATCGACTTTGGGCACTTAAAATATAGATTTTCAGCATGTTTTTGATCTTGTATTTTGAAAATATTCTGTTACTGAGTAGGCATGTACAGATCACTTCTGGGACCCAAAAATATCGAATTTTCGGGTGTTTTGAGCCTGAATTTGAGATATAAACGTGTACTGAAGAAGCATACACATATTGACTTTGGGAACCTAAAATATCGATTTTCAGCCTGTTTTGGGCCTGTATTATGAAAATACTCAAACACGGAGTAGGCATGTAAAGATCGCTTCTAGGACCCAAAAATATCGAATTTTCGGGTGTTTTAAACTTGAATTTGAGATATAAACGGATACAGAAGATGCATGCACATATTGACTTTTTGCACCTAAAATATCGATTTTCAGCATGTTTTGGCCCTATATTTTGAAAACATTCAAGCACTGTACAGATCGCTTCTGGGACCCAAATAAATCGCATTTTCGTGTGTTTTGATGTTGAATTTGGGATATAAACGGGTGCAGAAGATGCACACACATATTGACTTTGGGCACCTAAAATATCGATTTGCAGCATGTTTTGGGCCTGTATATTGAAAATACTCTAACACGGAGTAGGTATATACAGATAGCATCTGGGGCCCAAAAATATCGTATTTTTGGGTGTTTTGAGCACGAATATGGGATAGAAATGGGTACAGAAGATGCATGCACATATCGACTTTGGGCACCTAAAATATCGATTTTTAGCATGTTTTGGACTTGTATTTTGAAAATATTCTGTTACTGTGTAGGCATGTACAGATCGCTGTTTGGAGCCAAAAATATCGAGTTTTCGGGTGTTTTGAGCCTGAATTTGAGATATAAACAAGTAATGAAGATACATACACATATTGACCTTGGGCACCTAAAATATCGATTTTAGCATGTTTTGGGCCTGTATTATGAAAATACTCTAGCACGGAGTAGGCATGTACAGATCGCTTCTGGGACCCAAAAATATCGAATTTTCGGGTGTTTTGAGCCTGAATTTGAGATATCAACGGGTACAGAAGATGCATGCACATATCGACTTTGGACCCCTAAAATATCGATTTTTAGCATGCTTTGAGCCTATATTATGAAAACATTCTATTTTCTACTAGGCATGTACAGATCGCTTCTGGGACGTAAAAATATCGAATTTTCAGCGGTTTTGAGCCTAAATTTGAGATATAAACGGCTACAGAAGATGCATGCACATATCGACTTTGGGCACTTAAAATATAGATTTTCAGCATGTTTTTGGACTTGTATTTTGAAAATATACTGTTACTGAGTAGGCATGTACAGATCGTTTCTGGGACCCAAAAATATCGAATATTAGGGTGTTTTGAGCCTGAATTTGAGATATAAACGTGTACTGAAGAAGAATACACATATTGACTTTGGGAACCTAAAATATCGATTTTCAGCCTGTTTTGGGCCTGTATTATGAAAATACTCAAACACGGAGTAGGCATGTACAGATCGCTTCTGGGAACCAAAAATATTGAATTTTCGGGTGTTTTAAACCTGAATTTGAGATATAAACGGATACAGAAGATGCATGCACATATTGACTTTTTGCACCTAAAATATCGATTTTCAGCATGTTTTGGCCTAATATTTTGAAAATATTCAAGCACTGAGTAGGCATGTACAGATCGCTTCTGAGACCCAAATATATCGCATTTTCGTGTGTTTATGAGGTTGAATTTGGGATATAAACGGGTGCAGAAGATGCATACACATATTGACTTTGGGCACCTAAAATATCGATTTTCAGCATATTTTGGGCTTGTATCTGAGTAGGCATGTACAGATCGCTTCTGGAACCCCAAAATATCAAATTTTCGGGTGTTTGGAGCCTTAATTTGAGATATAAACGGGTACAGAAGATGCATGCACATATCGACTTTTGGGCACCTAAAAGATTGATTTGCAGTAAGTTTTGGGCTTGTATTTTGAAAACACTCTAACACGGAGAAGGCATGTACAGATCGCTTCTGGGACCCCAAAATGTCGAATTTTCGGGTGTTTTGTGCATGAATTTGAGATATCGACTTTGGGCACCTAAAATATCGATTTTTAGCATGTTTTGGGCCTAAATTTTGAAAATATTATAGCACCGAGTAGGCATGTACAGATCGCTTCTGAGACCCCAAAATATCGAATTTTCGGGTGTTTTGAGCCTGAATTTGAGATATAAACGGGTACTGAAGATGCATGCACGTATCGACTTTTGGGCACCTAAAATATCGATTTTGAGCATGTTTTGGGTCTGTATCTAGAAAACATTCTAACTAGGAGTAGGCATGTGCAGATCGCTTCTAGGACCCAAAAATACCGAATTTTCGTGTGTTTTGAGCATGAATTTGAAATATAAACGGGTATAGAAGATGCATGCACATATCGACTTTGGACACATAAAATATCGATTTTTAGCATGTTTTGAGCTTATATTTTGAAAACATTCTAGCACTGAGTAGGCATGTACAATAGCCCAAGAAAGTTCGCCTACTAAAAACTAACGTACCGGCAACCTCTATACCTGTCATTTTCGTCTCAAGCCTTAATCAACTCCATACCCATGATCTGTCAGCTTTGTCAAGGTTTCTTTCCTTTCGTCTCAGGTGTGAACTCAGAGTTTAGACGCGTGAGTTTCGACGAAGGGTTATATATATTTATTATATAATTCTGTGAACATTATGAAAAACAATGGAAATGAAAGGCAAATGAGAGAAAGACATTGTATTATATTTTGATAGTTTATTCCCTAGCACAAGAAACACCTCATTGACCTCACACACACACACACACACACACCTCTTAAGCCGGGTTCCCAATAGGCCGTCATGACGGTGCTATACGCTAGCTGGGAGGGTTGGTTAGTATGGCTGTGTGGGTGGAGGTTAGACCAAAAGGTGATGGATGGATGGTGCGATGGGGGTCTGAAGGATGTGTGTGTGTGTGTGTACAGACAGAGAGAGAGAGAGAGGTGGAGGTATGATAGGTTGTGAAAAATGTCAAAATGGATAGCAAAGAAGGATGATGAAAGAAGAGGCCAAAATGAGGATAAGGAGGAGTGAAATAAGTGAGGGAAGGAAATATGGAGGGAGGACTTAAAGAGGGAAAGTAGGATCATAACAGGAAGGGGAAAGAAGCTGAAAGGAATGATGGAGGGAGAAGGGAGCTAGAGAAAGGAAGAATGATCGATGCTTGCTGAAACAGGAGAAGTGAAGGAAGGCAATGTGGAGAGAGAGAGAGGGGGGGGAGAGAGAGAGAGAGAGTGCACGTGACCTGACCTCCCCTGTCCAACCCATGTGGCCACAGGCCCTTAATCGTCTAAGTGGAAGGTGTGTGTGTGTGTGTGTGTGTGTGTTCACATTAGTCCTTAGTAGAGGTGGTCCGAATATTCATATTTGCATTCGCATGTTTTTTTAAGATTTGGATTCGCATTCGCATGTTGCCTACCGAATATTTTTCGAATATGGAATATTAAACAAGAAGCCTATTTCAACACTGTTCTTATACGAATGCAATGAGAGAAAGAGATAATTACTCTGATGTGATCTATTAAACGGTTAATATTGGCCTTCTGCCAACTCACAGCAGACTTTTAGATGCCACACACACACACGCACACACGTAGCCTTTGCCCAAGGCTCAAGCCATCGTTGTTTTTTTCTTCAATCCTTCCTTCCTTCCCTTCTTGTCATCGGCATTAAACCTTCTTCCTCCTTATCCTCATTTTGACCTCTTCCTTCATCATCCTTCTTTGCTATCTATTTTTCTAGTCTTCCATTTTGACATTTTTCACAACCTATCATACCTCCACCTCTCTCTCTCTGTCTGTAGTACACACACACACACACACACACACATATCAGACCCCCTACCTCGGTCACCTCGGTCTCACCCCCACCCACACACCCATTTGCCTTTCATTTCCATTGTTTTTCATAATATTCGCACAATTATATAATAAATATATATAACCCTTCGTCGAAACTCATGCATCTAAACTCTGAGTTCACACCTGAGACGAAAGGAAAGAAACCTTGACAACGCTGACAGATCATGGGTATGGAGTTGATAAAGGCTTGGAACGAGAATGACAGGTATAGAGGATGCTAGTACATTAGTTTTTAGTCGGCGAACTTTCTTGGGCTACTGTACAGATCGCTTCTGGGACCCAAAAATATCGAATTTTCGGGTGTTTTGAGGTTGAATTTGGGATATAAATGGGTGCAGAAGATATATACACATATTGACTTTGGGCACCTAAAATATCAATTTTCAGCATGTTTTGGGCCTGTACTTTGAAAATACTCTAACACGGAGTAGGCATGTACAGATCACTTCTGGGACCCCAAAATATTGAAATGGCACTCACACACCAACCACCCTATAAATGACTGTTGATATTAACAGTTCAAGCACTGTAATGACACCCACACACTCACCACCCCATAAATGATAGTTGATATTTATAGTCCAAGCACTGTAATGACACTAACACACCCACCACCCCATGAATGACTGTTGATAATTTCAGTCCAAGCACTGTAATGCCACCCACCACCTCATTGATGACTGTTGATATTTACAGTGCAAGCACTGTAATGACACCCACACACCCACCACCCCATGAATGACTGTTGATATTTACAATCAAAACACTGTAATAACGCCAACACACCAACCACCCCATGAATGACTGTTGATATTTACTGTCCAAGCACTGTAATGACAGCCACACACCCACCACCCCATTAATGACTGTTGATATTTACAGTCCAAGCACTGTAATGATACCCACACACCCACCACCCCATGAATGACTGTTAATATTTACAGTCAAAGCACTGTAATGACACCCCAACACCCACCACCCCATGAATAATGTTTGATATTTACAGTACAAGCACTGTAATGACACCCATACAACCACCACCCCATGAATGACTGTTGATATTTACAGTCCAAGCGCTCTAATGACACCCACCACCCTCTGAATGGCTGTTGATATTTACAGTCAAAGCACTGTATTAACACCCACATACCCACCACCCCTTAAATGACTGTTGATATTTACAGTCCAAGCACTGTAATGACACCCACCTCCCCATTAATGACTGTTGATATTTACCGTCCAAGCAATGTAATGACAGCAACACACCCACCACACCCATTAATGACTGTTGATATTTACAGTCCAAGCACTGTAATGACACCCACACACTCATCACCCCATGAATAACTGATGATATTTACAGTCCAAGCACTGTAATGCCACCCACCACCCCATGAATGACTGTTGATATTTACAGTTCAAGCAATGATGACACACACACACACCCACCACCCCATGAATAAATAGATATTTACAGTCCACACACTCTAATGACACCCACCAAAAATCTGAATGACTGTTGATATTTACAATCAAAGCACTGTAATAACACCCACACACTCACCACCCCATGAATGACTGTTGATATTTACAGTCAAAGCACTGTAATAACACAGTCACATCCATCACCCCATAAATGACTGTTGATATTTACAGTCTAAACACTGTAATGACACCCACACAAACACCACCCCAAGAATGACTGTTGATATTTACAGTCCAAGCACGGTAATGACACCCACACACCCACCACTCCTTGAATGACTGTTGATATTTACAGTCCAAGCACTGTAATGACACCCACACACCCACCACCCCATGATTGACTGTTGATATTTACAGTCCAAACACTGTAATGACACCCCCACACCCACCACCCCATGAATTATGGTTGATATTTACAGTCCAAGCACTGTAATGACACACACACAACCACCACCCCATGAATGACTGTTGATATTTACAGTCCAAGCACTGTAATGATACCCACCACACTATGAATGACTGTTGATAATTACAATCAATACACTGTAATGACACTCACACACCTACCACTCCATGAATGACTGTTGATATTTTCAGTCCAAGCACTGTAATGACACCCTCACACCCACCACCCCATAAATGTCTGTTGATATTTACAGTCCAAGCACTTTAATGATACACACCACCCTATGAATGACTGTTGATATTTTCATTTAAAACACTGTAATGACACCCACACACCCACCACCCCACGATTGACTGTTGATATTTACAGTCCAAGCACTGTAATGACACCCACACACCCACAACCCCATAAATGATGGTTGATTTTTATAGTCCGAACAATGTAATGACACCCATACACCCACCACCCCATAAATGACTGTTGATATTTTAAGTCCAAGCACTGTAATGACATCCACACATGCACCACCCCATGAATGACTGTTAATATTTACAGTCCAAGCACTCTAATTACACCAACCAATCTCTGAATGACTGTTAATTTTTACAGTCAAAGCACTGTAATAACACCCACAAACTCACTACCCTACGAATGACTGTTGATATTCACAGTCCAAGCACTGTAATGACACCCACTCACCCACCACCCAATGAATGATGGTTGATATTTACAGTCCAAAAACTTTAATGACACACACACACTTACCACCCCATGAATGACTGTTGATATTTACAGTCCAAGCTCTGTAATAACACTCACACACCCACCACCCTATGAATGACTGTTGATATTTTCAGTCCAAGCACTGTAATGACACCCTCACACCCACCACCCCATAATTGACTGTTAATATTTACAGTCCAAGCACTTTAATGATACCCACCACACTATGAATGACTGTTGATATTTTCATTTTAAACACTGTAATAACACCCACACACCCACCACCCCACGATTGACTGTTGATATTTACAGTCCAAGCACTGTAATGACACCCACACACCCACAACCCCATAAATGATGGTTGATATTTATAGTCCGAGCAATGTAATGATACCCATACACCCACCACTCCATAAATGACTGTTGATATTTTCAGTCCAAGAACTGTAATGACATCCACACATCCATCACCCCAAGAATGACTGTTAATATTTACAGTCCAAGCACTCTAATGACACCAACCAATCTATGAATGACTGTTAATATTTACAGTCAAAGCACTGTAATAACACCCACAAACTCACTACCCTACGAATGACTGTTGATATTCACAGTCCAAGCACTGTAATGACACCCACTCACCCACCACCCAATGAATGATGGTTGATATTTAAAGTCCAAAAACTGTAATGACACACACTCACTCACCACCCCATGAATGACTGTTGATATTTACAGTCCAAGCTCTGTAATAACACTCACACACCCACCACCCTATGAATGACCATTAATATTTACAGTCCAAGCACTATAATGACACCAAAACACTCACCACCACATGATTGACTGTTGATATTTACAGTCTAAGCAATGTAATGACACCCAAACTCCAACCACCCTATAAATGACTGTTGATATTCACAGTCCAAGCACTGTAATGACACCCACACACCCATCACCCTATGAATGACTGTTAAATTTATAGTCCAAGCACTGTAATGCTACCCACCACCCAATTAATGACTGTTGATATTTACACTCAAAGCACTGTAATGACACCCCAACACCCACGACCCCATGAATTATAGTTGATATTTAAAGTCCAAGCACTGTAATGACACCCACACACCCACAACCCTATGAATGACTGTTAATAATTACAGTCCAAGCACTCTAATGATACCCACCACCCTATGAATGACTGTTAATATTTACAATCAAATCACTGTAATGACACCCATACACCCACTACCCCATGAATGACTGTTGATATTTACAGTCCAAGCACTGTAATGACACCCATACACCCACCACCCCATGATTGACTGTTGATATTTACAGTCCAAACACTGTAATGACACCCCCACACCCACCACCCCATGAATTATGGTTGATATTTACAGTCCAAGCACTGTAATGACACCCACACAACCACCACCCAATGAAAGACTGTTGATATTTACAGTCCAAGCACTGTAATGATACCCACCACACTATGAATGACTGTTGATAATTACAATCAATACACTGTAATGACACTCACACCTACCACTCCATGAATGACTGTTGATATTTTCAGTCCAAGCACTGTAATGACACCCTCACACCCACCACCCCATAAATGACGGTTGATATTTACAGTCCAAGCACTTTAATGATACACACCACCCTATGAATGACTGATGATATTTTCATTTAAAACACTGTAATGACACCCACACACCCACGATTGACTGTTGATATTTACAGTCCAAGCACTGTAATGACAGCCACACACCCACAACCCCATAAATGATGGTTGATATTTATAGTCCGAACAATGTAATGACACCCATACACCCACCACCCCATAAATGACTGTTGATATTTTCAGTCCAAGCACTGTAATAACATCCACACATCCACCACCCCATGAATGACTGTTAATATTTACAGTCCAAGCAATCTAATGACACCAACCAATCTCTGAATGACTGTTAATATTTACAGTTAAAGCACTGTAATAACACTCACAAACTCACTACCCTTCGAATGACTGTTGCTATTCACAGTCCAAGCTCTGTAATGACACCCACTCACCCACCACCCAATAATTGATGGTTGATATTTACAGTCCAAAAACTGTAATGACACCCACACACCCATCACTCAATGATTGATTGTTGATATTTACAGTCCAAGCACTGTATTGCTACCCACCACCCAATAAATGACTGTTGATATTTACACTCAAAGCACTGTAATGACACCCCAACACCCACGACCCCATGAATTATAGTGGATATTTACAGTCCAAGCACTGTAATGAAACCCACACACCAACAACCACATGAATAACTGTTGATATTTACAGTCCAAGCAATCTAATGATACCCACCACCCTATGAATGACTGTTAATATTTTAATCAAATTACTGTAATGACACTAATACACCCACTACCCCATGAGTGACTGTTTATATTTACAGTCCAAGCACAGTAATGACACCCACACACCCACCACCCCATGATTGACTGTTGATATTTACATTCCAAGCACAGTAATGACACCTACACACCCACCACCCCATGATTGACTGTTGATATTTACAGTCCAAGCACTGTAATGACACCCACAACCCTATGAATGACTGTTAATAATTACAATCAAAACACTGTAATGACACTCACACACCTACCACCCCATAAATGACTGTTGATATTTTCAGTCCAAGCACTGTAATGACACCCTCACACCCACCACCCCATAAATGACTGTTGATATTTACAGTCAAAGCAATCTAATGACACCCCAACACCCACGACCCCATGAATTATAGTTGATATTTACAGTCCAAGCACTGTAATGACACCAACACACCCACAGCCCCATGAATGACTGTTGATATTTACAGTCCAAGCACTTTAATGATACCCACCACCCAATGAATAACTGTTGATATTTACAATCAAAACACTGTAATGACACCCATACACCCACCACCCCATGAATGACTGTTGATATTTAAAGTCCAAGAACTGTAATGACAACCACACACCCACCACCCCATGATTGACTGTTGATATTTACAGTCCAAGCACTGTAATGACACCCACACACCCACCACCCCATGATTGACTGTTGATATTTACATTCCAAGCACAGTAATGACACCTACACACCCACCACCCCATGATTGACTGTTGATATTTACAGTCCAAGCACTGTAATGACACCCACAACCCTATGAATGACTGTTAATAATTACAATCAAAACACTGTAATGACACTCACACACCTACCACCCCATAAATGACTGTTGATATTTTCAGTCCAAGCACTGTAATGACACCCTCACACCCACCACCCCATAAATGACTGTTGATATTTACAGTCAAAGCAATCTAATGACACCCCAACACCCACGACCCCATGAATTATAGTTGATATTTACAGTCCAAGCACTGTAATGACACCAACACACCCACAGCCCCATGAATGACTGTTGATATTTACAGTCCAAACACTTTAATGATACCCACCACCCAATGAATAACTGTTGATATTTACAATCAAAACACTGTAATGACACCCATACACCCACCACCCCATGAATGACTGTTGATATTTAAAGTCCAAGAACTGTAATGACAACCACACACCCACCACCCCATGATTGACTGTTGATATTTACAGTCCAAGCACTGTAATGACACCCACACACCAACAACCCCATGAATGAATGTTGATATTTACAGTCCAAGCCCTCTAATGATACCCACCACCCTATGAATGACTGTTGATATTTACAATCAAATCACTGTAATGACACCCATACACCCACCACCCCATGAAAGACTGTTGATATTTAATGTCCAAGCACTGTAATGACACCCACACACTCACCACCCCATGATTGACTGTTGATATTTACAGTCCAAGCACTGTAATGAAACACCCACCACCCAATGAATTATGGTTGATATTTACAGTCCAAGCAATGAAATGACACCCACACAACTACCACCACATGAATTACTGTTGATATTTACAGTCCATGCACTGTAATGACACCCACCACCCTATGAATGACCGTTGATAATTACAATCAAAACACTGTCATGACACCCACACATCCACCACCCCAAGAATGACTGTTGATATTTGCAGTCCAAGCACTGTAATGACACCCACACACCCACCACCCCATGATTGACTGTTGATATTTACAGTCCAAGCACTGTAATGACATCCACACACCCACCACCCCATGAATAACTGTTGATATTTACAGTACAACCTCTGTAATGACACTCACACACCTACCACCCCATTAATGTTGGTTGATATTTTCAGTCCAAGCACTGTAATGACATCCACACACTCACCGACCTATGAATGACTGTTAATATTTAAAGTCCAAGCACTCTAATGACACCCACCACAGAATGGATGACTGGTAATATTTACAGTCCAAGCACTTTAATGACACCCACACACCCACCACACAATGAATGATGGTTGAAATTTACAGTCCACGAACGCTAATGACACAGACACACTCACCACCCCATAAATGACTGTTGATATTTACTGTCGAAGCACTGTAATGACACCCAAACAACCACCACCCTATAAATGACTGTTGATATTTACAGTCCAAGCACTGTAATGACACCCACACACCCACCACTCCATGAATGACTGTTGATATTTACAGACCAAGCTCTGTAATAACACTCACACACCCACTACCCTATGAATGACTGTTGATATTTCCAGTCCAAGCACTGTAATGACACCAACACACCCACCACCCAATGATTGACTGTTGATATTTACAGTCCAAGCAATGTAATGACACCCAAACACCCACCACCCTATAAATGACTGTTGATATTTACAGTACAAGCACTGTAATGACACCCACACACCCATCACCCAATGATTGATTGTTGATATTTACAGTTCTAGCACTGTAATGCTACTCACTACCCAATAAATGACTGTTGATATTTACACTCAAAGCAATGTAATGACACCCCAACACCCACGACCCCATGAATTATAGTTGATATTTACAGTCCAAGCACTGTAATGACACCAACACACCCACAGCCCCATGAATGACTGTTGATATTTACAGTCCAAGCACTTTAATGATACCCACACACCCACAACCCCATGAATGAATGTTGATATTTACAGTCCAAGCCCTCTAATGATACCCACCACCC
Source organism: Petrolisthes cinctipes (assembly GCA_033782935.1). Taxonomy (NCBI): domain Eukaryota; kingdom Metazoa; phylum Arthropoda; class Malacostraca; order Decapoda; family Porcellanidae; genus Petrolisthes; species Petrolisthes cinctipes. The sequence continues at coordinate 6,291,142 of JAWQEG010000043.1, read as the reverse complement.
TATGAATGACTGTTGATATTTACAATCAAATCACTGTAATGACACCCATACACCCACCACCCCATGAAAGACTGTTGATATTTACAGTCCAAGCACTGTAATGACACCCACACACCCACCACCCCATGATTGACTGTTGATATTTACAGTCCAAGCACTGTAATGACACACCCACCACCCAATGAATTATGGTTGATATTTACAGTCCAAGCAATGAAATGACACCCACACAACTACCACCCCATGAATTACTGTTGATATTTACAGTCCATGCACTGTAATGACACCCACCACCCTATAAATGACCGTTGATAATTACAATCAAAACACTGTCATGACACCCACATATCCACCACCCCAAGAATGACTGTTGATATTTGCAGTCCAAGCACTGTAATGACACCCACACACCCACCACCCCATGATTGACTGTTGATATTTACAGTCCAAGCACTGTAATGACATCCACACACCCACCACCCCATGAATAACTGTTGATATTTACAGTACAACCTCTGTAATGACACTCACACACCTACCACCCCATTAATGTTGGTTGATATTTTCAGTCCAAGCACTGTAATGACATCCACACACTCACCGACCTATGAATGACTGTTAATATTTAAAGTCCAAGCACTCTAATGACACCCACCACAGAATGGATGACTGGTAATATTTACAGTCCAAGCACTATAATGACACCCACACACCCACCACACAATGAATGATGGTTGAAATTTACAGTCCACGAACGCTAATGACACAGACACACTCACCACCCCATAAATGACCGTTGATATTTACTGTCGAAGCACTGTAATGACACCCACACAACCACCACCCCAAGAATGACTGTTGATATTTACAGTCCAAGCACTGTAATGACACCCACACACCCACCACTCCATGAATGACTGTTGATATTTACAGTCCAAGCTCTGTAATAACACTCACACACCCACTACCCTATGAATGACTGTTGATATTTCCAGTCCAAGCACTGTAATGACACCAACACACCCACCACTCCATGATTGACTGTTGATATTTACAGTCCAAGCAATGTAATTACACCCAAACACCCACCACCCTATAAATGACTGTTGATATTTACAGTAAAAGCACTGTAATGACACCCACACACCCATCACCCAATGATTGATTGTTGATATTTACAGTCCAAGCACTGTAATGCTACTCACTACCCAATAAATGACTGTTGATATTTACACTCAAAGCAATGTAATGACACCCCAACACTCACGACCCCATGAATTATAGTTGATATTTACAGTTCAAGCACTGTAATGACACCAACACACACACAGCCCCATGAATGACTGTTGATATTTACAGTCCAAGCACTTTAATGATACCCACCACCCAATGAATAACTGTTGATATTTACAATCAAAACACTGTAATGACACCCATACACCCACCACCCCATGAATGACTGTTGATATTTAAAGTCCAAGAACTGTAATGACAACCACACACCCACCACCCCATGATTGACTGTTGATATTTACAGTCCAAGCACTGTAATGACGCCCACACACCCACAACCCCATGAATGAATGTTGATATTTACAGTCCAAGCCCTCTAATGATACCCACCACCCTATGAATGACTGTTGATATTTACAATCAAATCACTGTAATGACACCCATACACCCACCACCCCATGAAAGACTGTTGATATTTACAGTCCAAGCACTGTAATGACACCCACACACCCACCACCCCATGATTGACTGTTGATATTTACAGTCCAAGCACTGTAATGACACACCCACCACCCAATGAATTATGGTTGATATTTACAGTCCAAGCAATGAAATGACACCCACACAACTACCACCCCATGAATTACTGTTAATATTTACAGTCCATGCACTGTAATGACACCCACCACCCTATGAATGACCGTTGATAATTACAATCAAAACACTGTCATGATACCCACACATCCACCACCCCAAGAATGACTGTTGATATTTGCAGTCCAAGCACTGTAATGACACCCACACACCCACCACCCCATGATTGACTGTTGATATTTACAGTCCAAGCACTGTAATGACATCCACACACCCACCACCCCATGAATAACTGTTGATATTTACAGTACAACCTCTGTAATGACACTCACACACCTACCACCCCATTAATGTTGGTTGATATTTTCAGTCCAAGCACTGTAATGACATCCACACACTCACCGACCTATGAATGACTGTTAATATTTAAAGTCCAAGCACTCTAATGACACCCGCCACAGAATGGATGACTGGTAATATTTACAGTCCAAGCACTATAATGACACCCACACACCCACCACACAATGAATGATGGTTGAAATTTACAGTCCACGAACGCTAATGACACAGACACACTCACCACCCCATAAATGACTGTTGATATTTACTGTCGAAGCACTGTAATGACACCCACACAACCACCACCCCAAGAATGACTGTTGATATTTACAGTCCAAGCACTGTAATGACACCCACACACCCACCACTCCATGAATGACTGTTGATATTTACAGTCCAAGCAATGTAATGACACCCAAACACCCACCACCCTATAAATGACTGTTGATATTTACAGTAAAAGCACTGTAATGACACCCACACACCCATCACCCAATGATTGATTGTTGATATTTACAGTCCAAGCACTGTAATGCTACTCACTACCCAATAAATGACTGTTGATATTTACACTCAAAGCAATGTAATGACACCCCAACACTCACGACCCCATGAATTATAGTTGATATTTACAGTCCAAGCACTGTAATGACACCAACACACCCACAGCCCCATGAATGACTGTTGATATTTACAGTCCAAGCACTTTAATGATACCCACCACCCAATGAATAACTGTTGATATTTACAATCAAAACACTGTAATGACACCCATACACCCACCACCCCATGAATGACTGTTGATATTTAAAGTCCAAGAACTGTAATGACAACCACACACCCACCACCCCATGATTGACTGTTGATATTTACAGTCCAAGCAATGTAATGACACCCAAACACCCACCACCCTATAAATGACTGTTGATATTTACAGTAAAAGCACTGTAATGACACCCACACACCCACAACCCCATGAATGAATGTTGATATTTACAGTCCAAGCCCTCTAATGATACCCACCACCCTATGAATGACTGTTGATATTTACAATCAAATCACTGTAATGACACCCACACACCCACAACCCCATGAATGAATGTTGATATTTCCAGTCCAAGCACTGTAATGACACCAACACACCCACCACCCCATGATTGACTGTTGATATTTACAGTCCAAGCAATGTAATGACACCCAAACACCCACCACTCTATAAATGACTGTTGATATTTACAGTACAAGCACTGTAATGACACCCACACACCCATCACCCAATGATTGATTGTTGATATTTACAGTCCAAGCACTGTAATGCTACTCACTACCCAATAAATGACTGTTGATATTTACACTTAAAGCACTGTAATGACACCCCAACACCAACGACCCCATGAATTATAGTTGATATTTACAGTCCAAGCACTGTAATGACACCCACACACCCTCAACCCCATGAATGACTGTTGTTATTTACAGTCCAAGCAATCTAATGATACCCACCACCCTATGAATGACTGTTAATATTTTAATCAAATCACTGTAATGACACCCATACACCCACTACCCCATGAATGACTGTTGATATTTACAGTCCAAGCACAGTAATGACACCCACACACCCACCACCCCATGATTGACTGTTGATATTTACAGTCCAAGCACTGTAATGACACCCACAACCCTATGAATGACTGTTAATAATTACAATCAAAACACTGTAATGACACTCACACACCTACCACCCCATGAATGACTGTTGATATTTTCAGTCAAAGCACTGTAATGACACCCTCACACCCACCACCCCATAATTGACTGTTGATATTTACAGTCAAAGCAATGTAATGACACCCCAACACCCACGACCCCATGAATTATAGTTGATATTTACATTCCAAGCACTGTAATGACACCCACACACCCACAGCCCCATGAATGACTGTTAATATTTACAGTACAAGCACTTTAATGATACCCACCACCCAATGAATAACTGTTGATATTTACAATAAAAAAACTGTAATGACACCTATACACCCACCACCCCGTGAATGACTGTTGATATTTACAGTCCAAGAACTGTAATGACAACCACACACCCACCACCCCATGATTGACTGTTGATATTTACAGTCCAAGCACTGTAATGACACCCACACACCCACAACCCCATGAATGACTTGATATTTACAGTCCAAGCACTCTAATGATACCCACCACCCTATGAATGACAGTTGATATTTACAATCAAATCACTGTAATGACACCCATACACCCACCACCCCATGAAAGACTGTTGATATTTACAGTCTAAGCACTGTAATGACACCCACACACCCACCACCCTATGATTGACTGTTGATATTTACAGTCCAAGCACTGTAATGACACCCCCACACCCACCACCCCATGAATTATGGTTGATTTTTACAGTCCAAGCAATGAAATGACACCCACACAACCACCACCCTATGAATTACTGTTGATATTTACAGTCCAAGCACTGTAATGAGACCCACCACCCTATGAATGACTGTTGATAATTACAATCAAAACACTGTAATGACACTCACACACCCAGCACCCCAAGAATGACTGTTGATATTTACAGTCCAAGCAATGTAATGACACCCCCACACCCACCACCCCATGATTGACTGTTGATATTTACAGTCCAAGCACTGTAATGACATCCACACACCCACCACCCGATGAATGACTGTTGATATTTACAGTCCAAGCTCTGTAATGACACTCACACACCCACCACCCTATGAATGACTGTTGATATTTACAGTCCAATCAATGTAATGACACCCACACACCCACCACCACTTAAATGATAGTTGATATTTATAGTCCAAGCACTGTAATGACACCGACACACCCACCACCGAGTAAATGACTGTTGATATTTTCAGTCCAACCACTGTAATGACACTCACCACCCTCTGAATGACTGTTGATATTTACAGTCAAAGCACTGTAATAACACCTACACACTCACCAAACCATAAATAACTGTTATTATTCACAGTCCAAGCACTTTAATGACACTCACACACCCACCGCACAATGAATGATGGTTGATATTTACAGTCCAAGAACTGCAATAACACCCACACATTCACCACCCCATGAATGACTGTTGATATTTACAGTCCAAGCACTTTCATGATACCTACACACCCACCACCCCATGAATAACTGTTGATATTTACAGTCCAAGCACTCTAATGACACCCACCACAGAATGGATGACTGGTAATATTTACAGTCCAAGCACTGTAATGACACCCACACACCCACCACCCAATAAATGATGGTTGAAATTTACAGTCCACGAACGCTAATGACACAGACACACTCACCACCCAATAAATGACCGTTGATATTTACAGTCCAAGCACTTTAATGACACCCACACACCCACCACCCCATGAATGACTGTTAATATTTACAGTCCAAGGAGTGTAATGACAAACACACACCCACCACCCAATGAATGACTGTTGATATTCATAGTCCAAGCACTGTAATGACACCCAAACACCCACCACTCCAGGAATGACTGTTGATATTCATAGTCCAAGCACTGTAATGACAACCAAACACCCACTACTCCATGAACGACTGTTGATATTTACAGTCTAAGCACTGTAATGACACCCACACAACCACCACCCCAAGAATGATTGTTGATATTTACAGTCCATGCACTCTAATGACAACCACCAACCTCTGAATGACTGTTGATATTTACAATCAAAGCACTGTAATAACACCCACACACTCACCACCCCATGAATGACTATTGATATTTACAGTCCAAGCACTGTAATGACACAGTCACACCCATCACCCCATAAATGACTGTTGATATTTACAGTCTAAGCACTGTAATGACACCCACACAACCACCACCCCAAGAATGACTGTTGATATTTACAGTCCAAGAACTGTAATTACACTAACACACCCACAGCCCCATGAATGACTGTTAATATTTACAGTACAAGCACTTTAATGATACCCACCACCCAATGAATGACTGTTCATATTTACAATAAAAAAACTGTAATGACACCTCTACACCCACCACCCCATGAATGACTGTTGATATTTACAGTCCAAGAACTGTAATGACAACCACACACCCACCACCCCATGATTGACTGTTGATATTTACAGTCCAAGCACTGTAATGACACCCACACACCCACAACCCCATGAATGACTTGATATTTACAGTCCAAGCACACTAATGATACCCACCACCCTATGAATGACAGTTGATATTTACAATCAAATCACTGTAATGACACCCATACACCCACCACCCCATGAAAGACTGTTGATATTTACAGTCTAAGCACTGTAATGACACCCACACACCCACCACCCCATGATTGACTGTTAATATTTACAGTCCAAGCACTGTAATGACACCCCCACACCCACCACCCTATGAATTACTGTTGATATTTACAGTCCAAGCACTGTAATGAGACCCACCACCCTATGAATGACTGTTGATAATTACAATCAAAACACTGTAATGACACTCACACACCCACCACCCAAAGAATGACTGTTGATATTTACAGTCCAAGCACTGTAATGACACCCCCACACCCACCACCCCATGATTGACTGTTGATATTTACAGTCCAAGCACTGTAATGACATCCACACACCCACCACCCCATGAATGACTGTTGATATTTACAGTCCAAGCTCTGTAATGACACCCACACACCCACCACCACTTAAATGATAGTTGATATTTATAGTCCAAGCACTGTAATGACACCGACACACCCACCACCCCGTAAATGACTGTTGATATTTTCAGTCCAACCACTGTAATGACACTCACCACCCTCTGAATGACTGTTGATATTTACAGTCAAAGCACTGTAATAACACCTACACACTCACCAAACCATAAATAACTGTTATTATTCACAGTCCAAGCACTTTAATGACACTCACACACCCACCGCACAATGAATGATGGTTGATATTTACAGTCCAAGAACTGCAATAACACCCACACACTTACCACCCCATGAATGACTGTTAATATTTACAGTCCAATCACTTTCATGATACCTACACACCCACCACCCCATGAATAACTGTTGATATTTACAATTCAACCACTGTAATGACACCCACACACCTACCACCCCATTAATGTTGGTTGATATTTTCAGTCCAAGCACTGTAATGACATCCACACACTCACCGACCTATAAATGACTGTTAATATTTACAGTCCAAGCACTCTAATGACACCCACCACAGAATGGATGACTTGTAATATTTACAGTCCAAGCACTGTAATGACACCCACACACCCACCACCCAATAAATGATGGTTGAAATTTACAGTCCACGAACGCTAATGACACAGACACACTCACCACCCCATAAATGACCGTTGATATTTACAGTCCAAGCACTTTAATGACACCCACACACCCACCACCCTATGAATGACTGTTAATATTTACAGTCCAAGGAGTGTAATGACAAACACACACCCACCACCCAATGAATGACTGTTGATATTCATAGTCCAAGCACTGTAATGACACCCAAACACCCACCACTCCAGGAATGACTGTTGATATTCATAGTCCAAGCACTGTAATGACAACCAAACACCCACTACTCCATGAATGACTGTTGATATTTACAGTCTAAGCACTGTAATGACACCCACACAACCACCACCCCAAGAATGATTGTTGATATTTACAGTCCATGCACTCTAATGACACCCACCAACCTCTGAATGACTGTTGATATTTACAATCAAAGCACTGTAATTACACCCACACACTCACCACCCCATGAATGACTGTTGATATTTACAGTCCAAGCACTGTAATGACACAGTCACACCCATCACCCCATAAATGACTGTTGATATTTACAGTCTAAGCACTGTAATGACACCCACACAACCACCACCCCAAGAATGACTGTTAATATTTACAGTCCAAGAACTGTAATTACACCCACACACACTCCACTCCATGAATGACTGTTGATATTTACAGTCCAAGCTCTGTAATAACACTCACACACCCACAACACTATGAATGACTGTTAATATTTACAGTCCAAGCACTGTAATGACACCCAAACACCCACCACCCCATGATTGACTGTTGATATTTACAGTCCAAGCAATGTAATGACACCCAATCTCCAACCACCCTATAAATGACTGTTGATATTTATAGTCCGAGCAATGTAATGACACCCACACACCCACCACCCCATAAATGACTGTTGATATTTTCAGTCCAAGCACTGTACTGACATCCACACACCCACCACCCCATGAATGACTGTTAATATTTACAGTCCAAGCACTCAAATGACACCAACCACTCTCTAAATGACTGTTGATATTTACTGTCAAAGCACTGTAATAACACCAGCACACTCACCACCCTACGAATGACTGTTGATATTCACAGTCCAAGCACTGTAATGACACCCACTCACCCACCACCCAATGAATGATTGTTGATATTTACAGTCCAAAAACTGTAATGACACACACACACTCACCACCCCATGAATGACTGTTGATATTTACATTCCATGCACTGTAATGACACAGTCACACCCATCACCCCATAAATGACTGTTGATATTTACAGTCTAAGCACTGTAATGACACCCACACAACCACCACCCCAAGAATGACTGTTTATATTTACAGTCAAAGCACTGTAATGACACCCACACACCCACCACTCCATGAATTATAGTTGATATTTACAGTCCAATCACTGTAATGACACCCACACACCCACAGCTCCATGAATGACTGTTGATATTTACAGTCCAAGCACTTTAATGATACCCACCACCCTATGAATGACTGTTGATATTTACAATCAAAACACTGTAATGACACCCATACACCCACCACCCCATGAATGACTGTTGATATTTACAGTCCAAGAACTGTAATGACAAACTCACACCCACCCCCCAATGATTGACTGTTGATATTTATAGTCCAAGCACTGTAATGACATCCACACACCCACCACCCCATGAATGACTGTTAATATTTAGAGTCCAACCACTCTAATGACACAAACCAATCTCTGAATGACTGTTGATATTTACAGTCAAAGCACTGTAATAACACCCACACACTCACCACCCTACGAATGACTGTTGATATTCACAGTCAAAGCAATTTAATGACACCCACTCACCCACCACCCAATGAATGATTGTTGATATTTACAGTCCAAAAACTGTAATAACACACACACACTCACCACCCCATGAATGACTGTTGATATTTACAGTCCAAGCACTGTAATGACACAGTCACACCCATCACCCCATAAATGAATGTTGATATTTACAGTCTAAGCACTGTAATGACACCCACACAACCACCACCCCAAGAATGACTGTTGATATTTACAGTCCAAGCACTGTAATGACACCCACACACTCACCACTCCATGAATGACTATTGATATTTACGGTCCAAGCTCTGTAATAACACTCACACACCCACTACCCTATGAATGACTGTTGATATTTACAGTCCAAGCACTGTAATGACACCCACACACCCACCACCGCATGATTGACTGTTGATATTTACACTCCAAGCACTGTAATGACACCCAAACACCCACCACCCTATAAATGACTGTTGATATTTACAGTCCAAGCACTGTAATGACACCCACACACCCATCACCCTATGATTGACAATTGATATTTACAGTCTAAGCACTGTAATGACACCCACACAACCACCACCCCAAGAATGACTGTTGATATTTACAGTCCAAGAACTGTAATGACACCCACACACCCACCACTCCATGAATGACTGTTGATATTTACAGTCCAAGCTCTGTAATAACACTCACACACCCACCACCCTATGAATGACTGTTGATATTTACAGTCCAAGCACTGTAATGACACCCAAACACCCACCACCTAATGATTGACTGTTGATATTTACAGTCCAAGCAATGTAATGACACCCAAACTCCAACCACCCTATAAATGACTGTTGATATTTACAGTCCAAGCACTGTAATGACACCCACACACTTATCACCCTATGAATGACTGTTGATATTTACAGTCCAAGCACTGTAATGCTACCCACCACCCAATAAATGACTGTTGATATTTACAATCAAATTACTGTAATGACTCCCATACACCCACTACCCCATGAATGACTGTTGATATTTACAGTCCAAGAACTGTAATGACACCCACACACCCACCACCCCATGATTGACTGTTGATATTTACAGTCCAAGCACTGTAATGACACCCCCACACCCACCACCCCATGAATTATGGTTGATATTTACAGTCCAAGCATTGTAATGACACCCACACAACCACAACCCCATGAATGACTGTTGATATTTACAGTCCAAGCACTGTAATGACACCCACCACCCTATGAATGACTGTTGATAATTACAATCAATACACTGTAATGACACTCACACACCTACCACCCCATGAATGACTGTTGTTATTTTTAGTCCAAGCACTCTAATGACACCCTCACACCCACCACCCCATATATGACTGTTGATATTTACAGTCAAAGCACTGTAATGACACCCCAACCCCCACGACCCCATGAATTATAGTTGATATTTATATTCCAAGCAGTGTAATGACACCCACACACCCACAGCCCCATGAATGACTGTTGATATTTACAGTCCAAGCACTTTAATGATACACACCACCCTATGAATGACTGTTGAAATTTACAATCAAATCACTGTAATGACACCCACACACACACCACACTACGATTTACTGTTGATATTTACAGTTCAAGCACTGTAATGACACCTACACACCCACAACCCCATAAATGACGGTTGATATTTATAGTCCGAGCAATGTAATGACACCCACACACCCACCACCCCATAAATGAATGTTGATATTTTCAGTCCAAGCACTGTAATGACATCCACACACCCACCACCACATGAATAACTGTTAATATTTACAGTCCAAGCACTCTAATGACACCAACTAATCTCTGAATGACTGTTGATATTTACAGTCAAAGCACTGTAATAACACCCACACACTCACCTCCCTACAAATGACTGTTGATATTCACAGTCCAAGCACTGTAATGACACCCGTACATCCTTCACCCAATAATTGACTGTTGGTTTATACAGTCCAAGTACTGTAAAGACACCCACACACCAACCACTCTACGACTGACTGTTGATATTTACAGTCCAAGCACTGTAATGACACAGTCACACCCATCACCCCATAAATGACTGTTGATATTTACAGTCTAAGCACTGTAATGACACCCACACAACCACCATCAAAAGAATTACTGTTGATATTTACAGTCCAAGCACTGTAATGCCCCCCCCACATCCTTCACCTAATAATTGACTGTTGGTTTATACAGTCCAAGTACTGTAAAGACACCCACACACCAACCACTCTACGACTGACTGTTGATATTTACAGTCCAAGCACTGTAATATCACCCACACACACGCAACCCCATAAATAACTGTTAATATTTACAGTCCAAGCACTGTAATATCACCCACACACCCACCACCCAAAATGACTGTTAATATTTGCAGTCCAAGCACTGTAATGACACCCACAACCCCACCTTTCCATGAATGACTGTTGATATTTACAGTCCATGCATTGTAATGACACCCACCACCCCATTAATGACTGTTGATATTTACAGTCCAAGCACTGTAATGACACCCAAACCTACATCACCCCATGAATAACTGTTGATATTTACAGTCAAAGCACTGTAATGACACCCACTACCCCATTAATGACTTGATATTTACACTCCAAGCAATGTAATTACACCTACACACCCACCACCCCTTGAATGACTGTTAGTGTTTAAAGTCCAAGCACTGTAATGACACACACTCCCACTAACCTATGAATGACTGTTGATATTTACACTCCAAACTCTGTAATAGCACCCACACACACCATGAATGACAATTGATATTTACAGTCCAAGCACTGTAATGACACCCACTAACCCACCACCCCATGAATGACTGTTGATATTTACAATCCAAGCACTGTAATGACACCCACACATCTACCACCCCATGAATGATTGTTGATATTTACAATCCAAGCACTGTATTGACACCCACACACTGACCACCCCATAATTAACTGTTGATATTTACAGTTTAAGCACTGTAATGACACCCACACACCCACAAACCCATAAATTACTGTTGATATTTACATTCCATGCACGGTAATGAGACCCACACACCAACCATATCATGAATGCGTGTTGATATTTACAGTCCAAGCACTGTAATGAAACTCACACACCATCCACCCTATGAATGACTGTTGATATTTACAGTCCAAGCACTGTAATGACACACACACATCCACCACCCCATAAATGTCGGTTGATGTTAACAGTCCAAGCACTGTAAAGGCACCAACACACTTACCATACCATGAATGACTGTTGATTTTTACAGTCCAAGCACTGTAATGACACCCACACTCCCACCACCCTTTAAATGACTGTTGATATTTAAAGTCCAAGCACGTAATGACACACACACACCCACAATCCCATAATTGACTGTTGATATTTACACTCCAAGCACTGTAATGACACCCACACACCCACCACCCCATGAATGATGGTTGATATTCACAGTTCAAGCACTGTAATGACACCCCTAGTCCCACCACTAAATGAATGACTGTTGATATTTACAGACCAAGCACTGTAATGACACCCACACACCAACCACCCCATGAATGTCTATTGATATTTACAGTCCAATCACTGTAATGACACCCACACACCCACCACCCCATGAATGACTATTGATATTTACAGTCCAAGCACTATAATGACACCCAAACACCCACTACCCTATGAAAGACGGTTGATATTTAAAGTCCAAGCATTGTAATGACACCCCCACACCCACCACTGTCTAAGTACTGTAATGACACCCACACACCAACCACCCAATGAATGACTTGATATTTACAGTCCAAGCATTGCAATCACACTCCCCTCCCCATGAATGACTGTTGATATTTACAGTTAAAGCACTGAAATAAAAAAACCCACACACACCACCCCATGAATGACTGTTGATATTTACAGTCCATGCAATGTCATGACACCCACACACCCACCACCACATGAATGACTTGATATTTACAGTCCAAGCTCTGCAATGACACTCCCCTCTTCATAAATGACTGTTTATATTTACAGTTAAAGCACTGAAATGAAACCCACACACCCACCAACCCATGAATGACTGTTGATATTTACAGTACAAGCAATGTCATGACACCCACACACCCACCACCCCATGAATGACTGTTGATATTAACAGTCCAAGCACAGTACTGACACCCATACATCCACTACCCCATGAATGACTTAATATTTACAGTCCAAGATCTGTAATTACACCTACACACCCACCACCCTATGAATGATTGGTGATATTTAAGGTCCTGGCTTTGTAATGACACACACTCCTACCAATCTATGAATGACTGTTGATATTTACAGTCCAAGCTCTGTAATAGCACCCACACACACCATGAATGACAGTTGATATTTACAATCCAAGCACGGTATTGACACTCACACACTGACCACCTCATGAATGACTGGTGATATTTACAGTCTAAGCACTGTAATGACACTCACACACCATCCACTCCATGACTGACTGTTGATATTTACATTCCAAGCACTGTAATGAGACCTACACACACCCAACCCCATAAATGACAGTTGATATTTACAGTCCGAGCATTGTAATGACACCCACACACCCACCACCTTATAAATGTCTGTTGATATTAACAGTCCAAGCAATGTAATGACACTAACACACTTACCATCCCATGAATGACTGTTGATATTTACAGTCAAAGCACTGTAATGACACCCACACACCCACCACCCCATAAATGACCATTATTATTTGCTGTCCAAGCACCCACACATTCACCAACTCATGAATGACTGTTAATATTTACAGTCCAAACACTGTAATGACACCCACACACCCACCACCCCATGAATAACTGTTTATAGTTACAGTCCAAGCATCGTAATGACAACCACACACCCACCACCCCATAATTGACTGTTGATATATATTAACAGTCCAAGCACTGTAATGACACACAAGCACCCACCACCCCATGAATGACTGTTGATATTTACAGTACAATCACTGTAATGTCACCGACACACCCCATAAATAACAGTTGATATTTACAGTCCAAGCACTGTAATGACACACACACACACCAACCCATGAATGACTGGTGATATTTACAGTACAAGCACTGTAATGTCACCGACACACCCAATGAATGACAGTTGATATTTACAGTCCAAGCACTGTAATAAAACCCACACACCCACCACCCAAATAATTACTGTTGATATTTACAATCCAAGCACTGTAATGACACCAACAAACCACCACCACATGAATGACTGTTGATATTTACAATCCAAGCATTGTAATGACACCCACACACCCACCAACCCATGAATGACTATTGATATTTACAGTCCAAGCACTGTAATGACACCCACACAACCATAACCGAATGAATGATGGTTAATATTTACAGTCCAAGCACTGTAATGACACCCACACACCCACCTTCCCATGAATAACTTTTGATATTTACAGTCCAAGCACTGTAATGACACCCACCACCCCATTAATGACTGCTGATATTTACAGTCCAAGCACTGTAATGACACCCAAACAACCATCACTCCATTAATGACTCTTGATATTTACAGTCAAAGTACTGTAATGACACCGACCACCATATGAATGACTTGATGTTTACACTCCAAGCACTGTAATTACACCTACACACCCACAACCCCATGAATGACTGTTGATATTTACAGTCAAAGCACTGTAATGACACCCACACACCCACCACCCCATAAATGACCGTTAATATTTGCTGTCCAAGCACCCACACATTCACCAACCTATGAATGACTGTTGATATTTACAGTCCAAACACTGTAATGACACCCACACACCCACCACCCCATAAATGACCGTTAATATTTGCTGTCCAAGCACCCACACATTCACCAACCCATGAATGACTGTTGATATTTACAGTCCAAACACTGTAATAACACCCACACACCCACCACCCCATGAATAACTGTTGATAGTTACAGTCCAAGCAGTGTAATGACAACCACACACCCACCACCCCATAATTGACTGTTGATATATATTAACAGTCCAAGCACTGTAATGACACACAAACACCCACCACCCCATGAATGACTTTGGAAATTTACAGTCCAATCACTGTAATGACACACACACCCACCAACCCATGAATGACTGTTGATATTTACAGTACAATAACTGTAATGTCACCGACACACCCCATGAATATCAGTTGATATTACAGTCCAAGCACTGTAATAACACACACACACACCAACCCATGAATTACTATTGATATTTACAGTCCAAGCACTGTAATGACACCCACACAACATAACCAAATGAATGATGGTTAATATTTACAGTCCAAGCACTGTAATGACACCCACACACCCACCTTCCCATGAATAACTGTTGATATTTACTGTCCAAGCACTGTAATTACACCTACACACCCACCACCCCTTGAATGACTGTTAATATTTACAGTCCAAGCACTGTAATGACACACATTTCCCCCAACCTATGAATGACTGTTTATATTTACACTCCAAACTCTGTAATAGCACCCACACACACCATGAATGACAGTTGATATTTACAATTCAAGCACTATAACGACACCCACTCACCCACCACCCCATGAATGACTGTTGATATTTACAATCCAAGCACTATAATGACACCTACACATCTACTTCAATATGAATGACTGTTAATATTTACTATCCAAGCACTGTATTGACACCCACACACTGACCACCCCATGATTGACTGTTGATATTTACAGTCTAAGCACTGTAATACACCAACACACCCACCAACCCATAAATGACTGTTGATATTTACATTCCATGCACTGTAATGAGACCCACACACTAACCACCCAATAAATGACTGTTTATATTTACAGTCCAAGCACTGTAATGACACTCACACACCATCCACCCCAGGAATGACTGTTGATATTTACAGTCCAAGCACTGTAATGACACCCACACATCCACCACCCCATTAATGACCATTGATATTTATAGTCCAAGCACTGTAATGACAGCCACACACCCAACACCCAATGAATAACTGTTGATATTTACACTCCAAGCACTGTAATGACACCCACACACCCAGCACCCCATGAATGACGGTTGATAATCACAGTCCAAGCACTGTAATAACACCCCTACACTAAAAACTAAATGAATGACTGTTGTAATTTACAGACCAGGCACTGTAATGACACCCACACACCCACCACCCCATGAATGTCTGTTAAAACTTACAGTCCAATCACCCACACATTCACCAACCTATGAATGACTTTTGATATTTACAGTACAATCACTGTAATATCACCGACACACCCCATAAATAACAGTTGATATTTACAGTCCAAGCACTGTAATGACACACACACACACCAACCCATGAATGACTGGTGATATTTACAGTACAAGCACTGTAATGTCACCGACACACCCAATGAATGACAGTTGATATTTACAGTTCAAGCACTGTAATAAAACCCACACACCCACCACCCAAATAATTACTGTTGATATTTACAATCCAAGCACTGTAATGACACCAACAAACCACCACCACATGAATGACTGTTGATATTTACAACCCAAGCATTGTAATGACACCCACACACCCACCAACCCAAAAATGACTATTGATATTTACAGTCCAAGCACTGTAATGACACCCACACAACCATAACCGAATTAATGATGGTTAATATTTACAGTCCAAGCACTGTAATGACACCCACACACCCACCTTCCCATAAATGGCTGTTAATATTTACAGTCCAAGAACCAACACATTCACCAACCTATGAATGACTTTTGATATTTACTGTACAATCACTGTAATGTCACCGACACACCCCATAAATAACAGTTGATATTTACAGTCCAAGCACTGTAATGACACACACACACACCAACCCATAAATGACTGGTGATATTTACAGTACAAGCACTGTAATGTCACCGACACACCCAATGAATGACAGTTGATATTTACAGTCCAAGCACTGTAATAAAACCCACACACCCACCACCCAAATAATTACTGTTGATATTTAAAATCCAAGCACTGTAATGACACCAACAAACCACCACCACATGAATGACTATTGATATTTACAGTCCAAGCACTGTAATGACACCCACACAACCATAACCGAATGAATGATGGTTAATATTTACAGTCCAAGCACTGTAATGACACCCACACACCCACCTTCCCATGAATAACTGTTGATATTTACAGTCCAAGCACTGTAATGACACCCACCAACCCATGAATGACTATTGATATTTACAGTCAAAGCACTGTAATGACACCCACACAACCATAACCGAATGAATGATGGTTAATATTTACAGTCCAAGCACTGTAATGACACCCACACATCTACCACCCCATGAATGATTGTTGATATTTACAATCCAAGCACTGTATTGACACCCACACACTGACCACCCCATAATTAACTGTTGATATTTACAGTTTAAGCACTGTAATGACACCCACACACCCACAAACCCATAAATTACTGTTGATATTTACATTCCATGCACGGTAATGAGACCCACACACCAACCATATCATGAATGCGTGTTGATATTTACAGTCCAAGCACTGTAATGAAACTCACACACCATCCACCCTATGAATGACTGTTGATATTTACAGTCCAAGCACTGTAATGACACACACACATCCACCACCCCATAAATGTCGGTTGATGTTAACAGTCCAAGCACTGTAAAGGCACCAACACACTTACCATACCATGAATGACTGTTGATTTTTACAATCCAAGCACTGTAATGACACCCACACTCCCACCACCCTTTAAATGACTGTTGATATTTAAAGTCCAAGCACGTAATGACACACACACCCACAATCCCATAATTGACTGTTGATATTTACACTCCAAGCACTGTAATGACACCCACACACCCACCACCCCATGAATGATGGTTGATATTCACAGTTCAAGCACTGTAATGACACCCCTAGTCCCACCACTAAATGAATGACTGTTGATATTTACAGACCAAGCACTGTAATGACACCCACACACCCACCACCCCATGAATGTCTATTGATATTTACAGTCCAATCACTGTAATGACACCCACACACCCACCACCCCATGAATGACTGTTGATATTTACAGTCCAAGCACTATAATGACACCCAAACACCCACTACCCTATGAAAGATGGTTGATATTTACAGTCCAAGCATTGTAATGACACCCCCACACCCACCACTGTCTAAGTACTGTAATGACACCCACACACCAACCACCCAATGAATGACTTGATATTTACAGTCCAAGCATTGCAATCACACTCCCCTCCCCATGAATGACTGTTGATATTTACAGTTAAAGCACTGAAATAAAAAAAACCCACACACACCACCCCATGAATGACTGTTGATATTTACAGTCCAAGCAATGTCATGACACCCACACACCCACCACCACATGAATGACTTGATATTTACAGTCCAAGCTCTGCAATGACACTCCCCTCCTCATAAATGACTGTTTATATTTACAGTTAAAGCACTGAAATGAAACCCACACACCCACCACCCCATCAATGACTGTTGATATTAACAGTCCAAGCACAGTACTGACACCCATACATCCACTACCCCATGAATGACTTAATATTTACAGTCCAAGATCTGTAATTACACCTACACACCCACCACCCTATGAATGATTGTTGATATTTACGGTCCAGGCTTTGTAATGACACACACTCCTACCAATCTATGAATGACTGTTGATATTTACAGTCCAAGCTCTGTAATAGCACCCACACACACCATGAATGACAGTTGATATTTACAATCCAAGCACTGTATTGACACTCACACACTGACCACCTCATGAATTACTGGTGATATTTACAGTCTAAGCACTGTAATGACACTCACACACCATCCACTCCATGACTGACTGTTGATATTTACATTCCAAGCACTGTAATGAGACCTACACACACCCAACCCCATAAATGACAGTTGATATTTACAGTCCGAGCATTGTAATGACACCCACACACCCACCACCTTATAAATGTCTGTTGATATTAACAGTCCAAGCAATGTAATGACACTAACACACTTACCATCCCATGAATGACTGTTGATATTTACAGTCAAAGCACTGTAATGACACCCACACACCCACCACCCCATAAATGACCATTATTATTTGCTGTCCAAGCACCCACACATTCACCAACTCATGAATGACTGTTAATATTTACAGTCCAAACACTGTAATGACACCCACACACCCACCACCCCATGAATAACTGTTTATAGTTACAGTCCAAGCATCGTAATGACAACCACACACCCACCACCCCATAATTGACTGTTGATATATATTAACAGTCCAAGCACTGTAATGACACACAGGCACCCACCACCCCATGAATGACTGTTGATATTTACAGTACAATCACTGTAATGTCACCGACACACCCCATAAATAACAGTTGATATTTACAGTCCAAGCACTGTAATGACACACACACACACCAACCCATGAATGACTGGTGATATTTACAGTACAAGCACTGTAATGTCACCGACACACCCAATGAATGACAGTTGATATTTACAGTCCAAGCACTGTAATAAAACCCACACACCCACCACCCAAATAATTACTGTTGATATTTACAATCCAAGCACTGTAATGACACCAACAAACCACCACCACATGAATGACTGTTGATATTTACAATCCAAGCATTGTAATGACACCCACACACCCACCAACCCATGAATGACTATTGATATTTACAGTCCAAGCACTGTAATGACACCCACACAACCATAACCGAATGAATGATGGTTAATATTTACAGTCCAAGCACTGTAATGACACCCACACACCCACCTTCCCATGAATAACTGTTGATATTTACAGTCCAAGCACTGTAATGACACCCACCACCCCATTAATGACTGCTGATATTTACAGTCCAAGCACTGTAATGACACCCAAACAACCATCACTCCATTAATGACTCTTGATATTTACAGTCAAAGTACTGTAATGACACCGACCACCATATGAATGACTTGATGTTTACACTCCAAGCACTGTAATTACACCTACACACCCACAACCCCATGAATGACTGTTGATATTTACAGTCAAAGCACTGTAATGACACCCACACACCCACCACCCCATAAATGACCGTTAATATTTGCTGTCCAAGCACCCACACATTCACCAACCTATGAATGACTGTTGATATTTACAGTCCAAACACTGTAATGACACCCACACACCCACCACCCCATAAATGACCGTTAATATTTGCTGTCCAAGCACCCACACATTCACCAACCCATGAATGACTGTTGATATTTACAGTCCAAACACTGTAATAACACCCACACACCCACCACCCCATGAATAACTGTTGATAGTTACAGTCCAAGCAGTGTAATGACAACCACACACCCACCACCCCATAATTGACTGTTGATATATATTAACAGTCCAAGCACTGTAATGACACACAAACACCCACCACCCCATGAATGACTTTGGAAATTTACAGTCCAAGCACTGTAATGACACACACATCCACCAACCCATGAATGACTGTTGATATTTACAGTACAATAACTGTAATGTCACCGACACACCCCATGAATATCAGTTGATATTTACAGTCCAAGCACTGTAATAACACACACACACACCAACCCATGAATTACTATTGATATTTACAGTCCAAGCACTGTAATGACACCCACACAACATAACCAAATGAATGATGGTTAATATTTACAGTCCAAGCACTGTAATGACACCCACACACCCACCTTCCCATGAATAACTGTTGATATTTACTGTTCAAGCACTGTAATTACACCTACACACCCACCACCCCTTGAATGACTGTTAATATTTACAGTCCAAGCACTGTAATGACACACATTTCCCCCAACCTATGAATGACTGTTTATATTTACACTCCAAACTCTGTAATAGCACCCACACACACCATGAATGACAGTTGATATTTACAATTCAAGCACTATAACGACACCCACTCACCCACCACCCCATGAATGACTGTTGATATTTACAATCCAAGCACTATAATGACACCTACACATCTACTTCAATATGAATGACTGTTAATATTTACTATCCAAGCACTGTATTGACACCCACACACTGACCACCCCATGATTGACTGTTGATATTTACAGTCTAAGCACTGTAATACACCAACACACCCACCAACCCATAAATGACTGTTGATATTTACATTCCATGCACTGTAATGAGACCCACACACTAACCACCCAATAAATGACTGTTTATATTTACAGTCCAAGCACTGTAATGACACTCACACACCATCCACCCCAGGAATGACTGTTGATATTTACAGTCCAAGCACTGTAATGACACCCACACATCCACCACCCCATTAATGACCATTGATATTTATAGTCCAAGCACTGTAATGACAGCCACACACCCAACACCCAATGAATAACTGTTGATATTTACACTCCAAGCACTGTAATGACACCCACACACCCAGCACCCCATGAATGACGGTTGATAATCACAGTCCAAGCACTGTAATAACACCCCTACACTAAAAACTAAATGAATGACTGTTGTAATTTACAGACCAGGCACTGTAATGACACCCACACACCCACCACCCCATGAATGTCTGTTAAAACTTACAGTCCAATCACCCACACATTCACCAACCTATGAATGACTTTTGATATTTACAGTACAATCACTGTAATATCACCGACACACCCCATAAATAACAGTTGATATTTACAGTCCAAGCACTGTAATGACACACACACACACCAACCCATGAATGACTGGTGATATTTACAGTACAAGCACTGTAATGTCACCGACACACCCAATGAATGACAGTTGATATTTACAGTTCAAGCACTGTAATAAAACCCACACACCCACCACCCAAATAATTACTGTTGATATTTACAATCCAAGCACTGTAATGACACCAACAAACCACCACCACATGAATGACTGTTGATATTTACAATCCAAGCATTGTAATGACACCCACACACCCACAAACCCAAAAATGACTATTGATATTTACAGTCCAAGCACTGTAATGACACCCACACAACCATAACCGAATTAATGATGGTTAATATTTACAGTCCAAGCACTGTAATGACACCCACACACCCACCTTCCCATAAATGGCTGTTGATATTTACAGTCCAAGAACCCACACATTCACCAACCTATGAATGACTTTTGATATTTACTGTACAATCACTGTAATGTCACCGACACACCCCATAAATAACAGTTGATATTTACAGTCCAAGCACTGTAATGACACACACACACACCAACCCATAAATGACTGGTGATATTTACAGTACAAGCACTGTAATGTCACCGACACACCCAATGAATGACAGTTGATATTTACAGTCCAAGCACTGTAATAAAACCCACACACCCACCACCCAAATAATTACTGTTGATATTTAAAATCCAAGCACTGTAATGACACCAACAAACCACCACCACATGAATGACTATTGATATTTACAGTCCAAGCACTGTAATGACACCCACACAACCATAACCGAATGAATGATGGTTAATATTTACAGTCCAAGCACTGTAATGACACCCACACACCCACCTTCCCATGAATAACTGTTGATATTTACAGTCCAAGCACTGTAATGACACCCACCAACCCATGAATGACTATTGATATTTACAGTCAAAGCACTGTAATGACACCCACACAACCATAACCGAATGAATGATGGTTAATATTTACAGTCCAAGCACTGTAATGACACCCACACATCTACCACCCCATGAATGATTGTTGATATTTACAATCCAAGCACTGTATTGACACCCACACACTGACCACCCCATAATTAACTGTTGATATTTACAGTTTAAGCACTGTAATGACACCCACACACCCACAAACCCATAAATTACTGTTGATATTTACATTCCATGCACGGTAATGAGACCCACACACCAACCATATCATGAATGCGTGTTGATATTTACAGTCCAAGCACTGTAATGAAACTCACACACCATCCACCCTATGAATGACTGTTGATATTTACAGTCCAAGCACTGTAATGACACACACACATCCACCACCCCATAAATGTCGGTTGATGTTAACAGTCCAAGCACTGTAAAGGCACCAACACACTTACCATACCATGAATGACTGTTGATTTTTACAATCCAAGCACTGTAATGACACCCACACTCCCACCACCCTTTAAATGACTGTTGATATTTAAAGTCCAAGCACGTAATGACACACACACCCACAATCCCATAATTGACTGTTGATATTTACACTCCAAGCACTGTAATGACACCCACACACCCACCACCCCATGAATGATGGTTGATATTCACAGTTCAAGCACTGTAATGACACCCCTAGTCCCACCACTAAATGAATGACTGTTGATATTTACAGACCAAGCACTGTAATGACACCCACACACCCACCACCCCATGAATGTCTATTGATATTTACAGTCCAATCACTGTAATGACACCCACACACCCACCACCCCATGAATGACTGTTGATATTTACAGTCCAAGCACTATAATGACACCCAAACACCCACTACCCTATGAAAGATGGTTGATATTTACAGTCCAAGCATTGTAATGACACCCCCACACCCACCACTGTCTAAGTACTGTAATGACACCCACACACCAACCACCCAATGAATGACTTGATATTTACAGTCCAAGCATTGCAATCACACTCCCCTCCCCATGAATGACTGTTGATATTTACAGTTAAAGCACTGAAATAAAAAAAACCCACACACACCACCCCATGAATGACTGTTGATATTTACAGTCCAAGCAATGTCATGACACCCACACACCCACCACCACATGAATGACTTGATATTTACAGTCCAAGCTCTGCAATGACACTCCCCTCCTCATAAATGACTGTTTATATTTACAGTTAAAGCACTGAAATGAAACCCACACACCCACCACCCCATCAATGACTGTTGATATTAACAGTCCAAGCACAGTACTGACACCCATACATCCACTACCCCATGAATGACTTAATATTTACAGTCCAAGATCTGTAATTACACCTACACACCCACCACCCTATGAATGATTGTTGATATTTACGGTCCAGGCTTTGTAATGACACACACTCCTACCAATCTATGAATGACTGTTGATATTTACAGTCCAAGCTCTGTAATAGCACCCACACACACCATGAATGACAGTTGATATTTACAATCCAAGCACTGTATTGACACTCACACACTGACCACCTCATGAATTACTGGTGATATTTACAGTCTAAGCACTGTAATGACACTCACACACCATCCACTCCATGACTGACTGTTGATATTTACATTCCAAGCACTGTAATGAGACCTACACACACCCAACCCCATAAATGACAGTTGATATTTACAGTCCGAGCATTGTAATGACACCCACACACCCACCACCTTATAAATGTCTGTTGATATTAACAGTCCAAGCAATGTAATGACACTAACACACTTACCATCCCATGAATGACTGTTGATATTTACAGTCAAAGCACTGTAATGACACCCACACACCCACCACCCCATAAATGACCATTATTATTTGCTGTCCAAGCACCCACACATTCACCAACTCATGAATGACTGTTAATATTTACAGTCCAAACACTGTAATGACACCCACACACCCACCACCCCATGAATAACTGTTTATAGTTACAGTCCAAGCATCGTAATGACAACCACACACCCACCACCCCATAATTGACTGTTGATATATATTAACAGTCCAAGCACTGTAATGACACACAGGCACCCACCACCCCATGAATGACTGTTGATATTTACAGTACAATCACTGTAATGTCACCGACACACCCCATAAATAACAGTTGATATTTACAGTCCAAGCACTGTAATGACACACACACACACCAACCCATGAATGACTGGTGATATTTACAGTACAAGCACTGTAATGTCACCGACACACCCAATGAATGACAGTTGATATTTACAGTCCAAGCACTGTAATAAAACCCACACACCCACCACCCAAATAATTACTGTTGATATTTACAATCCAAGCACTGTAATGACACCAACAAACCACCACCACATGAATGACTGTTGATATTTACAATCCAAGCATTGTAATGACACCCACACACCCACCAACCCATGAATGACTATTGATATTTACAGTCCAAGCACTGTAATGACACCCACACAACCATAACCGAATGAATGATTGTTAATATTTACAGTCCAAGCACTGTAATGACACCCACACACCCACCTTCCCATGAATAACTGTTGATATTTACAGTCCAAGCACTGTAATGACACCCACCACCCCATTAATGACTGCTGATATTTACAGTCCAAGCACTGTAATGACACCCAAACAACCATCACTCCATTAATGACTCTTGATATTTACAGTCAAAGTACTGTAATGACACCGACCACCATATGAATGACTTGATGTTTACACTCCAAGCACTGTAATTACACCTACACACCCACAACCCCATGAATGACTGTTGATATTTACAGTCAAAGCACTGTAATGACACCCACACACCCACCACCCCATAAATGACCGTTAATATTTGCTGTCCAAGCACCCACACATTCACCAACCTATGAATGACTGTTGATATTTACAGTCCAAACACTGTAATGACACCCACACACCCACCACCCCATAAATGACCGTTAATATTTGCTGTCCAAGCACCCACACATTCACCAACCCATGAATGACTGTTGATATTTACAGTCCAAACACTGTAATAACACCCACACACCCACCACCCCATGAATAACTGTTGATAGTTACAGTCCAAGCAGTGTAATGACAACCACACACCCACCACCCCATAATTGACTGTTGATATATATTAACAGTCCAAGCACTGTAATGACACACAAACACCCACCACCCCATGAATGACTTTGGAAATTTACAGTCCAAGCACTGTAATGACACACACACCCACCAACCCATGAATGACTGTTGATATTTACAGTACAATAACTGTAATGTCACCGACACACCCCATGAATATCAGTTGATATTTACAGTCCAAGCACTGTAATAACACACACACACACCAACCCATGAATTACTATTGATATTTACAGTCCAAGCACTGTAATGACACCCACACAACATAACCAAATGAATGATGGTTAATATTTACAGTCCAAGCACTGTAATGACACCCACACACCCACCTTCCCATGAATAACTGTTGATATTTACTGTTCAAGCACTGTAATTACACCTACACACCCACCACCCCTTGAATGACTGTTAATATTTACAGTCCAAGCACTGTAATGACACACATTTCCCCCAACCTATGAATGACTGTTTATATTTACACTCCAAACTCTGTAATAGCACCCACACACACCATGAATGACAGTTGATATTTACAATTCAAGCACTATAACGACACCCACTCACCCACCACCCCATGAATGACTGTTGATATTTACAATCCAAGCACTATAATGACACCTACACATCTACTTCAATATGAATGACTGTTAATATTTACTATCCAAGCACTGTATTGACACCCACACACTGACCACCCCATGATTGACTGTTGATATTTACAGTCTAAGCACTGTAATACACCAACACACCCACCAACCCATAAATGACTGTTGATATTTACATTCCATGCACTGTAATGAGACCCACACACTAACCACCCAATAAATGACTGTTTATATTTACAGTCCAAGCACTGTAATGACACTCACACACCATCCACCCCAGGAATGACTGTTGATATTTACAGTCCAAGCACTGTAATGACACCCACACATCCACCACCCCATTAATGACCATTGATATTTATAGTCCAAGCACTGTAATGACAGCCACACACCCAACACCCAATGAATAACTGTTGATATTTACACTCCAAGCACTGTAATGACACCCACACACCCAGCACCCCATGAATGACGGTTGATAATCACAGTCCAAGCACTGTAATAACACCCCTACACTAAAAACTAAATGAATGACTGTTGTAATTTACAGACCAGGCACTGTAATGACACCCACACACCCACCACCCCATGAATGTCTGTTAAAACTTACAGTCCAATCACCCACACATTCACCAACCTATGAATGACTTTTGATATTTACAGTACAATCACTGTAATATCACCGACACACCCCATAAATAACAGTTGATATTTACAGTCCAAGCACTGTAATGACACACACACACACCAACCCATGAATGACTGGTGATATTTACAGTACAAGCACTGTAATGTCACCGACACACCCAATGAATGACAGTTGATATTTACAGTTCAAGCACTGTAATAAAACCCACACACCCACCACCCAAATAATTACTGTTGATATTTACAATCCAAGCACTGTAATGACACCAACAAACCACCACCACATGAATGACTGTTGATATTTACAATCCAAGCATTGTAATGACACCCACACACCCACAAACCCAAAAATGACTATTGATATTTACAGTCCAAGCACTGTAATGACACCCACACAACCATAACCGAATTAATGATGGTTAATATTTACAGTCCAAGCACTGTAATGACACCCACACACCCACCTTCCCATAAATGGCTGTTGATATTTACAGTCCAAGAACCCACACATTCACCAACCTATGAATGACTTTTGATATTTACTGTACAATCACTGTAATGTCACCGACACACCCCATAAATAACAGTTGATATTTACAGTCCAAGCACTGTAATGACACACACACACACCAACCCATAAATGACTGGTGATATTTACAGTACAAGCACTGTAATGTCACCGACACACCCAATGAATGACAGTTGATATTTACAGTCCAAGCACTGTAATAAAACCCACACACCCACCACCCAAATAATTACTGTTGATATTTAAAATCCAAGCACTGTAATGACACCAACAAACCACCACCACATGAATGACTATTGATATTTACAGTCCAAGCACTGTAATGACACCCACACAACCATAACCGAATGAATGATGGTTAATATTTACAGTCCAAGCACTGTAATGACACCCACACACCCACCTTCCCATGAATAACTGTTGATATTTACAGT
Organism: Petrolisthes cinctipes; assembly: GCA_033782935.1. Classification (NCBI taxonomy): domain Eukaryota; kingdom Metazoa; phylum Arthropoda; class Malacostraca; order Decapoda; family Porcellanidae; genus Petrolisthes; species Petrolisthes cinctipes. The sequence goes on along the minus strand of JAWQEG010000043.1, from coordinate 6,262,383 downwards.
CCAAGCACTGTAATGACACCCACCAACCCATGAATGACTATTGATATTTACAGTCAAAGCACTGTAATGACACCCACACAACCATAACCGAATGAATGATGGTTAATATTTACAGTCCAAGCACTGTAATGACACCCACACATCTACCACCCCATGAATGATTGTTGATATTTACAATCCAAGCACTGTATTGACACCCACACACTGACCACCCCATAATTAACTGTTGATATTTACAGTTTAAGCACTGTAATGACACCCACACACCCACAAACCCATAAATTACTGTTGATATTTACATTCCATGCACGGTAATGAGACCCACACACCAACCATATCATGAATGCGTGTTGATATTTACAGTCCAAGCACTGTAATGAAACTCACACACCATCCACCCTATGAATGACTGTTGATATTTACAGTCCAAGCACTGTAATGACACACACACATCCACCACCCCATAAATGTCGGTTGATGTTAACAGTACAAGCACTGTAAAGGCACCAACACACTTACCATACCATGAATGACTGTTGATTTTTACAATCCAAGCACTGTAATGACACCCACACTCCCACCACCCTTTAAATGACTGTTGATATTTAAAGTCCAAGCACGTAATGACACACACACCCACAATCCCATAATTGACTGTTGATATTTACACTCCAAGCACTGTAATGACACCCACACACCCACCACCCCATGAATGATGGTTGATATTCACAGTTCAAGCACTGTAATGACACCCCTAGTCCCACCACTAAATGAATGACTGTTGATATTTACAGACCAAGCACTGTAATGACACCCACACACCCACCACCCCATGAATGTCTATTGATATTTACAGTCCAATCACTGTAATGACACCCACACACCCACCACCCCATGAATGACTGTTGATATTTACAGTCCAAGCACTATAATGACACCCAAACACCCACTACCCTATGAAAGATGGTTGATATTTACAGTCCAAGCATTGTAATGACACCCCCACACCCACCACTGTCTAAGTACTGTAATGACACCCACACACCAACCACCCAATGAATGACTTGATATTTACAGTCCAAGCATTGCAATCACACTCCCCTCCCCATGAATGACTGTTGATATTTACAGTTAAAGCACTGAAATAAAAAAAACCCACACACACCACCCCATGAATGACTGTTGATATTTACAGTCCAAGCAATGTCATGACACCCACACACCCACCACCACATGAATGACTTGATATTTACAGTCCAAGCTCTGCAATGACACTCCCCTCCTCATAAATGACTGTTTATATTTACAGTTAAAGCACTGAAATGAAACCCACACACCCACCACCCCATGAATGACTGTTGATATTAACAGTCCAAGCACAGTACTGACACCCATACATCCACTACCCCATGAATGACTTAATATTTACAGTCCAAGATCTGTAATTACACCTACACACCCACCACCCTATGAATGATTGTTGATATTTACGGTCCAGGCTTTGTAATGACACACACTCCTACCAATCTATGAATGACTGTTGATATTTACAGTCCAAGCTCTGTAATAGCACCCACACACACCATGAATGACAGTTGATATTTACAATCCAAGCACTGTATTGACACTCACACACTGACCACCTCATGAATTACTGGTGATATTTACAGTCTAAGCACTGTAATGACACTCACACACCATCCACTCCATGACTGACTGTTGATATTTACATTCCAAGCACTGTAATGAGACCTACACACACCCAACCCCATAAATGACAGTTGATATTTACAGTCCAAGCATTGTAATGACACCCACACACCCACCACCTTATAAATGTCTGTTGATATTAACAGTCCAAGCAATGTAATGACACTAACACACTTACCATCCCATGAATGACTGTTGATATTTACAGTCAAAGCACTGTAATGACACCCACACACCCACCACCCCATAAATGACCATTATTATTTGCTGTCCAAGCACCCACACATTCACCAACTCATGAATGACTGTTAATATTTACAGTCCAAACACTGTAATGACACCCACACACCCACCACCCCATGAATAACTGTTGATAGTTACAGTCCAAGCATCGTAATGACAACCACACACCCACCACCCCATAATTGACTGTTGATATATATTAACAGTCCAAGCACTGTAATGACACACAAGCACCCACCACCCCATGAATGACTGTGGATATTTACAGTCCAAGCACTGTAATAAAACCCACACACCCACCACCCAAATAATTACTGTTGATATTTACAATCCAAGCACTGTAATGACACCAACAAACCACCACCACATGAATGACTGTTGATATTTACAATCCAAGCATTGTAATGACACCCACACACCCACCAACCCATGAATGACTATTGATATTTACAGTCCAAGCACTGTAATGACACCCACACAACCATAACCGAATGAATGATGGTTAATATTTACAGTCCAAGCACTGTAATGACACCCACACACCCACCTTCCCATGAATAACTGTTGATATTTACAGTCCAAGCACTGTAATGACACCCACCACCCCATTAATGACTGCTGATATTTACAGTCCAAGCACTGTAATGACACCCAAACAACCATCACTCCATTAATGACTCTTGATATTTACAGTCAAAGTACTGTAATGACACCGACCACCATATGAATGACTTGATGTTTACACTCCAAGCACTGTAATTACACCTACACACCCACAACCCCATGAATGACTGTTGATATTTACAGTCAAAGCACTGTAATGACACCCACACACCCACCACCCCATAAATGACCGTTAATATTTGCTGTCCAAGCACCCACACATTCACCAACCTATGAATGACTGTTGATATTTACAGTCCAAACACTGTAATGACACCCACACACCCACCACCCCATAAATGACCGTTAATATTTGCTGTCCAAGCACCCACACATTCACCAACCCATGAATGACTGTTGATATTTACAGTCCAAACACTGTAATAACACCCACACACCCACCACCCCATGAATAACTGTTGATAGTTACAGTCCAAGCAGTGTAATGACAACCACACACCCACCACCCCATAATTGACTGTTGATATATATTAACAGTCCAAGCACTGTAATGACACACAAACACCCACCACCCCATGAATGACTTTGGAAATTTACAGTCCAAGCACTGTAATGACACACACACCCACCAACCCATGAATGACTGTTGATATTTACAGTACAATAACTGTAATGTCACCGACACACCCCATGAATATCAGTTGATATTTACAGTCCAAGCACTGTAATAACACACACACACACCAACCCATGAATTACTATTGATATTTACAGTCCAAGCACTGTAATGACACCCACACAACATAACCAAATGAATGATGGTTAATATTTACAGTCCAAGCACTGTAATGACACCCACACACCCACCTTCCCATGAATAACTGTTGATATTTACTGTCCAAGCACTGTAATTACACCTACACACCCACCACCCCTTGAATGACTGTTAATATTTACAGTCCAAGCACTGTAATGACACACATTTCCCCCAACCTATGAATGACTGTTTATATTTACACTCCAAACTCTGTAATAGCACCCACACACACCATGAATGACAGTTGATATTTACAATTCAAGCACTATAACGACACCCACTCACCCACCACCCCATGAATGACTGTTGATATTTACAATCCAAGCACTATAATGACACCTACACATCTACTTCAATATGAATGACTGTTAATATTTACTATCCAAGCACTGTATTGACACCCACACACTGACCACCCCATGATTGACTGTTGATATTTACAGTCTAAGCACTGTAATACACCAACACACCCACCAACCCATAAATGACTGTTGATATTTACATTCCATGCACTGTAATGAGACCCACACACTAACCACCCAATAAATGACTGTTTATATTTACAGTCCAAGCACTGTAATGACACTCACACACCATCCACCCCAGGAATGACTGTTGATATTTACAGTCCAAGCACTGTAATGACACCCACACATCCACCACCCCATTAATGACCATTGATATTTATAGTCCAAGCACTGTAATGACAGCCACACACCCAACACCCAATGAATAACTGTTGATATTTACACTCCAAGCACTGTAATGACACCCACACACCCAGCACCCCATGAATGACGGTTGATAATCACAGTCCAAGCACTGTAATAACACCCCTACACTAAAAACTAAATGAATGACTGTTGTAATTTATAGACCAGGCACTGTAATGACACCCACACACCCACCACCCCATGAATGTCTGTTAAAACTTACAGTCCAATCACCCACACATTCACCAACCTATGAATGACTTTTGATATTTACAGTACAATCACTGTAATATCACCGACACACCCCATAAATAACAGTTGATATTTACAGTCCAAGCACTGTAATGACACACACACACACCAACCCATGAATGACTGGTGATATTTACAGTACAAGCACTGTAATGTCACCGACACACCCAATGAATGACAGTTGATATTTACAGTTCAAGCACTGTAATAAAACCCACACACCCACCACCCAAATAATTACTGTTGATATTTACAATCCAAGCACTGTAATGACACCAACAAACCACCACCACATGAATGACTGTTGATATTTACAATCCAAGCATTGTAATGACACCCACACACCCACCAACCCAAAAATGACTATTGATATTTACAGTCCAAGCACTGTAATGACACCCACACAACCATAACCGAATTAATGATGGTTAATATTTACAGTCCAAGCACTGTAATGACACCCACACACCCACCTTCCCATAAATGGCTGTTAATATTTACAGTCCAAGAACCCACACATTCACCAACCTATGAATGACTTTTGATATTTACTGTACAATCATTGTAATGTCACCGACACACCCCATAAATAACAGTTGATATTTACAGTCCAAGCACTGTAATGACACACACACACACCAACCCATAAATGACTGGTGATATTTACAGTACAAGCACTGTAATGTCACCGACACACCCAATGAATGACAGTTGATATTTACAGTCCAAGCACTGTAATAAAACCCACACACCCACCACCCAAATAATTACTGTTGATATTTAAAATCCAAGCACTGTAATGACACCAACAAACCACCACCACATGAATGACTATTGATATTTACAGTCCAAGCACTGTAATGACACCCACACAACCATAACCGAATGAATGATGGTTAATATTTACAGTCCAAGCACTGTAATGACACCCACACACCCACCTTCCCATGAATAACTGTTGATATTTACAGTCCAAGCACTGTAATGACACCCACCAACCCATGAATGACTATTGATATTTACAGTCAAAGCACTGTAATGACACCCACACAACCATAACCGAATGAATGATGGTTAATATTTACAGTCCAAGCACTGTAATGACACCCACACATCTACCACCCCATGAATGATTGTTGATATTTACAATCCAAGCACTGTATTGACACCCACACACTGACCACCCCATAATTAACTGTTGATATTTACAGTTTAAGCACTGTAATGACACCCACACACCCACAAACCCATAAATTACTGTTGATATTTACATTCCATGCACGGTAATGAGACCCACACACCAACCATATCATGAATGCGTGTTGATATTTACAGTCCAAGCACTGTAATGAAACTCACACACCATCCACCCTATGAATGACTGTTGATATTTACAGTCCAAGCACTGTAATGACACACACACATCCACCACCCCATAAATGTCGGTTGATGTTAACAGTCCAAGCACTGTAAAGGCACCAACACACTTACCATACCATGAATGACTGTTGATTTTTACAATCCAAGCACTGTAATGACACCCACACTCCCACCACCCTTTAAATGACTGTTGATATTTAAAGTCCAAGCACGTAATGACACACACACCCACAATCCCATAATTGACTGTTGATATTTACACTCCAAGCACTGTAATGACACCCACACACCCACCACCCCATGAATGATGGTTGATATTCACAGTTCAAGCACTGTAATGACACCCCTAGTCCCACCACTAAATGAATGACTGTTGATATTTACAGACCAAGCACTGTAATGACACCCACACACCCACCACCCCATGAATGTCTATTGATATTTACAGTCCAATCACTGTAATGACACCCACACACCCACCACCCCATGAATGACTGTTGATATTTACAGTCCAAGCACTATAATGACACCCAAACACCCACTACCCTATGAAAGATGGTTGATATTTACAGTCCAAGCATTGTAATGACACCCCCACACCCACCACTGTCTAAGTACTGTAATGACACCCACACACCAACCACCCAATGAATGACTTGATATTTACAGTCCAAGCATTGCAATCACACTCCCCTCCCCATGAATGACTGTTGATATTTACAGTTAAAGCACTGAAATAAAAAAACCCACACACACCACCCCATGAATGACTGTTGATATTTACAGTCCAAGCAATGTCATGACACCCACACACCCACCACCACATGAATGACTTGATATTTACAGTCCAAGCTCTGCAATGACACTCCCCTCCTCATAAATGACTGTTTATATTTACAGTTAAAGCACTGAAATGAAACCCACACACCCACCACCCCATGAATGACTGTTGATATTTACAGTACAAGCAATGTCATGACACCCACACACCCACCACCCCATGAATGACTGTTGATATTAACAGTCCAAGCACAGTACTGACACCCATACATCCACTACCCCATGAATGACTTAATATTTACAGTCCAAGATCTGTAATTACACCTACACACCCACCACCCTATGAATGATTGTTGATATTTACGGTCCAGGCTTTGTAATGACACACACTCCTACCAATCTATGAATGACTGTTGATATTTACAGTCCAAGCTCTGTAATAGCACCCACACACACCATGAATGACAGTTGATATTTACAATCCAAGCACTGTATTGACACTCACACACTGACCACCTCATGAATTACTGGTGATATTTACAGTCTAAGCACTGTAATGACACTCACACACCATCCACTCCATGACTGACTGTTGATATTTACATTCCAAGCACTGTAATGAGACCTACACACACCCAACCCCATAAATGACAGTTGATATTTACAGTCCAAGCATTGTAATGACACCCACACACCCACCACCTTATAAATGTCTGTTGATATTAACAGTCCAAGCAATGTAATGACACTAACACACTTACCATCCCATGAATGACTGTTGATATTTACAGTCAAAGCACTGTAATGACACCCACACACCCACCACCCCATAAATGACCATTATTATTTGCTGTCCAAGCACCCACACATTCACCAACTCATGAATGACTGTTAATATTTACAGTCCAAACACTGTAATGACACCCACACACCCACCACCCCATGAATAACTGTTGATAGTTACAGTCCAAGCATCGTAATGACAACCACACACCCACCACCCCATAATTGACTGTTGATATATATTAACAGTCCAAGCACTGTAATGACACACAAGCACCCACCACCCCATGAATGACTGTGGATATTTACAGTCCAAGCACTGTAATAACACACACACCCACCAACCCATGAATGACTGTTGATATTTACAGTACAATCACTGTAATGTCACCGACACACCCCATAAATAACAGTTGATATTTACAGTCCAAGCACTGTAATGACACACACACACACACCAACCCATGAATGACTGGTGATATTTATAGTACAAGCACTGTAATGTCACCGACACACCCAATAAATGACAGTTGATATTTACAGTCCAAGCACTGTAATAAAACCCACACACCCACCACCCAAATAATTACTGTTGATATTTACAATCCAAGCACTGTAATGACACCAACAAACCACCACCACATGAATGACTGTTGATATTTACAGTCCAAGCATTGTAATGACACCCACACACCCACCAACCCATGAATGACTATTGATATTTACAGTCCAAGCACTGTAATGACACCCACACAACCATAACCGAATGAATGATGGTTAATATTTACAGTCCAAGCACTGTAATGACACCCACACACCCACCTTCCCATGAATAACTGTTGATATTTACAGTCCAAGCACTGTAATGACACCCACCACCCCATTAATGACTGCTGATATTTACAGTCCAAGCACTGTAATGACACCCAAACAACCATCACTCCATGAATGACTCTTGATATTTACAGTCAAAGTACTGTAATGACACCGACCACCATATGAATGACTTGATGTTTACACTCCAAGCACTGTAATTACACCTACACACCCACCACCCCATGAATGACTGTTGATATTTACAGTCAAAGCACTGTAATGACACCCACACACCCACCACCCCATAAATGACCGTTAATATTTGCTGTCCAAGCACCCACACATTCACCAACCTATGATTGACTGTTGATATTTACAGTCCAAACACTGTAATGACACCCACACACCCACCACCCCATAAAAGACCGTTAATATTTGATGTCCAAGAACCCACACATTCACCAACCCATGAATGACTGTTGATATTTACAGTCCAAACACTGTAATAACACCCACACACCCACCACCCCATGAATAACTGTTGATAGTTACAGTCCAAGCAGTGTAATGACAACCACACACCCACCACCCCATAATTGACTGTTGATATATATTAACAGTCCAAGCACTGTAATGACACACAAACACCCACCACCCCATGAATGACTTTGGAAATTTACAGTCCAAGCACTGTAATGACACACACACCCACCAACCCATGAATGACTGTTGATATTTACAGTACAATAACTGTAATGTCACCGACACACCCCATGAATATCAGTTGATATTTACAGTCCAAGCACTGTAATGACACACACACACACCAACCCATGAATTACTATTGATATTTACAGTCCAAGCACTGTAATGACACCCACACAACATAACCAAATGAATGATGGTTAATATTTACAGTCCAAGCACTGTAATGACACCCACACACCCACCTTCCCATGAATAACTGTTGATATTTACTGTCCAAGCACTGTAATTACACCTACACACCCACCACCCCTTGAATGACTGTTAATATTTACAGTCCAAGCACTGTAATGACACACATTTCCCCCAACCTATGAATGACTGTTTATATTTACACTCCAAAGTCTGTAATAGCACCCACACACACCATGAATGACAGTTGATATTTACAATTCAAGCACTATAACGACACCCACTCACCCACCACCCCATGAATGACTGTTGATATTTACAATCCAAGCACTATAATGACACCTACACATCTACTTCCCTATGAATGACTGTTGATATTTACAATCCAAGCACTGTATTGACACCCACACACTGACCACCCCATGATTGACTGTTGATATTTACAGTCTAAGCACTGTAATACACCAACACACCCACCAACCCATAAATGACTGTTGATATTTACATTCCATGCACTGTAATGAGACCCACACACTAACCACCCAATAAATGACTGTTTATATTTACAGTCCAAGCACTGTAATGACACTCACACACCATCCACCCCAGGAATGACTGTTGATATTTACAGTCCAAGCACAGTAATGACACCCACACATCCACCACCCCATTAATGACCATTGATATTTATAGTCCAAGCACTGTAATGACAGCCACACACCCAACACCCAATGAATAACTGTTGATATTTACACTCCAAGCACTGTAATGACACCCACACACCCAGCAACCCATGAATGACGGTTGATAATCACAGTCCAAGCACTGTAATAACACCCCTACACTAAAAACTAAATGAATGACTGTTGTAATTTACAGACCAGGCACTGTAATGACACCCACACACCCACCACCCCATGAATGTCTGTTAAAACTTACAGTCCAATTACTGTAATGACACCCACACATCCACCACACCATAAATGGCTGTTAATATTTACAGTCCAATCACCCACACATTCACCAACCTATGAATGACTTTTGATATTTACAGTACAATCACTGTAATATCACCGACACACCCCATAAATAACAGTTGATATTTACAGTCCAAGCACTGTAATGACACACACACACACCAACCCATGAATGACTGGTGATATTTACAGTACAAGCACTGTAATGTCACCGACACACCCAATGAATGACAGTTGATATTTACAGTTCAAGCACTGTAATAAAACCCACACACACACCACCCAAATAATTACTGTTGATATTTACAATCCAAGCACTGTAATGACACCAACAAACCACCACCACATGAATGACTGTTGATATTTACAATCCAAGCATTGTAATGACACCCACACACCCACCAACCCATAAATGACTATTGATATTTACAGTCCAAGCACTGTAATGACACCCACACAACCATAACCGAATGAATGATGGTTAATATTTACAGTCCAAGCACTGTAATGACACCCACACACCCACCTTCCCATGAATAACTGTTGATATTTACAGTCCAAGCACTGTAATGACACCCACCAACCCATGAATGACTATTGATATTTACAGTCAAAGCACTGTAATGACACCCACACAACCATAACCGAATGAATGATGGTTAATATTTACAGTCCAAGCACTGTAATGACACCCACACACCCACCTTCCCATGAATACTCTGTTGATATTTACTGTCCAAGCACTGTATTTACACCTAAACACCCACCACACCTTGAATGACTGTTAATATTTACAGTCCATGCACTGTGATGACACACATTCTCCCCAACCTATGAATGACTGTTTATATTTACACTCCAAACTCTGTAATAGCACCCACACACACCATGAATGACAGTTGATAATTACAATCCAAGCACTATAATGACACCCACTCACCCACCACCCCATGAATGACTGTTGATATTTACAATCCAAGCACTATAATGACACCTACACATCTACTTCCCCATGAATGACTGTTGATATTTACTATCCAAGCACTGTATTGACACCCACACACTGACCACCCCATGATTGAATGATGATATTTACAGTCTAAGCACTGTAATACACCAACACACCCACCAACCCATAAATGACTGTTGATATTTACATTCCATGCACTGTAATGAGACCCACACACTAACCACCCAATAAAGGACTGTTTATATTTACAGTCCAAGCACTGTAATGACACTCACACACCATCCAAACCCATGAATGACTGTTGATATTTACAGTCCAAGCACTGTAATGACACCCACACATCCACCACCCCATTAATGACCATTGATATTTATAGTCCAAGCACTGTAATGACCGCCACACACCCAACACCCAATGAATAACTGTTGATATTTACACTCCAAGCACTGTAATGACACCCACACACCCAGCACCCCATGAATGACGGTTGATAATCACAGTCCAAGCACTGTAATAACACCCCTACACTAAAAACTAAATGAATGACTGTTGTAATTTACAGACCAAGCACTGTAATGACACCCACACACCCACCACCCCATGAATGTCTGTTGATATTTACAGTCCAATTACTGTAATGACACCCACACATCCACCACCCCATGAATGGCTGTTAATATTTACGGTCCAAGCAATATAATGACACCCTAATACCCACTACCCCATGAAAGACGGTTGATATTTACACTCCATGCGCTGTAATGACACCCACACACCCACCACCCCATGAATGACTGTTGATATTTACAGTCCAAGCACTGTAATGACACCCACACACCCACCACTCCATGAATGACTATTTATATTTTCTGTCCAAGTACTGTAATGACACCCACACACCCACCACCCCATGAAAGACTTGATATTTACAGTTCAAGCAGTGTAATGACAACCACACACCCACCACCCCATAATTGACTGTTGATATATATTAACAGTCCAAGCACTGTAATGACACACAAACACCCACCACCCCGTGAATGACTGTGGATATTTACAGTCCAAGCACTGTAATGACACACACACCCACCAACCCATGAATGACTGTTGATATTTACAGTACAATCACTGTAATGTCACCGACACACGCAATGAATAACAGTTGATATTTACAGTCCAAGCACTGTAATGACACACACACACACCAACCCATGAATGACTGGTGATATTTAGAGTACGAGCACTGTAATGTCACCGACACACCCCATGAATAACAGTTGATATTTACAGTCCAAGCATTGTAAAGACACCCAGACACCCACCAACCCATGAATGACTATTGATATTTACAGTCCAAGCACTGTAATGACACCCACACTACCATAACCGAATGAATGATGGTTAATATTTACAGTCCAAGCACTGTAATGACACCCACACACCCACCTTCCCATGAATAACTGTTGATATTTACTGTCCAAGCACTGTAATAACACCTACACACCCACCACCCCTTGAATGACTGTTAATATTTACAGTTCAAGCACTGTAATGACACACATTCCCCCCAACCTATGAATGACTGTTTATATTTACACTCCAAACTCTGTAATAGCACCCACACACACCATGAATGACAGTTAATATTTACAATCCAAGCACTATAATGACACCCACTCACCCACCACCCCATGAATGACTGTTGATATTTACAATCCAAGCACTATAATGACACCTACACATCTACTTCCCCATGAATGACTGTTGATATTTACAATCCAAGCACTGTATTGACACCCACACACTGACCACCCCATGATTGACTGTTGATATTTACAGTCTAAGCACTGTAATACACCAACACACCCACCAACCCATAAATGACTGTTGATATTTATGTTCCATGCACTGTAATGAGACTCACACACTAACCACCCAATAAATGACTGTTTATATTTACAGTCCAAGCACTGTAATGACACTCACACACCATCCACCCCATGAATGACTGTTGATATTTACAGTCCAAGCACTGTAATGACACCCACACATCCACCACCCCATTAATGACCATTGATATTTATAGTCCAAGCACTGTAATGACAGCCACACACCCAACACCCAATGAATAACTGTTGATATTTACACTCCAAGCACTGTAATGACACCCACACACCCAGCACCCCATGAATGACAGTTGAAAATCACAGTCCAAGCACTGTAATGACACCACAACACTAAAAACTAAATGAATGACTGTTGATATTTACAGACCAAGCACAGTAATGACACCCACACACCCACCACCCCATTAATGACTGTTGATATTTACAGTCCAAGCACTGTAATGACACCCACACACCCACCACTCCATGAATGACTATTGATATTTTCTGTCCAAGTACTGAAATGACACCCACACACCCACCACCCCATGAATGACTTGATATTTACAGTCCAAGCACTTCAATGACACTCCCCTCCCCATGAATGACTGTTGATATTTACAGTTAAAGCACTGAAATGAAACCCACACACACACCACCCCATGAATGACTGTAAATAATTACAGTTAAAGCACTGTAATGACATCCACACACCCACCACTCCATGAATGACTATTGATATTTACTGTCCAAGTACTGTAATGACACTACACACCCACCACCCCATCAATGATGGTTGATATTCACAGTCCAAGCACTGTAATGACAACCCTACACTAACCACTAAATGAATGACTGTTGATATTTAAAGTCCAAGCACTGTAATGACACACACACCCACCATCCCATAAATAACTGTTGATATTTACACTCCAAGCATTGTAATGACACTCACACACCCATCACCCCATGAATAATGGTTGATAATCACAGTCCAAGCACTGTAATGACACCCTTACACGAACCACTAAATGAATTACTGATGATATTTACAGACCAAGCACTATAATGACACCCAAACACCCACCACCCCATTATGTCTGTTGATATTTACACTCCCTGCACTGTAATGACACCCACACACCCACCACCCCAAGAATGAATGTTGATTTTGGGCACCTAAAATATCGATTTTCAACTTGTTATTGTGCATGTGATTTAAAAATTGTTTAACATTGAGTAGGCATGTGCAGATCGCTTCTGGGACCCAAAAATATCGAATTTTCAGGTGTTTTGAGAATGAATTTGGGATATAAACGGGTACAGAAGATTCATGCACCTATTGACTTTGCACACCAAAAATACAGATTTTTAGCATGTTTTGAGCCTATATTTTGAAAACATTCTAGTATTGAGTAGGCATATACAGATTGCTTCTGGGGCCCAAAAATATCGAATTTTGCGGTGATTTGAGCCTGAATTTGGGATGTAAACGGGTACAGAAGATACCTGCACATATTGACTTGGGCACATAAAATATCGATTTTCAGCTTGTTTTGGGCCTGTAATTTGAAAATATTCTAGCACTGACTATGCATGTACAGATCGCTTCTTTGACCCAAAAAATCAAATTTTCGAGTGTTTTGAGCCTGAATTTGAGATATAAACGGGTACAGAAGATGCATGCACATATCGACTTTTGGGCACCTACAATATCGATTTTCAGTATGTTTTGGGCCTGTATTATGAAAATACTCTAACACGGAGAAGGCATTTACAGATAGCTTCTGCGACCCCAAAATATTGAATTTTCGGGTGTTTTGGGCCTGAATTTGAGATATCGACTTTGGGCACCTAAAATATCGATTTTTAGCATGTTTTGAGCCTATATTTTGAAAACATTCTAGCACTGAGTAGGTATGTACAGATCGCTTCTGGGACCCAAAAATATCGAATTTTTGGGTGTTTTGAGGTTGAATTTGGGATATAAACGGGTGCAGAAGATGCATACACATATTGAATTTTGGCACCTAATATATTAATTTTCAACATGTTTTGGGCCTGTATCTTAGTAGGCATGTACAGATCGCTTTTGGGACCCAAAAATATCGAATTTTCGGGTGTTTGTAGCCTGAATTTGGCATATAAACGGGTACAGAAGATGCATGCACATATTGACTTTGTGCACCTAAAATATCGATTTACAGCATGTTTTGGGCCTGTATTTTGAAAATACTCTAACACGGAGTAGGCATGTACAGATCGCTTCTGGGACCCCAAAATATCAAATTTTCGGGTGTTTTAAACCTGAATTTGAGATATAAACGGGTACTGAAGATGCATGCACATATCGACTTTTGGGCATCTAAAATATCGATTTTGAGCATGTTTTTGGTCTGTATCTTGAAAACATTCTAACTAGGAGTAGGCATGTACAGATCGCTTCTTGGATCCCAAAATATCGAATTTTCGGGTGTTATAACCCTGAATTTGAGATATAAACGGGTACTGAAGATGCATGCACCTACCGATTTTGGACACTTAAAATATCGATTTTTAGCATGTTTTGAGCCTATATTTTGAAAACATTCTAGCACTGAGTAGGCATGTACAGATCGTTTCTGGGACCGAAAAATATCAAATTTTAGGGTGTTCTGAGTTTTAATTTGTGATATAAAAGGTTGCTGAAGATGCATACACATATTGACTTTGGACACCTAATATATCGATTTTCAGCATGTTTTGGGCCTGTATCTGAAAAGGCATGTACAGATCGCTTCGGGGACCCCAAAATATGGAATTTTCGGGTGTTTGAGCCTGATTTTGAGTTATAAACGGGTACAAAAGATGCATGCACATATCGACTTTTGGGCACCTAAAGGATCGATTTTCAGTATGTTTTGGGCCTGTTTTTTTGAAACTACTCTAACATGGAGTAGGCATTTACAGATAGCTTCTGGGACCCCAAAATATCGAATTTTCGTGTGTTTTGGGTCTGAATTTGAGATATCGACTTTTGGCACCTAAAATATCGACTTTTAGTATGTTTTGGGACTATATTTTGAAAATATTCTAGCACTGAGTAGGCATGTACAGATCGCTTCTGGGACCCCAAAATATCGAATTTTCGGGTGTTTTGAGCCTGAATTTGAGATATAAACGGGTACCGAAGAAGCATGCACATATCGACTTTGGACACTTAAAATATCGATTTTTAGCATGTTTTAGGCCTATATTTTGAAAACATTCTAGCACTGAGTAGGCATGTACAGATCGCCTCTGGGGCCCAAAAATATCGATTTTTCGGGTGTTTTGAGGTTGAATTTGTGATATTAACGGGTGCAGAAGATGCATACACATATTGACTTTGGGCACCTAAAATATCGATTTTTAGCATGTTTTTGGACTATATTTTGAAAATATTCTAGCACTGAGTAGGCATGTACAGATCGCTTCTGGGACCTCAAATTTTTCGAATTTTCAGGTGTTTTGAGCCTGAATTTGAGATATAAACGGGTACTGAAAAGTCATGAACATATCGACTTTTTGGCACCTAAAATATCGATTTTGAGCATGTTTTGGGTCAGCATCTTAAAAACATTCTAACTAGGAGTAGGCATGTACAGATCGCTTCTGGGACACCAAAATACCGAATTTTCGGGTCTTTTCAGCCTGAATTTAAGATATAAACAGGTACAGATGATCCATGCAATTATCGACTTTGGACAATTAAAATATCGATTTTTAGCATGTTTTGAGCCTTTTTTTTTAAAACGTTCTAGCACTGTGTAGGCATGTACAGATCGCTTCTGGGACACAAAAATATCGAATTTTCGGGTGTTTTGAGGTCGAATTTGGGATATAAACGGGTAAAGAAGAGGCATGCACATATTGACTTTGGGCACCTAAAATATTGATTTTCAGCATGTTTTTGGCCTGTATTTTGATAATACTCTAACACGGAGTAGGCATGTACAGATCGCTTCTGGGACCCCAAAATATCGAATTTTCATGTGTTTTGGGCCTGAATTTGAGATATAGACTTTGGGCACCTAAAATATCGATTTTTAGCATGTTTTGGGCCTATATTTTGAAAATATTCTAGCACTGAGTAGGCATGTACAGATCGCTTCTGGGACCCAAAAATATCGAATTTTCGTGTTTTTTAAGGTTAAATTTGAGATATAAACGGGTACAGAAGATGCATGCACATATCGACTTTGGACACTTAAAATATCGATTTTTAGCATGTTTTGTGCCTATATTATGAAAACATTCTAGCACAGAGTAGGCATGTACAGATCGCTTCTGGGACCCAAAAATATCGAATTTTTGGGTGTTTTGAGGTTGAATTTGGGATATAAACGGGCGCAGAAGATGCATCCACATTTTGACTTTGGGCACCTAAAATATCGATTTTTAGCATGTTTTTGGGCCTGTATCTGAGTAGGCATGTACAGATCGCTTTTGGGACCCCAAAATATCGAATTTTTGTGTGTTTAGAGCCTCAATTTGAGATATAAACGGGTACAGAAGATGCATGCACATATTTACTTTGGGCACATAAAATATTGATTATTAGCATGTTTTGGACCTGTATTTTGAAAATACTCTAACACGGTGTAGGCATGTACAGATCGCTTCTGGGACCCCAAAATATCAAATTTTCGGGTGTTTTGAGCCTGAATTTGAGATATAAACGGGTACTGAAGATGCATGAACATATCGACTTTTTGGCACGTAAAATATCGATTTTGAGCATGATTTTGGTCTGCATCTTGAAAACATTCTAACTAGGAGTAGGCATGTACAGATCGCTTGTAGGACCCAGAAATACCAAATTTTCGGGTGTTTTGAGCCTGAATTTGAGATATAAACGGGTACAGAAGATGCATGCACATATCGACTTTGGACACCTAAAATATCGATTTTTAGCATGTTTTGAGCCTATGTTTTGAAAACACTCTAGCACTGAGTAGGCATGTACAGATTGCTTCTGGGACCCCAAAATATCGAGTTTTCGGGTGTTTGTAGCGTGAATTTGAGATATAAACGGGTACACAAGATGCATGCACATATCGACTTTTGGGCACCTAAAATATTGATTTTCAGTATGTTTTGGGCCTGTATTTTAAAAATACTCTAACACGGAGTAGGCATTTACAGATAGCTTCTGGGACCCCAAAATATTGAATTTTCAGGTGTTTCGGGCCTGAATTTGAGATATCGTCTTTGGGCACCTAAGATATCGATTTTTAACATGTTTTGGGCCTATATTTTGAAAATATTCTAGAACTGAGTAGGCATGTACAGATCGCTTCTGGGACCCCAAAATATCGAATTTTCGGGTTTTTTAACCCTGAATTTGAGATATAAACAGGTACTGAAGATGCATGCACATTATGACTTTTGGGCACCTAAAATATCGATTTTGAGCATGTTTTGGGTCTGTATCTTGAAAACATTCTAACTAGGAGTAGGCATGTACAGATCGCTTCTAGGACCAAAAATACCGAATTTTCAGGTGTTTTAATCCCGAATTTGAGATATAAACGGGTACAGAAGATGCATACACATATCGACTTTGGACACCTAAAATATCGATTTTTAGCATGTTTTGAGCCTAAGTTTTGAAAACATTCTAGCACTGAGTAGGCATGTACAGATTGCTTCTGGGACCCCAAAATATAGAATTTTCGGGTATTTGTAGCGTGAATTTGAGATATAAACGGGTACAGAAGATGCATTCACATATCGACTTTTGGGCACCTAAAATATCGATTTTCAGTATGTTTTGGGCCTGTATTTTGAAAATACTCTAACACGGAGTAGGCATTTACAGATAGCTTTTGGGACCCCAAAATATTGAATTTTCGGGGGTTTTGGGCCTGAATTTGAGATATCGACTTTGGGCACCTAAAATATCGATTTTTAGCATGTTTTCGGACTATATTTTGAAAATATTCTAGCACTGAGTAGGCATGTACAGATCGCTTCTGGGACCTCAAAATATCGAATTTTCGGGTGTTTTGAGCCTGAATTTGAGATATAAACGGGTACTGAAAAGTCATGAACATATCGACTTTTTGGGACCTAAAATATCGATTTTGAGCATGTTTTGGGTCAGTATCTTGAAAACATTCTAACTAGGAGTAAGCATGTACAGATCACTTCTGGGACCTCAAAATATCGAATTTTCGGGTGTTTTGAGCCTGAATTTGAGATATAAATGGGTACTGAAGATGCATACACATATCGACTTTTGGACACCTAAAATATCGATTTTGAGCAAGTTTTGGGTCTGTATCTTGAAAACATTCGAACTAGGAGTAGGCATGTACAGATCGCTTTTAGGACCCAAAAATACCGAATTTTCGGGTGTTTTTAGCCTGAATTTGATATATAAACGGGTACAGAAGATGCATGCACATATCGACTTTGGACACTTAAAATATCGATTTTTAGCATGTTTTGTGCCTATATTATGAAAACCTTCTAGCACAGAGTAGGCATGTACAGATCGCTTCTGGGACCCAAAAATATCGAAATTTCGGGTTTTTTGAGGTTGCATTTGGGATATAAACGGGCGCAGAAGATGCATCCACATTTTGACTTTGGGCACCTAAAATATCGATGTTCAGCATGTTTTGGGCCTGTATCTGAGTAGGCATGTACAGATCGCTTTTGGGACCCCAAAATATCGAATTTTTGGGTGTTTAGAGCCTCAATTTAAGATATAAACGGGTACAGAAGATGCATGCACATATCGACTTTTGGGCACATACAATATCGATTTTCAGCATGTTTTTGGCCTGTATTTTGAAAATACTCTAACACGGAGTAGGCATGTACAGATCGCTTCTGGGACCCCAAAATATCGAATTTTCATGTGTTTGGGCACCTAAAATATCGATTTTTAGCATGTTTTGGGCCTATATTTTGAAAATATTCTAGCACTGAGTAGGCATTTACAGATAGCTTCTGCGACCCCAAAATATTGAATTTTCGGGTGTTTTGGGCCTGAATTTGAGATATCGACTTTTGGCACCTAAAATATCGATTATTAGCATGTTTTTGGACTATGTTTTGAAAATATTCTAGCACTGAGTAGGCATGTACAGATCGCTTCTGGGACCTCAAATTTTTCGAATTTTCAGGTGTTTTGAGCCTGAATTTGAGATATAAACGGGTACTGAAAAGTCATGAACATATCGACTTTTTGGCACCTAAAATATCGATTTTGAGCATGTTTTGGGTCAGCATCTTAAAAACATTCTAACTAGGAGTAGGCATGTACAGATCGCTTTTGGGACACCAAAATACCGAATTTTCGGGTCTTTTCAGCCTGAATTTAAGATATAAACAGGTACAGATGATCCATGCAATTATCGACTTTGGACAATTAAAATATCGATTTTTAGCATGTTTTGAGCCTTTTTTTTGAAAACGTTCTAGCACTGTGTAGGCATGTACAGATCGCTTCTGGGACCCAAAAATATCGAATTTTCGGGTGTTTTGAGGTCGAATTTGGGATATAAACGGGTAAAGAAGAGGCATGCACATATTGACTTTGGGCACCTAAAATATTGATTTTCAGCATGTTTTTGGCCTGTATTTTGAAAATACTCTAACACGGAGTAGGCATGTACAGATCGCTTCTGGGACCCCAAAATATCGAATTTTCATGTGTTTTGGGCCTGAATTTGAGATATAGACTTTGGGCACCTAAAATATCGATTTTTAGCATGTTTTGGGCCTATATTTTGAAAATATTCTAGCACTGAGTAGGCATGTACAGATCGCTTCTGGGACCCAAAAATATCGAATTTTCGTGTTTTTTAAGGTTAAATTTGAGATATAAACGGGTACAGAAGATGCATGCACATATCGACTTTGGACACTTAAAATATCGATTTTTAGCATGTTTTGTGCCTATATTATGAAAACATTCTAGCACAGAGTAGGCATGTACAGATCGCTTCTGGGACCCAAAAATATCGAATTTTTTGGGTGTTTTGAGGTTGAATTTGGGATATAAACGGGCGCAGAAGATGCATCCACATTTTGACTTTGGGCACCTAAAATATCGATTTTTAGCATGTTTTTTGGCCTGTATCTGAGTAGGCATGTACAGATCGCTTTTGGGACCCCAAAATATCGAATTTTTGTGTGTTTAGAGCCTCAATTTGAGATATAAACGGGTACAGAAGATGCATGCACATATTTACTTTGGGCACATAAAATATTGATTTTCAGCATGTTTTGGACCTGTATTTTGAAAATACTCTAACACGGTGTAGGCATGTATAGATCGCTTCTGGGACCCCAAAATATCAAATTTTCGGGTGTTTTGAGCCTGAATTTGAGATATAAACGGGTACTGAAGATGCATGAACATATCGACTTTTTGGCACGTAAAATATTGATTTTGAGCATGATTTTGGTCTGCATCTTGAAAACATTCTAACTAGGAGTAGGCATGTACAGATCGCTTGTAGGACCCAGAAATACCAAATTTTCGGGTGTTTTGAGCCTGAATTTGAGATATAAACGGGTACAGAAGATGCATGCACATATCGACTTTGGACACCTAAAATATCGATTTTTAGCATGTTTTGAGCCTATGTTTTGAAAACACTCTAGCACTGAGTAGGCATGTACAGATTGCTTCTTGGACCCCAAAATATCGAGTTTTCGGGTGTTTGTAGCGTGAATTTGAGATATAAACGGGTACACAAGATGCATGCACATATCGACTTTTGGGCACCTAAAATATTGATTTTCAGTAGGTTTTGGGCCTGTATTTTAAAAATACTCTAACACGGAGTAGGCATTTACAGATAGCTTCTGGGACCCCAAAATATTGAATTTTCAGGTGTTTCGGGCCTGAATTTGAGATATCGACTTTGGGCACCTAAGATATCGATTTTTAACATGTTTTGGGCCTATATTTTGAAAATATTCTAGAACTGAGTAGGCATGTACAGATCGCTTCTGGGACCCCAAAATATCGAATTTTAGGGTTTTTTAACCATGAATTTGAGATATAAACAGGTACTGAAGATGCATGCACATTATGACTTTTGGGCACCTAAAATATCGATTTTGAGCATGTTTTGGGTCTGTATCTTGAAAACATTCTAACT
The DNA here is from genome assembly GCA_033782935.1 of Petrolisthes cinctipes. NCBI lineage: Eukaryota > Metazoa > Arthropoda > Malacostraca > Decapoda > Porcellanidae > Petrolisthes > Petrolisthes cinctipes. Next base: position 6,240,389 of record JAWQEG010000043.1, on the reverse strand, counting down.
AGGAGTAGGCATGTACAGATCGCTTCTAGGACCAAAAATACCGAATTTTCAGGTGTTTTAATCCCGAATTTGAGATATAAACGGGTACAGAAGATGCATGCACATATCGACTTTGGACACCTAAAATATCGATTTTTAGCATGTTTTGAGCCTAAGTTTTGAAAACATTCTAGCACTGAGTAGGCATGTACAGATTGCTTCTGGGACCCCAAAATATCGAATTTTCGGGTATTTGTAGCGTGAATTTGAGATATAAACGGGTACAGAAGATGCATTCACATATCGACTTTTGGGCACCTAAAATATCGATTTTCAGTATGTTTTGGGCCTGTATTTTGAAAATACTCTAACACGGAGTAGGCATTTACAGATAGCTTTTGGGACCCCAAAATATTGAATTTTCGGGGGTTTTGGGCCTGAATTTGAGATATCGACTTTGGGCACCTAAAATATCGATTTTTAGCATGTTTTCGGACTATATTTTGAAAATATTCTAGCACTGAGTAGGCATGTACAGATCGCTTCTGGGACCTCAAAATATCGAATTTTCGGGTGTTTTGAGCCTGAATTTGAGATATAAACGGGTACTGAAAAGTCATGAACATATCGACTTTTTGGGACCTAAAATATCGATTTTGAGCATGTTTTGGGTCAGTATCTTGAAAACATTCTAACTAGGAGTAGGCATGTACAGATCACTTCTGGGACCTCAAAATATCGAATTTTCGGGTGTTTTGAGCCTGAATTTGAGATATAAATGGGTACTGAAGATGCATACACATATCGACTTTTGGACACCTAAAATATCGATTTTGAGCAAGTTTTGGGTCTGTATCTTGAAAACATTCGAACTAGGAGTAGGCATGTACAGATCGCTTTTAGGACCCAAAAATACCAAATTTTCGGGTGTTTTTAGCCTGAATTTGATACATAAACGGGTACAGAAGATGCATGCACATATCGACTTTGGACACTTAAAATATCGATTTTTAGCATGTTTTGTGCCTATATTATGAAAACCTTCTAGCACAGAGTAGGCATGTACAGATCGCTTCTGGGACCCAAAAATATCGAAATTTCGGGTTTTTTGAGGTTGCATTTGGGATATAAACGGGCGCAGAAGATGCATCCACATTTTGACTTTGGGCACCTACAATATCGATGTTCAGCATGTTTTGGGCCTGTATCTGAGTAGGCATGTACAGATCGCTTTTGGGACCCCAAAATATCGAATTTTTGGGTGTTTAGAGCCTCAATTTAAGATATAAACGGGTACAGAAGATGCATGCACATATCGACTTTTGGGCACATACAATATCGATTTTCAGCATGTTTTTGGCCTGTATTTTGAAAATACTCTAACACGGAGTAGGCATGTACAGATCGCTTCTGGGACCCCAAAATATCGAATTTTCATGTGTTTGGGCACCTAAAATATCGATTTTTAGCATGTTTTGGGCCTATATTTTGAAAATATTCTAGCACTGAGTAGGCATTTACAGATAGCTTCTGCGACCCCAAAATATTGAATTTTCGGGTGTTTTGGGCCTGAATTTGAGATATCGACTTTTGGCACCTAAAATATCGATTATTAGCATGTTTTTGGACTATGTTTTGAAAATATTCTAGCACTGAGTAGGCATGTACAGATCGCTTCTGGGACCTCAAATTTTTCGAATTTTCAGGTGTTTTGAGCCTGAATTTGAGATATAAACGGGTACTGAAAAGTCATGAACATATCGACTTTTTGGCACCTAAAATATCGATTTTGAGCATGTTTTGGGTCAGCATATTAAAAACATTCTAACTAGGAGTAGGCATGTACAGATCGCTTCTGGGACACCAAAATACCGAATTTTCGGGTCTTTTCAGCCTGAATTTAAGATATAAACAGGTACAGATGATCCATGCAATTATCGACTTTGGACAATTAAAATATCGATTTTTAGCATGTTTTGAGCCTTTTTTTTGAAAACGTTCTAGCACTGTGTAGGCATGTACAGATCGCTTCTGGGACCCAAAAATATCGAATTTTCGGGTGTTTTGAGGTCGAATTTGGGATATAAACGGGTAAAGAAGAGGCATGCACATATTGACTTTGGGCACCTAAAATATTGATTTTCAGCATGTTTTGGGCCTGTATTTTGAAAATACTCTATCACGGAGTAGGCATGTACAGATCGCTTCTGGGACCCCAAAATATCGAATTTTCATGTGTTTTGGGCCTGAATTTGAGATATAGACTTTGGGCACCTAAAATATTGATTTTCAGCATGTTTTGGACCTGTATTTTGAAAATACTCTAACACGGAGTAGGCATGTACAGATCGCTTCTGGGACCCCAAAATATCAAATTTTCGGGTGTTTTGAGCCTGAATTTGAGATATAAATAGGTACTGAGGATGCATGCACATATCGACTTTTGGGCACCTAAAATATCGATTTTGAGCATGTTTTGGGCCTGTATCTGAATAGGCATGTACAGATCGCTTCTTGGACCTCAAAATATCGAATTTTCGGGTGTTTGTAGCCTGAATTTGAGATATAAACGGGTACTGAAGATGCATGAACATATCGACTTTTTGGCACGTAAAATATCGATTTTGAGCATGATTTTGGTCTGCATCTTGAAAACATTCTAACTAGGAGTAGGCATGTACAGATCGCTTGTAGGACCCAGAAATACCAAATTTTCGGGTGTTTTGAGCCTGAATTTGAGATATAAACGGGTACAGAAGATGCATGCACATATCGACTTTGGACACCTAAAATATCGATTTTTAGCATGTTTTGAGCCTATGTTTTGAAAACACTCTAGCACTGAGTAGGAATGTACAGATTGCTTCTGGGACCCCAAAATATCGAGTTTTCGGGTGTTTGTAGCGTGAATTTGAGATATAAACGGGTACACAAGATGCATGCACATATCGACTTTTGGGCACCTAAAATATTGATTTTCAGTATGTTTTGGGCCTGTATTTTAAAAATACTCTAACACGGAGTAGGCATTTACAGATAGCTTCTGGGACCCCAAAATATTGAATTTTCAGTTTTTTTGGGCCTGAATTTGAGATATCGACTTTGGGCACCTAAGATATCGATTTTTAACATGTTTTGGGCCTATATTTTGAAAATATTCTAGCACTGAGTAGGCATGTACAGATCGCTTCTGGGACCCCAAAATATCGAATTTTCGTGGGTTTTGAGGTTGAATTTGAGATATAAACGGGTACAGAAGATGCATGCACATATTGACTTTGGGCACCTAAAATATCGATTTTCAACATGTTTTGGGGATGTATGTTGAAAATACTCTAACACGGAGAAGGCATATACAGATCGCTTCTGGAACCCCAAAATATCGAAATTTTCGGGTTTTTTAACCCTGAATTTGAGATATAAACAGGTACTGAAGATGCATGCACATTATGACTTTTGGGCACCTAAAATATCGATTTTGAGCATGTTTTTGGTCTGTATCTTGAAAGCATTCTAACTAGGAGTAAGCATGTACAGATCGCTTCTAGGACCCAAAAATACCAAATTTTCAGGTGTTTTAATCCCGAATTTGAGATATAAACGGGTACAGAAGATGCATGCACATATCGACTTTGGACACCTAAAATATCGATTTTTAGCATGTTTTGAGCCTATATTTTGAAAACATTCTAGCACTGAGTAGGCATGTACAGATTGCTTCTGGGACCCTAAAATATCGAATTTTCGGGTGTTTGTAGCGTGAATTTGAGATATAAACGGGTACACAAGATGCATGCACAAATCGACTTTTGGGCACCTAAAATATCGATTTTCAGTATGTTTTGGGCCTGTATTTTAAAAATACTCTAACACGGAGTAGGCATTTACAGATAGCTTCTGGGACCCCAAAATATTGAATTTTCAGGTGTTTTGGGCCTGAATTTGAGATATCGACTTTGGGCACTTAAGATATCGATTTTTAGCATGTTTTGGGCCTATATTTTGAAAATATTCTAGCACTGAGTAGGCATGTACAGATCGCTTCTGGGACTCCAAAATATCGAATTTTCGTGTGTTTTGAGGTTGAATTTGAGATATAAACGGGTACAGAAGATGCATGCACATATTGACTTTGGGCACCTAAAATATCGATTTTCAACATGTTTTGGGGATGTATGTTGAAAATACTCTAACACGGAGTAGGCATGTACAGATCGCTTCTGGAACCCCAAAATATCGAAATTTTCGGGTTTTTAAACCCTGAATTTGAGATATAAACAGGTACTGAAGATGCATGCACATTATGACTTTTGGGCACCTAAAATATCGATTTTGAGCATGTTTTGGGTCTGTATCTTGAAAACATTCTAAAAAGGAGTAGGCATGTACAGATCGCTTCTAGGACCAAAAATACCGAATTTTCAGGTGTTTTAATCCCGAATTTGAGATATAAACGGGTACAGAAGATGCATGCACATATCGACTTTGGACACCTAAAATATCGATTTTTAGCATGTTTTGAGCCTAAGTTTTGAAAACATTCTAGCACTGATTAGGCATGTACAGATTGCTTCTGGGACCCCAAAATATCGAATTTTCGGGTATTTGTAGCGTGAATTTGAGATATAAACGGGTACAGAAGATGCATTCACATATCGACTTTTGGGCACCTAAGATATCGATTTTTAGCATGTTTTGGGCCTATATTTTGAAAATATTCTAGCACTGAGTAGGCATGTACAGATCGCTTCTGGGACCCCAAAATATCGAATTTTCGTGTGTTTTGAGGTTGAATTTGAGATATAAACGGGTACAGAAGATGCATGCACATATTGACTTTGGGCACCTAAAATATCGATTTTCAACATGTTTTGGGGATGTATGTTGAAAATACTCTAACACGGAGTAGGAATATACAGATCGCTTCTGGAACCCCAAAATATCGAAATTTTCGGGTTTTTTAACCCTGAATTTGAGATATAAACAGGTACTGAAGATGCATGCACATTATGACTTTTGGGCACCTAAAATATCGATTTTGAGCATGTTTTAGGTCTGTATCTTGAAAACATTCTAACTAGGAGTAAGCATGTACAGATCGCTTCTAGGACCCAAAAATACCAAATTTTCAGGTGTTTTAATCCCGAATTTGAGATATAAACGGGTACAGAAGATGCATGCACATATCGACTTTGGACACCTAAAATATCGATTTTTAGCATGTTTTGAGCCTATATTTTGAAAACATTCTAGCACTGAGTAAGCATGTACAGATTGCTTCTGGGACCCTAAAATATCGAATTTTCGGGTGTTTGTAGCGTGAATTTGAGATATAAACGGGTACACAAGATGCATGCACATATCGACTTTTGGGCACCTAAAATATCGATTTTCAGTATGTTTTGGGCCTGTATTTTAAAAATACTCTAACACGGAGTAGGCATTTACAGATAGCTTCTGGGACCCCAAAATATTGAATTTTCGGGTGTTTTGGGCCTGAATTTGAGATATCGACTTTGGGCACCTAAGATATCGATTTTTAGCATATTTTGGGCCTATATTTTGAAAATATTCTAGCACTGAGTAGGCATGTACAGATCGCTTCTGGGACCCCAAAATATCGAATTTTCGTGTGTTTTGAGGTTGAATTTGAGATATAAACGGGTACAGAAGATGCATGCACATATTGACTTTGGGCACCTAAAATATCGATTTTCAACATGTTTTGGGGATGTATGTTGAAAATACTCTAACACGGAGTAGGCATGTACAGATCGCTTCTGGAACCCCAAAATATCGAAATTTTCGGGTTTTTTAACCCTGAATTTGAGATATAAACAGGTACTGAAGATGCATGCACATTATGACTTTTGGGCACCTAAAATATCGATTTTGAGCATGTTTTGAGCCTAAGTTTTGAAAACATTCTAGCACTGAGTAGGCATGTACAGATTGCTTCTGGGACCCCAAAATATCGAATTTTCGGGTATTTGTAGCGTGAATTTGAGATATAAACGGGTACAGAAGATGCATTCACATATCGACTTTTGGGCACCTAAAATATCGATTTTCAGTATGTTTTGGGCCTGTATTTTGAAAATACTCTAACACGGTGTAGGCATTTACAGATAGCTTCTGGGACCCCAAAATATTGAATTTTCGGGGGTTTTGGGCCTGAATTTGAGATATCGACTTTGGGCACCTAAAATATCGATTTTTAGCATGTTTTCGGACTATATTTTGAAAATATTCTAGCACTGAGTAGGCATGTACAGATCGCTTCTGGGACCACAAAATATCGAATTTTCTGGTGTTTTGAGCCTGAATTTGAGATATAAACGGGTACTGAAAAGTCATGAACATATCGACTTTTTGGGACCTAAAATATCGATTTTGAGCATGTTTTGGGTCAGTATCTTGAAAACATTCTAACTAGGAGTAGGCATGTACAGATCGCTTCTGGGACACCAAAATACCGAATTTTCGGGTATTTTAAGCGTGAATTTAAGATATAAACAGGTACAGATGATTCATGCACATATCGACTTTGGACAATTAAAATATCGATTTTTAGCATGTTTTGAGCCTTTTTTTTTGAAAACATTCTAGCACTGTGTAGGCATGTACAGATCGCTTCTGGGACCCAAAAATATCGAATTTTCGGGTGTTTTGAGGTCGAATTTGGGATATAAACGGGTAAAGAAGATGCATGCACATATTGACTTTGGGCACCTAAAATATCGATTTTCAGCATGTTTTAGGCCTGTATCTTGAAAATACTCTAACACGAAGTAGGCATGTACAGACCGCTTCTAGGACCAAAAAATATCGAATTTTCGGGTATTTTGAGACTGAATTTGAGATATAAACGGGTACAGAAGATGCATGCACATATCGATTTTGGACACTTAAAATATCGATTTTTAGCATGTTTTGAGCCTATATTTTGAACACATTCTAGCACAGAGTAGGCATGTACAGATCGCTTCTGGGATGCAAAAATATCGAATTTTCAGGTGTTTTGAGTTTGAATTTCGGATATAAACGGGCTCAGAAGATGCATTCACATATCGACTTTTGGGCATCTAAAATATCGATTTTTAGCATGTTTTGGGCCTATATTTTGAAAATATTCTAGCACTGAGTAGGCATGTACAGATCGCTTCTGGGACCCCAAAATATCGAATTTTCGTGTGTTTTGAGGTTGAATTTGGGATATAAACGGGTACAGAAGATGCATGCACATATCGACTTTGGACACTTAAAATATCGATTTTTAGCATGTTTTGTGCCTATATTATGAAAACATTCTAGCACTGAGTAGGCATGTACAGATCACTTCTGGCACCCCAAAATATCGAATTTTTGTGTGTTTTGAGGTTGAATTTGAGATATAAACGAGTACAGAAGATGCATTCACATGTTGACTTTGGGCACCTAAAATATCGATTTTCAGCATGTTTTGGGGATGTATGTTGAAAATACTCTAACACGGAGTAGGTATGTATAGATCGCTTCTGGGACCCAAAAATATCGAATTTTCGGGTGTTCTGAGGTTTAATTTGTGATATTAACGGTTGCAGAAGATGCATACACATATTGACTTTGGGCACCTAATATATCGATGTTCAGCATGTTTTGGGCCTGTATCTGAATAGGCATGTACAGATCGCTTCTTGGACCTCAAAATATCGAATTTTCGGGTGTTTGTAGCCTGAATTTGAGATATAAACGGGTACAGAAGATGCATGCACATATCGACTTTTGGGCACCTAAAATATCGATTTTCAGTATGTTTTGGGCCTGTATTTTGAAAATACTCTAACACGGAGTAGGCATTTACAGATAGCTTCTGGGACCCCAAAATATTGAATTTTCGGGTGTTTTGGGCCTGAATTTGAGATATCGACTTTGGGCACCTAAAATATCGATTTTTAGCATGTTTTTGGACTATATTTTGAAAATATTCTAGCACTGAGTAGGCATGTACAGATCGCTTCTGGGACCTCAAAATATCGAATTTTCGGGTGTTTTGAGCCTGAATTTGAGATATAAACGGGTACTGAAGAGTCATGAACATATCGACTTTTTGGCACCTAAAATATCGATTTTGAGCATGTTTTGCGTCAGTATCTTGAAAACATTCTAACTAGGAGTAGGCATGTACAGATCGCTTCTGGGACACCAAAATACCGAATTTTCGGGCATTTTGAGCCTGAATTAGAGATATAAATGGGAACAGAAGATGCATGCACATATCGATTTTGGGCACCTAAAATATCGATTTTCAGCATGTTTTGGGCCTGTATGTTGAAAATACTCTAACACGGAGTAGGTATGTATAGATCGCTTCTGGGACCCAAAAATATCGAATTTTCGGGTGTTCTGAGGTTTAGTTTGTGATATCAACGGTTGCAGAAGATGCAATCACATATTGACTTTGGGCACCTAATATATCGATGTTCAGCATGTTTTGGGCCTGTATCTGAATAGGCATGTACAGATCGTTTCTTGGACCTCAAAATATAGAATTTACGGGTTTTTGTAGCCTTAATTTGAGATATAAACGGGTACTGAAGATGCATTCACATTATGACTTTTGGGCACCTAAAATATCGATTTTGAGCCTGTTTTGGGTCTGTATCTTGAAAACATTTTAACTAGGAGTAGGCATGTACAGATCGCTTCTAGGACCCAAAAATACCGAATTTTCAGGAGTTTTAATCCCGAATTTGAGATATAAACGGGTACAGAAGATGCATGCACATATCGACTTTGGACACCTAAAATATCGATTTTTAGCATGTTTTGAGCCTATGTTTTGAAAACATTCTAGCACTGAGTAGGCATGTACAGATTGCTTCTGGGACCCCAAAATATCGAATTTTGGGTGTTTGTAGCGTGAATTTGAGATATAAACGGGTACAGAAGATGCATGCACATATCGACTTTTGGGCACCTAAAATATCGATTTTCAGTATGTTTTGGGCCTGTATTTTGAAAATACTCTAACACGGAGTAGGCATTTACAGATAGCTTCTGGGACCCCAAAATATTGAATTTTCGGGTGCTTTGGGCCTGAATTTGAGATATCGACTTTGGGCACCTAAAATATCGATTTTTAGCATGTTTTTGGACTATATTTTGAAAATATTCTAGCACTGAGTAGGCATGTACAGATCGCTTCTGGGACCTCAAAATATCGAATTTTCGGGTGTTTTGAGCCTGAATTTGAGATATAAACGGGTACTGAAGAGTCATGAACATATCGACTTTTTGGCACCTAAAATATCGATTTTGAGCATGTTTTGGGTCAGTATTTTGAAAACATTCTAACTAGGAGTAGGCATGTACAGATCGCTTCTGGGACACCAAAATACCGAATTTTCGGGTATTTTGAGCCTGAATTAGAGATATAAATGGGAACAGAAGATGCATGCACATATCGATTTTGTTCACCTAAAATATTGATTTTCAGCATGTTTTGGGCCTGTATGTTGAAAATACTCTAACACGGAGTAGGTATGTATAGATCGCTTCTGGGACCCAAAAATATTGAATTTTCGGGTGTTCTGAGGTTTAATTTGTGATATCAACGGTTGCAGAAGATGCAATCACATATTGACTTTGGGCACCTAATATATCGATGTTCAGCATGTTTTGGGCCTGTATCTGAATAGGCATGTACAGATCGTTTCTTGGACCTCAAAATATCGAATTTTCGGGTGTTTGTAGCCTTAATTTGAGATATAAACGGGTACTGAAGATGCATTCACATTATGACTTTTGGGCACCTAAAATATTGATTTTGAGCCTGTTTTGGGTCTGTATCTTGAAAACATTCTAACTAGGAGTAGGCATGTACAGATCGCTTGTAGGACCCAAAAATACCGAATTTTCGGGTGTTTTGAGCCTGAATTTGAGATATAGACGGGTACAGAAGATGCATGCACATATCGACTTTGGACACCTAAAATATTGATTTTTAGCATGTTTTGAGCCTATGTTTTGAAAACATTCTAGCACTGAGTAGGCATGTACAGATTGCTTCTGGGACCCAAATATATCGAATTTTCGGGTGTTTGTAGATGAATTTGAGATATAAACGGGTACAGAAGATGCATGCACATATCGACTTTTGGGCACCTAAAATATCGATTTTCAGTATGTTTTCGGCCTGTATTTTGAAAATACTCTAACACGGAGTAGGCCTTTACAGATAGCTTCTGGGAACCCAAAATATTGAATTTTCGGGTGTTTTGGGCCTGAATTTGAGATATCGACTTTGGGCACCTAAGATATCGATTTTTAGCATGTTTTGGGCCTATATTTTGAAAATATTCTAGCACTGAGTAGGCATGTACAGATCGCTTCTGGGACCCCAAAATATTGAATTTTCGTGTGTTTTGAGGATGAATTTGAGATATAAACGGGTACAGAAGATGCATGCACATATCGACTTTTGAGCACCTAAAATATCGATTTTCAGTATGTTTTGAACCTGTATTTTGAAAATACTCTAACACGGAGTAGGCATTTACAGATAGCTTCTGGGACCCCAAAATATTGAATTTTCGGGTGTTTTGGGCCTGAATTTGAGATATAGACTTTGGGCACCTAAGATATCGATTTTAAGCATGTTTTGGGCCTATATTTTGAAAATATTCTAGCACTGAGTAGGCATGTACAGATCGCTTCTGGGACCCCAAAACATCGAATTTTCGTGTGTTTTGAGGTTGAATTTGAGATATAAACTGGTACAGAAGATGCATGCACATATTGACTTTGGGCAACTAAAATATCGATTTTCAGCATGTTTTGGGAATGTATGTTGAAAATACTTTAACACGGAGTAGGCATGTACAGATTGCTTCTGGAAACCCAAAATATCGACATTTTCGGGTTTTTTAACCCTGAATTTGAGATATAAACAGGTACTGAAGATGCATGCACATTATGACTTTTGGGAACCTAAAATATCGATTTTGAGCATGTTTTGGGTCTGTATCTTAAAAACATTCTAACTAGGAGTAGGCATGTACAGATCGCTTCTAGGACCCAAAAATACCGAATTTTCAGGTGTTTTAATCCCGAATTTGAGATATAAAGGGGCTCAGAAGATGCATGCACATATCGACTTTGGACACCTAAAATATCGATTTTTAGCATGTTTTGAGCCTATATTTTGAAAACATTCTAGCACTGAGTAGGCATGTACAGTTTGCTTCTGGGACCCCAAAATATCGAATTTTCGGGTGTTTGTAACGTGAATTTGAGATTTAAACGGGTACAGAAGATGCATGCACATATCGACTTTTGAGCACCTAAAATATCGATTTTCAGTATGTTTTGGGCCTGTATTTTGAAAATACTCTAACATGGAGTAGGTATTTACAGATAGCTTCTGGGACCCCAAAATATTGAATTTTCGGGTGTTTTGGGCCTGAATTTGAGAAATCGACTTTGGGCACCTAAAATATCGATTTTAGCATGTTTTTAGACTATATTTTTAAAATATTCTAGCACTGAGTAGGCATGTACAGATCGCTTCTGGGACCTCAAAATATCGAATTTTCGGGTGTTTTGAGCCTGAATTAGAGATATAAACGGGTACTTAAGAGTCATGAACATATCGACTTTTTGGCACCTAAAATATCGATTTTGAGCATGTTTTGGGTCAGGATCTTGAAAACATTCTAACTAGGAGTAGGCATGTACAGATCGCTTCTGGGACACCAAAATACCGAATTTTCGGGTCTTTTGAGCCTGAATTTAAGATATAAACAGGTACAGAAGATACATGCACATATCGATTTTGGACACTTAAAATATCGATTTTTAGCATGTTTTGAGCCTATATTTTGAAAACATTCTAGCACAGAATAGGCATGTACAGATCACTTCTGGGACGCAAAAATATCGAATTTTCAGGTGTTTTGAGTTTGAATTTGGGATATAAAGGGGCTCAGAAGATGCATTCACATATCGACTTTTGGGCACCTAAAAGATTGATTTTCAGTATGTTTTGGGCCTGTATTTTGAAAATACTCTATCACGGAGTAGGCATGTACAGATCGCTTCTGGGACCCCAAAATATCGAATTTTCGATTGTTTTGGGCCTGAATTTGAGATATCGACTTTGGGCACCTAAGATATCGATTTTTAGCATGTTTTGGGCCTATATTTTGAAAATATTCTAACTAGGAGTAGGCATGTACAGTTTGCTTCTGGGACCCCAAAATATCGAATTTTCGGGTGTTTGTAGCTTGAATTTGAGATATAAACGGGTACAGAAGATGCATGCACATATCGACTTTTGAGCACCTAAAATATCGATTTTCAGTATGTTTTGAACCTGTATTTTGAAAATACTCTAACACGGAGTAGGCATTTACAGATAGCTTCTGGGACCCCAAAATATTGAATTTTCGGGTGTTTTGGGCTGAATTTGAGATATAGACTTTGGGCACCTAAGATATCGATTTTAAGCATGTTTTGGGCCTATATTTTGAAAATATTCTAGCACTGAGTAGGCATGTACAGATCGCTTCTGGGACCCCAAAACATCGAATTTTCGTGTGTTTTGAGTTTGAATTTGAGATATAAACTGGTACAGAAGATGCATGCACATATTGACTTTGGGCAACTAAAATATCGATTTTCAGCATGTTTTGGGGATGTATGTTGAAAATACTCTAACACGGAGTAGGCATGTACAGATTGCTTCTGGAAACCCAAAATATCGACATTTTCGGGTTTTTTAACCGTGAATTTGAGATATAAACAGGTACTGAAGATGCATGCACATTATGACTTTTGGGAACCTAAAATATCGATTTTGAGCATGTTTTGGGTCTGTATCTTAAAAACATTCTAGCACTGAGTAGGCATGTACAGATCGCTTCTGGGACCTCAAAATATCGAATTTTCGGGTGTTTTGAGCCTGAATTAGAGATATAAACGGGTACTTAAGAGTCATAAACATATCGACTTTTTGGCACATAAAATATCGATTTTGAGCATGTTTTGGGTCAGGATCTTGAAAACATTCTAACTAGGAGTAGGCATGTACAGATCGCTTCTGGGACACCAAAATACCGAATTTTCGGGTCTTTTGAGCCTGAATTTAAGATATAAACAGGTACTGAAGATGCATGCACATATCGATTTTGGACACTTAAAATATCGATTTTTAGCATGTTTTGAGCCTATATTTTGAAAACATTCTAGCACAGAATAGGCATGTACAGATCACTTCTGGGAAGCAAAAATATCGAATTTTCAGGTGTTTTGAGTTTGAATTTGGGATATAAAGGGGCTCAGAAGATGCATTCACATATCGACTTTTGGGCACCTAACAGATTGATTTTCAGTATGTTTTGGGCCTGTATTTTGAAAATACTCTATCACGGAGTAGGCATGTACAGATCGCTTCTGGGACCCCAAAATATCGAATTTTCGATTGTTTTGGGCCTGAATTTGAGATATCGACTTTGGGCATCTAAAATATCGATTTTTAGCATGTTTTGGGCCTATATTTTGAAAATATTCTAGAACTGATTAGGCATGTACAGATCGCTTCTGGGACCCCAAAATATCGAATTTTCATGTGTTTTGAGGTTGAATTTGAGAAATAAACGGGTACAGAAGATGCATTCACATATTGACTTAGGGCACCAAAAATATCGATTTTCAGCATGTTTTCGGCCTGTATGTTAAAAATACTCTAACACGGAGTAGGCATGTACAGATCGCTTCTGGAACCCCAAGATATCGAAATTTTCGGTTTTTTTAACCCTGAATTTGAGATATAAACGGGTACTGAAGATGCATGCACATATCGACTTTTGGGCACCTAAATTATCGATTTAGAGCATGTTTTGGGTCTGTATCTTGAAAACATTCTAACTAGGAGTAGGCATGTACAGATCGCTTCTAGGACCCAAAAATACTGAATTTTCAGGTGTTTTAATCCCGAATTTGAGATATAAACGGGTACAGAAGATGCATGCACATATTGACTTTGGACACCTAAAATATCGATTTTTAGCATGTTTTGAGCCTATGTTTTGAAAACATTCTAGCACTGAGTAGGCATGTACAGATTGCTTCTGGGACCCCAAAATATCGAATTTTCGGGTGTTTGTAGCGTGAATTTGAGATATAAACGGGTACAGAAGATGCATGCACATATCGACTTTTGGGCACCTAAAATATCGATTTTCAGTATGTTTTGGGCTTGTATTTTGAAAATACTCTAACACGGAGTAGGCATTTACAGATAGCTTCTGGGACCCCAAAATATTGAATTTTCGGGTGTTTTTTGGCATGAATTTGAGATATCGACTTTGGGCACCTAAAATATCGATTTTTAGCATGTTTTTGGACTATATTTTGAAAATATTCTAGCACTGAGTAGGCATGTACAGATCGCTTCTGGGACCTCAAAATATCGAATTTTCGGGTGTTTTGAGCCTGAATTTGAGATATAAACGGGTACTGAAGAGTCATGAACATATCGACTTTTTGGCACCTAAAATATCGATTTTGAGCATGTTTTGGGTCAGTATCTTGAAAACATTCTAACTAGGAGTAGGCATGTACAGATCGCTTCTGGGACACCAAAATACCGAATTTTCGGGTCTTTTGAGCCTGAATTAGAGATATAAACGGGAACAGAAGATGCATGCACATATCGATTTTGGGCACCTAAAATATCGATTTTCAGCATGTTTTGGGCCTGTATGTTGAAAATACTCTAACACGGAGTAGGTATGTATAGATCGCTTCTGGGACCCAAAAATATTGAATTTTCGGGTGTTCTGAGGTTTAATTTGTGATATCAACGGTTGCAGAAGATGCAATCACATATTGACTTTGGGCACCTAATATATCGATGTTCAGCATGTTTTGGGCCTGTATCTGAATAGGCATGTACAGATCGCTTCTTGGACCTCAAAATATCGAATTTTCGGGTGTTTTGAGCCTGAATTAGTGATATAAACGGGTACTTAAGAGTCATGAACATATCGACTTTTTGGCACCTAAAATATCGATTTTGAGCATGTTTTGGGTCAGGATCTTGAAAACATTATAACTAGGAGTAGGCATGTACAGATCGCTTCTGGGACACCAAAATACCGAATTTTCGGGTCTTTTGAGCCTGAATTTAAGATATAAACAGGTACAGAAGATGCATGCACATATCGATTTTGGACACTTAAAATATCGATTTTTAGCATGTTTTGAGCCTATATTTTGAAAACATTAAAGCTCAGAATAGGCATGTACAGATCACTTCTGGGACGCAAAAATATCGAATTTTCAGGTGTTTTGAGTTTGAATTTGGGATATAAAGGGTCTCAGAAGATGCATTCACATATCGACTTTTGGGCACCTAAAAGATTGATTTTCAGTATGTTTTGGGCCTGTATTTTGAAAATACTCTATCACGGAGTAGGCATGTACAGATCGCTTCTGGGACCCCAAAATATCGAATTTTCGATTCTTTTGGGCCTGAATTTGAGATATCGACTTCGGGCACCAAAGATATCGATTTTTAGCATGTTTTGGGCCTATATTTTGAAAATATTCTAGCACTGAGTAGGCATGTACAGATCGCTTCTGGGACCCCAAAATATCGAATTTTCGTGTGTTTTGAGGTTGAATTTGAGATATAAACGGGTACAGAAGATGCATGCACATATCGACTTTGGACACCTAAAATATCGATTTTTAGCATGTTTTGAGCCTATGTTTTGAAAACATTCTAGCACTGAGTAGGCATGTACAGTTTGCTTCTGGGACCCCAAAATATCGAATTTTCGGGTGTTTGTAGCGTGAATTTGAGATATAAACGGGTACAGAAGATGCATGCACATATCGACTTTTAAGCACCTAAAATATCGATTTTCAGTATGTTTTGAACCTGTATTTTGAAAATACTCTAACACGGAGTAAGCATTTACAGATAGCTTCTGGGACCCCAAAATATTGAATTTTCGGGTGTTTTGGGCCTGAATTTGAGATATAGACTTTGGGCACCTAAGATATCGATTTTAAGCATGTTTTGGGCCTATATTTTGAAAATATTCTAGCACTGAGTAGGCATGTACAGATCGCTTCTGGGACCCCAAAACATCGAATTTTCGTGTGTTTTGAGGTTGAATTTGAGATATAAACTGGTACAGAAGACGCTTGCACATATTGACTTTGGGCAACTAAAATATCGATTTTCAGCATGTTTTGGGGATGTATGTTGAAAATACTCTAACACGGAGTAGGCATGTACAGATTGCTTCTGGAAACCCAAAATATCGACATTTTCGGGTTTTTTAACCCTGAATTTGAGATATAAACAGGTACTGAAGATGCATGCACATTATGACTTTTGGGAACCTAAAATATCGATTTTGAGCATGTTTTGGGTCTTAATCTTAAAAACATTCTAACTAAGAGTAGGCATGTACAGATCGCTTCTAGGACCCAAAAATACCGAATTTTCAGGTGTTTTAATCCCGAATTTGAGATATAAACGGGTACAGAAGATGCATGCACATATCGACGTTGGACACCTAAAATATCGATTTTTAGCATGTTTTGAGCCTATATTTTGAAAACATTCTAGCACTGAGTAGGCATGTACAGTTTGCTTCTGGGACCCCAAAATATCGAATTTTCGGGTGTTTGTAGCGTGAATTTGAGATATAAACGGGTACAGAAGATGCATGCACATATCGACTTTTGAGCACCTAAAATATCGATTTTCAGTATGTTTTGGGCCTGTATTTTGAAAATACTCTAACACGGAGTAGGTATTTACAGATAGCTTCTGGGACCCCAAAATATTGAATTTTCGGGTGTTTTGGGCCTGAATTTGAGATATCGACTTTGGGCACCTAAAATATCGATTTTTAGCATGTTTTTGGACTATATTTTGAAAATATTCTAGCACTGAGTAGGCATGTACAGATCGCTTCTGGGACCTCAAAATATCGAATTTTCGGTTGTTTTGAGCCTGAATTAGAGATATAAACGGGTACTTAAGAGTCATGAACATATCGACTTTTTGGCACATAAAATATCGATTTTGAGCATGTTTTGGATCAGGATCTTGAAAACATTCTAACTAGGAGTAGGCATGTACAGATCGCTTCTGGGACACCAAAATACCGAATTTTCGGGTCTTTTGAGCCTGAATTTAAGATATAAACAGGTACAGAAGATGCATGCACATATCGATTTTGGACACTTAAAATATCGATTTTTAGCATGTTTTGAGCCTATATTTTGAAAACATTCTAGCACAGAATAGGCATGTACAGATCACTTCTGGGACGCAAAAATATCGAATTTTCAGGTGTTTTGAGTTTGAATTTGGGATATAAAGGGGCTCAGAAGATGCATTCACATATCGACTTTTGGGCACCTAAAAGATTGATTTTCAGTATGTTTTGGGCCTGTATTTTGAAAATACTCTATCACGGAGTAGGCATGTACAGATCGCTTCTGGGACCCCAAAATATCGAATTTTCGATTGTTTTGGGCCTGAATTTGAGATATCGACTTCGGGCACCAAAGATATCGATTTTTAGCATGTTTTGGGCCTATATTTTGAAAATATTCTAGCACTGAGTAGGCATGTACAGATCGCTTCTGGGACCCCAAAATATCGAATTTTCGTGTGTTTTGAGGTTGAATTTGAGATATAAACGGGTACAGAAGATGCATGCACATATCGACTTTGGACACCTAAAATATCGATTTTTAGCATGTTTTGAGCCTATGTTTTGAAAACATTCTAGCACTGAGTAGGCATGTACAGATCGCTTCTGGGACCCCAAAATATCGAATTTTCGTGTGTTTTGAGGTTGAATTTGAGATATAAACTGGTACAGAAGATGTATGCACATATCGACTTTTGGGCACCTAAAATATCGATTTAGAGCATGTTTTGGGTCTGTATCTTGAAAACATTCTAACTAGGAGTAGGCATGTACAGATCGCTTCTAGGACCCAAAAATACCGAATTTTCAGGTGTTTTAATCCCGAATTTGAGATATAAACGGGTACAGAAGATGCATGCACATATTGACTTTGGACACCTAAAATATCGATTTTTAGCATGTTTTGAGCCTATGTTTTGAAAACATTCTAGCACTGAGTAGGCATGTACAGTTTGCTTCTGGGACCCCAAAATATCGAATTTTCGGGTGTTTGTAGCGTGAATTTGAGATATAAACGGGTACAGAAGATGCATGCACATATCGACTTTTGAGCATCTAAAATATCGATTTTCAGTATGTTTTGGGCCTGTATTTTGAAAATACTCTAACACGGAGTAGGCATTTACAGATAGCTTCTGGGACCCCAAAATATTGAATTTTCGGGTGTTTTCGGCCTGAATTTGAGATATCGACTTTGGGCACCTAAAATATCGATTTTTAGCATGTTTTTGGACTATATTTTGAAAATATTCTAGCACTGAGTAGGCATGTACAGATCGCTTCTGGGACCTCAAAATATCGAATTTTCGGGTGTTTTGAGCCTGAATTTGAGATATAAACGGGTACTGAAGAGTCATGAACATATCGACTTTTTGGCACCTAAAATATCGATTTTGAGCATGTTTTGGGTCAGTATCTTGAAAACATTCTAACTAGGAGTAGGCATGTACAGATCGCTTCTGGGACACCAAAATACCGAATTTTCGGGTATTTTGAGCCTGAATTAGAGATATAAACGGGAACAGAAGATGCATGCACATATCGATTTTGGGCACCTAAAATATCGATTTTCAGCATGTTTTGGGCCTGTATGTTGAAAATACTCTAACACGGAGTAGGTATGTATAGATCGCTTCTGGGACCCAAAAATATTGAAATTTCGGGTGTTCTGAGGTTTAATTTGTGATATCAAAGGTTGCAGAAGATGCAATCACATATTGACTTTGGGCACATAATATATCGATGTTCAGCATGTTTTGGGCCTGTATCTGAATAGGCATGTACAGATCGTTTCTTGGACCTCAAAATATCGAATTTTCGGGTGTTTGTAGCCTTAATTTGAGATATAAACGGGTACTGAAGATGCATGAACATATCGACTTTTTGGAACGTAAAATATCGATTTTGAGCATGATTTGGGTCTGTATCTTGAAAACATTCTAACTAGGAGTAGGCATGTACAGATTGCTTCTGGGACCCAAAAATATCGAATTTTCGGGTGTTTGTAGATGAATTTGAGATATAAACGGGTACAGAAGATGCATGCACATATCGACTTTTGGGCACCTAAAATATCGATTTTCAGTATGTTTTCGGCCTGTATTTTGAAAATACTCTAACACGGAGTAGGCCTTTACAGATAGCTTCTGGGAACCCAAAATATTGAATTTTCGGGTGTTTTGGGCCTGAATTTGAGATATCGACTTTGGGCACCTAAGATATCGATTTTTAGCATGTTTTGGGCCTATATTTTGAAAATATTCTAGCACTGAGTAGGCATGTACAGATCGCTTCTGGGAACCCAAAATATTGAATTTTCGTGTGTTTTGAGGTTGAATTTGAGATATAAACGGGTACAGAAGATGCATGCACATATCGACTTTGGACACCTAAAATATCGATTTTTAGCATGTTTTGAGCCTATGTTTTGAAAACATTCTAGCACTGAGTAGGCATGTACAATTTGCTTCTGGGACCCTAAAATATCGAATTTTCGGGTGTTTGTAGCGTGAATTTGAGATATAAACGGGTACAGAAGATGCATGCACATATCGACTTTTGAGCACCTAAAATATCGATTTTCAGTATGTTTTGAACCTGTATTTTGAAAATACTCTAACACGGAGTAGGCATTTACAGATAGCTTCTGGGACCCCAAAATATTGAATTTTCGGGTGTTTTGGGCCTGAATTTGAGATATAGACTTTGGGCACCTAAGATATCGTTTTTAAGCATGTTTTGGGCCTATATTTTGAAAATATTCTAGCACTGAGTAGGCATGTACAGATCGCTTCTGGGACCCCAAAACATCGAATTTTCGTGTGTTTTGAGGTTGAATTTGAGATATAAACTGGTACAGAAGATGCATGCACATATTGACTTTGGGCAACTAAAATATCGATTTTCGGCATGTTTTGGGGATGTATGTTGAAAATACTCTAACACGGAGTAGGCATGTACAGATTGCTTCTGGAAACCCAAAATATCGACATTTTCGGGTTTTTTAACCCTGAATTTGAGATATAAACAGGTACTGAAGATGCATGCGCCTTATGACTTTTGGGAACCTAAAATATCGATTTTGAGCATGTTTTGGGTCTGTATCTTAAAAACATTCTAACTAGGAGTAGGCATGTACAGATCGCTTCTAGGACCCAAAAATACAGAATTTTCAGGTGTTTTAATCCCGAATTTGAGATATAAACGGGTACAGAAGATGCATGCACATATCGACTTTGGACACCTAAAATATCGATTTTTAGCATGTTTTGAGCCTATATTTTGAAAACATTCTAGCACTGAGTAGGCATGTACAGTTTGCTTCTGGGACCCCAAAATATCGAATTTTCGGGTGTTTGTAACGTGAATTTGAGATATAAACGGGTACAGAAGATGCATGCACATATCGACTTTTGAGCACCTAAAATATCGATTTTCAGTATGTTTTGGGCCTGTATTTTGAAAATACTCTAACACGGAGTAGGTATTTACAGATAGCTTCTGGGACCCCAAAATATTGAATTTTCGGGTGTTTTGGGCCTGAATTTGAGATATCGACTTTGGGCACCTAAAATATCGATTTTTAGCATGTTTTTGGACTATATTTTGAAAATATTCTAGCACTGAGTAGGCATGTACAGATCGCTTCTGGGACCTCAAAATATCGAATTTTCGGGTGTTTTGAGCCTGAATTAGAGATATAAACGGGTACTTAAGAGTCATGAACATATCGACTTTTTGGCACCTTAAATATCGATTTTGAGCATGTTTTGGGTCAGGATCTTGAAAACATTCTAACTAGGAGTAGGCATGTACAGATCGCTTCTGGGACACCAAAATACCGAATTTTCGGGTCTTTTGAGCCTGAATTTAAGATATAAACAGGTACAGAAGATGCATGCACATATCGATTTTGGACACTTAAAATATCGATTTTTAGCATGTTTTGAGCCTGTAATTTGAAAACATTCTAGCACAGAATAGGCATGTACAGATCACTTCTGGGAAGCAAAGATATCGAAATTTCAGGTGTTTTGAGTTTGAATTTGGGATATAAAGGGGCTCAGAAGATGCATTCACATATCGACTTTTGGGCACCTAAAAGATTGATTTTCAGTATGTTTTGGGCCTGTATTTTGAAAATACTCTATCACGGAGTAAGCATGTACAGATCGCTTCTGGGACCCCAAAATATCGAATTTTCGATTGTTTTGGGCCTGAATTTGAGATATCGACTTTGGGCACCTAAGATATCGATTTTTAGCATGTTTTGGGCCTATATTTTGAAAATATTCTAACTAGGAGTAGGCATGTACAGATCGCTTCTGGGACCCCAAAATATCGAATTTTCGTGTGTTTTGAGGTTGAATTTGAGATATAAACGGGTACAGAAGATGCATGCACATATCGACTTTGGACACCTAAAATATCGATTTTTAGCATGTTTTGAGCCTATGTTTTGAAAACATTCTATCACTGAGTAGGCATGTACAGTTTGTTTCTGGGACCCCAAAATATCGAATTTTCGGGTGTTTGTAGCTTGAATTTGAGATATAAACGGGTACAGAAGATGCATGCACATATCGAATTTTGAGCACCTAAAATATCGATTTTCAGTATGTTTTGAACCTGTATTTTGAAAATACTCTAACACGGAGTAGGCATTTACAGATAGCTTCTGGGACCCCAAAATATTGAATTTTCGGGTGTTTTGGGCTGAATTTGAGATATCGACTTTGGGCACCTAAAATATCGATTTTAAGCATGTTTTGGGCCTATATTTTGAAAATTATCTAGCACTGAGTAGGCATGTACAGATCGCTTCTGGGACCCCAAAACATCGAATTTTCGTGTGTTTTGAGTTTGAATTTGAGATATAAACTGGTACAGAAGATGCATGCACATATTGACTTTGGGCAACTAAAATATCGATTTTCAGCATGTTTTGGGGATGTATGTTGAAAATACTCTAACACGGAGTAGGCATGTACAGATTGCTTCTGGAAACCCAAAATTTCGACATTTTCGGGTTTTTTAACCCTGAATTTGAGATATAAACAGGTACTGAAGATGCATGCACATTATGACTTTTGGGAACCTAAAATATCGATTTTGAGCATGTTTTGGGTCTGTATCTTAAAAACATTCTAACTAGGAGTAGGCATGTACAGATCGCTTCTAGGACCCAAAAATACCGAATTTTCAGGTGTTTTAATCCCGAATTTGAGATATAAACGGGTACAGAAGATGCATGCACATATCGACTTTGGACACCTAAAATATCGATTTTTAGCATGTTTTGAGCCTATATTTTGAAAACATTCTAGCACTGAGTAGGCATGTACAGTTTGCTTCTGGGACCCCAAAATATCGAATTTTCGGGTGTTTGTAACGTGAATTTGAGATATAAACGGGTACAGAAGATGCATGCACATATCGACTTTTGAGCACCTAAAATATCGATTTTCAGTATGTTTTGGGCCTGTATTTTGAAAATACTCTAACACGGAGTAGGTATTTACAGATAGCTTCTGGGACCCCAAAATATTGAATTTTCGGGTGTTTTGGGCCTGAAGTTGAGATATCGACTTTGGGCACCTAAAATATCGATTTTTAGCATGTTTTTGGACTATATTTTGAAAACATTCTAGCACTGAGTAGGCATGTACAGATCGCTTCTGGGAACCCAAAATATCGAATTTTCGTGTGTTTTGAGGTTGAATTTGAGATATAAACGGGTACAGAAGATGCATGCACATATCGACTTTGGACACCTAAAATATCGATTTTTAGCATGTTTTGAGCCTATGTTTTGAAAACATTCTATCACTGAGTAGGCATGTACAGTTTGTTTCTGGGACCCCAAAATATCGAATTTTCGGGTGTTTTGAGCCTGAATTAGAGATATACACGGGTACTTAAGAGTCATGAACATATCGACTTTTTGGCACCTAAAATATCGATTTTGAGCATGTTTTGGGTCAGGATCTTGAAAACATTCTAACTAGGAGTAGGCATGTACAGATCGCTTCTGGGACACCAAAATACCGAATTTTCGGGTATTTTGAGCCTGAATTAGAGATATAAACGGGAACAGAAGATGCATGCACATATCGATTTTGGGCACCTAAAATATCGATTTTCAGCATGTTTTGGGCCTGTATGTTGAAAATACTCTAACACGGAGTAGGTATGTATAGATCGCTTCTGGGACCCAAAAATATTGAATTTTCGGGTGTTCTGAGGTTTAATTTGTGATATCAACGGTTGCAGAAGATGCAATCACATATTGACTTTGGGCACCTAATATATCGATGTTCAGCATGTTTTGGGCCTGTATCTGAATAGGCATGTACAGATCGCTTCTTGGACCTCAAAATATCGAATTTTCGGGTGTTTTGAGCCTGAATTAGTGATATAAACGGGTACTTAAGAGTCATGAACATATCGACTTTTTGGCACCTAAAATATCGATTTTGAGCATGTTTTGGGTCAGGATCTTGAAAACATTCTAACTAGGAGTAGGCATGTACAGATCGCTTCTGGGACACCAAAATACCGAATTTTCGGGTCTTTTGAGCCTGAATTTAAGATATAAACAGGTACAGAAGATGCATGCACATATCGATTTTGGACACTTAAAATATCGATTTTTAGCATGTTTTGAGCCTATATTTTGAAAACATTCTAGCACAGAATAGGCATGTACAGATCACTTCTGTGACGCAAAAATATCGAATTTTCAGGTGTTTTGAGTTTGAATTTGGGATATAAAGGGGCTCAGAAGATGCATTCACATATCGATTTTGGGCACCTAAAATATCGATTTTCAGCATGTTTTGGGCCTGTATGTTGAAAATACTCTAACACGGAGTAGGTATGTATAGATCGCTTCTGGGACCCAAAAATATTGAATTTTCGGGTGTTCTGAGGTTTAATTTGTGATATCAACGGTTGCAGAAGATGCAATCACATATTGACTTTGGGCACCTAATATATCGATGTTCAGCATGTTTTGGGCCTGTATCTGAATAGGCATGTACAGATCGCTTCTTGGACCTCAAAATATCGAATTTTCGGGTGTTTTGAGCCTGAATTAGTGATATAAACGGGTACTTAAGAGTCATGAACATATCGACTTTTTGGCACCTAAAATATCGATTTTGAGCATGTTTTGGGTCTGGATCTTGAAAACATTCTAACTAGGAGTAGGCATGTACAGATCGCTTCTGGGACACCAAAATACCGAATTTTCGGGTCTTTTGAGCCTGAATTTAAGATATAAACAGGTACAGAAGATGCATGCACATATCGATTTTGGACACTTAAAATATCGATTTTTAGCATGTTTTGAGCCTATATTTTGAAAACATTCTAGCACAGAATAGGCATGTACAGATCACTTCTGTGACGCAAAAATATCGAATTTTCAGGTGTTTTGAGTTTGAATTTGGGATATAAAGGGGCTCAGAAGATGCATTCACATATCGACTTTTGGGCACCTAAAAGATTGATTTTCAGTATGTTTTGGGCCTGTATTTTGAAAATAATCTATCACGGAGTAGGCATGTACAGATCGCTTCTGGGACCCCAAAATATCGAGTTTTCGATTGTTTTGGGCCTGAATTTGAGATATCGACTTCGGGCACCTAAGATATCGATTTTTAGCATGTTTTGGGCCTATATTTTGAAAATATTCTAGCACTGAGTAGGCATGTACAGATCGCTTCTGGGAACCCAAAATATCGAATTTTCGTGTGTTTTGAGGTTGAATTTGAGATATAAACGGGTACAGAAGATGCATGCACATATCGACTTTGGACACCTAAAATATCGATTTTTAGCATGTTTTGAGCCTATGTTTTGAAAACATTCTAGCACTGAGTAGGCATGTACAGTTTGCTTCTGGGACCCCAAAATATCGAATTTTCGGGTGTTTGTAGCGTGAATTTGAGATATAAACGGGTACAGAAGATGCATGCACATATCGACTTTTGAGCATCTAAAATATCGATTTTCAGTATGTTTTGAACCTGTATTTTGAAAATACTCTAACACGGAGTAGGCATTTACAGATAGCTTCTGGGACCCCAAAATATTGAATTTTCGGGTGTTTTGGGCCTGAATTTGAGATATAGACTTTGGGCACCTAAGATATTGATTTTAAGCATGTTTTGGGCCTATATTTTGAAAATATTCTAGCACTGAGTAGGCATGTACAGATCGCTTCTGGGACCCAAAAATATCGAATTTTCATGTGTTTTGAGGTTGAATTTGAGAAATAAACGGGTACAGAAGATGCATTCACATATTGACTTAGGGCACCAAAAATATCGATTTTCAGCATGTTTTCGGCCTGTATGTTGAAAATACTCTAACACGGAGTAGGCATGTACAGATCGCTTCTGGAACCCCAAGATATCGAAATTTTCGGTTTTTTTAACCCTGAATTTGAGATATAAACAGGTACTGAAGATGCATGCACATTATGACTTTTGGGAACCTAAAATATCGATTTTGAGCATGTTTTGGGTCTGTATCTTAAAAACATTCTAACTAGGAGTAGGCATGTACAGATCGCTTCTAGGACCCAAAAATACCGAATTTTCAGGTGTTTTAATCCCGAATTTGAGATATAAACGGGTACAGAAGATGCATGCACATATCGACTTTGGACACCTAAAATATCGATTTTTAGCATGTTTTGAGCCTATATTTTGAAAACATTCTAGCACTGAGTAGGCATGTACAGTTTGCTTCTGGGACCCCAAAATATCGAATTTTCGGGTGTTTGTAGCGTGAATTTGACATATAAACGGGTACAGAAGATGCATGCACATATCGACTTTTGAGCACCTAAAATATCGATTTTCAGTATGTTTTGGGCCTGTATTTTGAAAATACTCTAACACGGAGTAGGTATTTACAGATAGCTTCTGGGACCCCAAGATATTGAATTTTCGGGTGTTTTGGGCCTGAATTTGAGATATCGACTTTGGGCACCTAAAATATCGATTTTTAGCATGTTTTTGGACTATATTTTGAAAATATTCTAGCACTGAGTAGGCATGTACAGATCGCTTCTGGGACCTCAAAATATCGAATTTTCGGGTGTTTTGAGCCTGAATTAGAGATATAAACGGGTACTTAAGATTCATGAACATATCGACTTTTTGGCACCTAAAATATCGATTTTGAGCATGTTTTGGGTCAGGATCTTGAAAACATTCTAACTAGGAGTAGGCATGTACAGATCGCTTCTGGGACACCAAAATACCGAATTTTCGGGTCTTTTGAGCCTGAATTTAAGATATAAACAGGTACAGAAGATGCATGCACATATCGATTTTGGACACTTAAAATATCGATTTTTAGCATGTTTTGAGCCTATATTTTGAAAACATTCTAGCACCGAATAGGCATGTACAGATCACTTCTGGGACGCAAAAATATCGAATTTTCAGGTGTTTTGAGTTTGAATTTGGGATATAAAGGGGCTCAGAAGATGCATTCACATATCGACTTTTGGGCACCTAAAAGATTGATTTTCAGTATGTTTTGGGCCTGTATTTTGAAAATACTCTATCACGGAGTAGGCATGTACAGATCACTTCTGGGACCCCAAAATATCGAATTTTCGATTGTTTTGGGCCTGAATTTGAGATATCGACTTTGGGCATCTAAAATATCGATTTTTAGCATGTTTTTGGACTATATTTTTAAAATATTCTAGCACTGAGTAGGCATGTACAGATCGCTTCTGGGACCTCAAAATATCGAAATTTCGGGTGTTTTGATCCTGAATTTGAGATATAAACGGGTACTTAAGAGTTATGAACATATCGACTTTTTGGCACATAAAATATCGATTTTGAGCATGTTTTGGGTCAGGATCTTGAAAACATTCTAACTAGGAGTAGGCATGTACAGATCGCTTCTGGGACACCAAAATACCGAATTTTCGGGTCTTTTGAGCCTGAATTTAAGATATAAACAGGTACTGAAGATGCATGCACATATCGATTTTGGACACTTAAAATATCGATTTTTAGCATGTTTTGGGCCTATATTTTGATAATATTCTAGAACTGAGTAGGCATGTACAGATCGCTTCTGGGACCCCAAAATATCGAATTTTCATGTGTTTTGAGGTTGAATTTGAGAAATAAACGGGTACAGAAGATGCATTCACATATTGACTTAGGGCACCAAAAATATCGATTTTCAGCATGTTTTCGGCCTGTATGTTGAAAATACTCTAACACGGAGTAGGCATGTACAGATCGCTTCTGGAACCCCAAGATATCGAAATTTTCGGTTTTTTTAACCCTGAATTTGAGATATAAACAGGTACTGAAGATGCATGCACATTATGACTTTTGGGAACCTAAAATATCGATTTTGAGCATGTTTTGGGTCTGTATCTTAAAAACATTCTAACTAGGAGTAGGCATGTACAGATCGCTTCTAGGACCCAAAAATACCGAATTTTCAGGTGTTTTAATCCCGAATTTGAGATATAAACGGGTACAGAAGATGCATGCACATATCGACTTTGGACACCTAAAATATCGATTTTTAGCATGTTTTGAGCCTATATTTTGAAAACATTCTAGCACTGAGTAGGCATGTACAGTTTGCTTCTGGGACCCCAAAATATCGAATTTTCATGTGTTTTGAGGTTGAATTTGAGAAATAAACGGGTACAGAAGATGCATTCACATATTGACTTAGGGCACCAAAAATATCGATTTTCAGCATGTTTTCGGCCTGTATGTTGAAAATACTCTAACACGGAGTAGGCATGTACAGATCGCTTCTGGAACCCCAAGATATCGAAATTTTCGGTTTTTTTAACCCTGAATTTGAGATATAAACAGGTACTGAAGATGCATGCACATTATGACTTTTGGGAACCTAAAATATCGATTTTGAGCATGTTTTGGGTCTGTATCTTAAAAACATTCTAACTAGGAGTAGGCATGTACAGATCGCTTCTAGGACCCAAAAATACCGAATTTTCAGGTGTTTTAATCCCGAATTTGAGATATAAACGGGTACAGAAGATGCATGCACATATCGACTTTGGACACCTAAAATATCGATTTTTAGCATGTTTTGAGCCTATATTTTGAAAACATTCTAGCACTGAGTAGGCATGTACAGTTTGCTTCTGGGACCCCAAAATATCGAATTTTCGGGTGTTTGTAGCGTGAATTTGACATATAAACGGGTACAGAAGATGCATGCACATATCGACTTTTGAGCACCTAAAATATCGATTTTCAGTATGTTTTGGGCCTGTATTTTGAAAATACTCTAACACGGAGTAGGTATTTACAGATAGCTTCTGGGACCCCAAGATATTGAATTTTCGGGTGTTTTGGGCCTGAATTTGAGATATCGACTTTGGGCACCTAAAATATCGATTTTTAGCATGTTTTTGGACTATATTTTGAAAATATTCTAGCACTGAGTAGGCATGTACAGATCGCTTCTGGGACCTCAAAATATCGAATTTTCGGGTGTTTTGAGCCTGAATTAGAGATATAAACGGGTACTTAAGATTCATGAACATATCGACTTTTTGGCACCTAAAATATCGATTTTGAGCATGTTTTGGGTCAGGATCTTGAAAACATTCTAACTAGGAGTAGGCATGTACAGATCGCTTCTGGGACACCAAAATACCGAATTTTCGGGTCTTTTGAGCCTGAATTTAAGATATAAACAGGTACAGAAGATGCATGCACATATCGATTTTGGACACTTAAAATATCGATTTTTAGCATGTTTTGAGCCTATATTTTGAAAACATTCTAGCACCGAATAGGCATGTACAGATCACTTCTGGGACGCAAAAATATCGAATTTTCAGGTGTTTTGAGTTTGAATTTGGGATATAAAGGGGCTCAGAAGATGCATTCACATATCGACTTTTGGGCACCTAAAAGATTGATTTTCAGTATGTTTTGGGCCTGTATTTTGAAAATACTCTATCACGGAGTAGGCATGTACAGATCACTTCTGGGACCCCAAAATATCGAATTTTCGATTGTTTTGGGCCTGAATTTGAGATATCGACTTTGGGCATCTAAAATATCGATTTTTAGCATGTTTTTGGACTATATTTTTAAAATATTCTAGCACTGAGTAGGCATGTACAGATCGCTTCTGGGACCTCAAAATATCGAAATTTCGGGTGTTTTGATCCTGAATTTGAGATATAAACGGGTACTTAAGAGTTATGAACATATCGACTTTTTGGCACATAAAATATCGATTTTGAGCATGTTTTGGGTCAGGATCTTGAAAACATTCTAACTAGGAGTAGGCATGTACAGATCGCTTCTGGGACACCAAAATACCGAATTTTCGGGTCTTTTGAGCCTGAATTTAAGATATAAACAGGTACTGAAGATGCATGCACATATCGATTTTGGACACTTAAAATATCGATTTTTAGCATGTTTTGGGCCTATATTTTGATAATATTCTAGAACTGAGTAGGCATGTACAGATCGCTTCTGGGACCCCAAAATATCGAATTTTCATGTGTTTTGAGGTTGAATTTGAGAAATAAACGGGTACAGAAGATGCATTCACATATTGACTTAGGGCACCAAAAATATCGATTTTCAGCATGTTTTCGGCCTGTATGTTGAAAATACTCTAACACGGAGTAGGCATGTACAGATCGCTTCTGGAACCCCAAGATATCGAAATTTTCGGTTTTTTTAACCCTGAATTTGAGATATAAACAGGTACTGAAGATGCATGCACATTATGACTTTTGGGAACCTAAAATATCGATTTTGAGCATGTTTTGGGTCTGTATCTTAAAAACATTCTAACTAGGAGTAGGCATGTACAGATCGCTTCTAGGACCCAAAAATACCGAATTTTCAGGTGTTTTAATCCCGAATTTGAGATATAAACGGGTACAGAAGATGCATGCACATATCGACTTTGGACACCTAAAATATCGATTTT
This sequence comes from Petrolisthes cinctipes, assembly GCA_033782935.1. Taxonomy (NCBI): domain Eukaryota; kingdom Metazoa; phylum Arthropoda; class Malacostraca; order Decapoda; family Porcellanidae; genus Petrolisthes; species Petrolisthes cinctipes. The sequence continues at coordinate 6,210,192 of JAWQEG010000043.1, read as the reverse complement.
TAGCATGTTTTGAGCCTATATTTTGAAAACATTCTAGCACTGAGTAGGCATGTACAGTTTGCTTCTGGGACCCCAAAATATCGAATTTTCATGTGTTTTGAGGTTGAATTTGAGAAATAAACGGGTACAGAAGATGCATTCACATATTGACTTAGGGCACCAAAAATATCGATTTTCAGCATGTTTTCGGCCTGTATGTTGAAAATACTCTAACACGGAGTAGGCATGTACAGATCGCTTCTGGAACCCCAAGATATCGAAATTTTCGGTTTTTTTAACCCTGAATTTGAGATATAAACAGGTACTGAAGATGCATGCACATTATGACTTTTGGGAACCTAAAATATCGATTTTGAGCATGTTTTGGGTCTGTATCTTAAAAACATTCTAACTAGGAGTAGGCATGTACAGATCGCTTCTAGGACCCAAAAATACCGAATTTTCAGGTGTTTTAATCCCGAATTTGAGATATAAACGGGTACAGAAGATGCATGCACATATCGACTTTGGACACCTAAAATATCGATTTTTAGCATGTTTTGAGCCTATATTTTGAAAACATTCTAGCACTGAGTAGGCATGTACAGTTTGCTTCTGGGACCCCAAAATATCGAATTTTCGGGTGTTTGTAGCGTGAATTTGACATATAAACGGGTACAGAAGATGCATGCACATATCGACTTTTGAGCACCTAAAATATCGATTTTCAGTATGTTTTGGGCCTGTATTTTGAAAATACTCTAACACGGAGTAGGTATTTACAGATAGCTTCTGGGACCCCAAGATATTGAATTTTCGGGTGTTTTGGGCCTGAATTTGAGATATCGACTTTGGGCACCTAAAATATCGATTTTTAGCATGTTTTTGGACTATATTTTGAAAATATTCTAGCACTGAGTAGGCATGTACAGATCGCTTCTGGGACCTCAAAATATCGAATTTTCGGGTGTTTTGAGCCTGAATTAGAGATATAAACGGGTACTTAAGATTCATGAACATATCGACTTTTTGGCACCTAAAATATCGATTTTGAGCATGTTTTGGGTCAGGATCTTGAAAACATTCTAACTAGGAGTAGGCATGTACAGATCGCTTCTGGGACACCAAAATACCGAATTTTCGGGTCTTTTGAGCCTGAATTTAAGATATAAACAGGTACAGAAGATGCATGCACATATCGATTTTGGACACTTAAAATATCGATTTTTAGCATGTTTTGAGCCTATATTTTGAAAACATTCTAGCACCGAATAGGCATGTACAGATCACTTCTGGGACGCAAAAATATCGAATTTTCAGGTGTTTTGAGTTTGAATTTGGGATATAAAGGGGCTCAGAAGATGCATTCACATATCGACTTTTGGGCACCTAAAAGATTGATTTTCAGTATGTTTTGGGCCTGTATTTTGAAAATACTCTATCACGGAGTAGGCATGTACAGATCACTTCTGGGACCCCAAAATATCGAATTTTCGATTGTTTTGGGCCTGAATTTGAGATATCGACTTTGGGCATCTAAAATATCGATTTTTAGCATGTTTTTGGACTATATTTTTAAAATATTCTAGCACTGAGTAGGCATGTACAGATCGCTTCTGGGACCTCAAAATATCGAAATTTCGGGTGTTTTGATCCTGAATTTGAGATATAAACGGGTACTTAAGAGTTATGAACATATCGACTTTTTGGCACATAAAATATCGATTTTGAGCATGTTTTGGGTCAGGATCTTGAAAACATTCTAACTAGGAGTAGGCATGTACAGATCGCTTCTGGGACACCAAAATACCGAATTTTCGGGTCTTTTGAGCCTGAATTTAAGATATAAACAGGTACTGAAGATGCATGCACATATCGATTTTGGACACTTAAAATATCGATTTTTAGCATGTTTTGGGCCTATATTTTGATAATATTCTAGAACTGAGTAGGCATGTACAGATCGCTTCTGGGACCCCAAAATATCGAATTTTCATGTGTTTTGAGGTTGAATTTGAGAAATAAACGGGTACAGAAGATGCATTCACATATTGACTTAGGGCACCAAAAATATCGATTTTCAGCATGTTTTCGGCCTGTATGTTGAAAATACTCTAACACGGAGTAGGCATGTACAGATCGCTTCTGGAACCCCAAGATATCGAAATTTTCGGTTTTTTTAACCCTGAATTTGAGATATAAACAGGTACTGAAGATGCATGCACATTATGACTTTTGGGAACCTAAAATATCGATTTTGAGCATGTTTTGGGTCTGTATCTTAAAAACATTCTAACTAGGAGTAGGCATGTACAGATCGCTTCTAGGACCCAAAAATACCGAATTTTCAGGTGTTTTAATCCCGAATTTGAGATATAAACGGGTACAGAAGATGCATGCACATATCGACTTTGGACACCTAAAATATCGATTTTTAGCATGTTTTGAGCCTATATTTTGAAAACATTCTAGCACTGAGTAGGCATGTACAGTTTGCTTCTGGGACCCCAAAATATCGAATTTTCGGGTGTTTGTAGCGTGAATTTGAGATATAAACGGGTACAGAAGATGCATGCACATATCTACTTTTGAGCACCTAAAATATCGATTTTCAGTATGTTTTGGGCCTGTATTTTGAAAATACTCTATCACGGAGTAGGCATGTACAGATCACTTCTGGGACCCCAAAATATCGAATTTTCGATTGTTTTGGGCCTGAATTTGAGATATCGACTTTGGGCATCTAAAATATCGATTTTTAGCATGTTTTGGGCCTATATTTTGAAAATATTCTAGAACTGAGTAGGCATGTACAGATCGCTTCTGGGACCCCAAAATATCGAATTTTCATGTGTTTTGAGGTTGAATTTGAGAAATAAACGGGTACAGAAGATGCATTCACATATTGACTTAGGGCACCAAAAATATCGATTTTCAGCATGTTTTCGGCCTGTATGTTGAAAATACTCTAACACGGAGTAGGCATGTACAGATCGCTTCTGGAACCCCAAGATATCGAAATTTTCGTTTTTTTTAACCCTGAATTTGAGATATAAACGGGTACTGAAGATGCATGCACATATCGACTTTTGGGCACCTAAAATATCGATTTAGAGCATGTTTTGGGTCGGTATCTTGAAAACATTCTAACTAGGAGTAGGCATGTACAGATCGCTTCTAGGACCCAAAAATACCGAATTTTCAGGTGTTTTAATCCCGAATTTGAGATATAAACGGGTACAGAAGATGCATGCACATATTGACTTTGGACACCTAAAATATCGATTTTTAGCATGTTTTGAGCCTATGTTTTGAAAACATTCTAGCACTGAGTAGGCATGTACAGATTGCTTCTGGGACCCCAAAATATCGAATTTTCGGGTGTTTGTAGCGTGAATTTGAGATATAAACGGGTACAGAAGATGCATGCACATATCGAATTTTGGGCACCTAAAATATCGATTTTCAGTATGTTTTGGGCCTGTATTTTGAAAATACTCTAACACGGAGTAGGCATTTACAGATAGATTCTGGGACCCCAAAATATTGAATTTTCGGGTGTTTTGGGCATGAATTTGAGATATCGACTTTGGGCACCTAAAATATCGATTTTTAGCATGTTTTTGGACTATATTTTGAAAATATTCTAGCACTGAGTAGGCATGTACAGATCGCTTCTGGGACCTCAAAATATCGAATTTTCGGGTGTTTTGAGCCTGAATTTGAGATATAAACGGGTACTGAAGAGTCATGAACATATCGACTTTTTGGCACCTAAAATATCGATTTTGAGCATGTTTTGGGTCAGTATCTTGAAAACATTTTAACTAGGAGTAGGCATGTACAGATCGCTTCTGGGACACCAAAATACCGAATTTTCGGGTATTTTGAGCCTGAATTAGAGATATAAACGGGAACAGAAGATGCATGCACATATCGATTTTGGGCACCTAAAATATCGATTTTCAGCATGTTTTGGGCCTGTATGTTGAAAATACTCTAACACGGAGTAGGTATGTATAGATCGCTTCTGGGACCCAAAAATATTGAATTTTCGGGTGTTCTGAGGTTTAATTTGTGATATCAACGGTTGCAGAAGATGCAATCACATATTGACTTTGGGCACCTAATATATCGATGTTCAGCATGTTTTGGGCCTGTATCTGAATAGGCATGTACAGATCGCTTCTTGGACCTCAAAATATCGAATTTTCGGGTGTTTGTAGCCTTAATTTGAGATATAAACGGGTACTGAAGATGCATGCACATATCGACTTTAGACACCTAAAATATCGATTTTTAGCATGTTTTGAGCCTATGTTTTGAAAACATTCTAGCACTGAGTAGGCATGTACAGTTTGCTTCTGGGACCCCAAAATATCGAATTTTCGGGTGTTTGTAGCGTGAATTTGAGATATAAACGGGTACAGAAGATGCATGCACATATCGACTTTTGAGCACCTAAAATATCGATTTTCAGTATGTTTTGAACCTGTATTTTGAATATACTCTAACACGGAGTAGGCATTTACAGATAGCTTCTGGGACCCCAAAATATTGAATTTTCGGGTGTTTTGGGCCTGAATTTGAGATATCGACTTTGGGCACCTAAGATATCGATTTGTAGCATGTTTTGGGCCTATATTTTGAAAATATTCTAGCACTGAGTAGGCATGTACAGATCGCTTCTGGGATCCCAAAATATCGATTTTTCGTGTGTTTTGAGGTTGAATTTGAGATATAAACTGGTACAGAAGATGCATGCACATATTGACTTTGGGCAACTAAAATATCGATTTTCAGCATGGTTTGGGGATGTATGTTGAAAATACTCTAACACGGAGTAGGCATGTACAGATTGCTTCTGGAAACCCAAAATATCGACATTTTCGGGTTTTTTAACCCTGAATTTGAGATATAAACAGGTACTGAAGATGCATGCACATTATGACTTTTGGGAACCTAAAATATCGATTTTGAGCATGTTTTGGGTCTGTATCTTGAAAACATTCTAACTAGGAGTAGGCATGTACAGATCGCTTCTAGGACCCAAAAATACCGAATTTTCAGGTGTTTTAATCCCGAATTTGAGATATAAACGGATACAGAAGATGCATGCACATATCGAATTTGAACACCTAAAATATCGATTTTTAGCATGTTTTGAGCCTTTATTTTGAAAAGATTCTAGCACTGAGTAGGCATGTACAGATTGCTTCTGGGACCCCAAAATATCGAATTTTCGGGTGTTTGTAGCGTGAATTTGAGATATAAACGGGTACAGAAGATGCATGCACATATCGACTTTTGAGCACCTAAAATATCGATTTTCAGTATGTTTTGGGCCTGTATTTTGAAAATACTCTAACACGGAGTAGGCATTTACAGATAGCTTCTGGGACCCCAAAATATTGAATTTTCGGGTGTTTTGGGCCTGAATTTGAGATATCGACTTTGGGCACATAAAATATCGATTTTTAACATGTTTTTGGACTATATTTTGAAAATATTCTAGCACTGAGTAGGCATGTACAGATCGCTTCTGGGACCTCAAATTTTTCGAATTTTCAGGTGTTTTGAGCCTGAATTTGAGATATAAACGGGTACTGAAAAGTCATGAACATATCGACTTTTTGGCACCTAAAATATCGATTTTGAGCATGTTTTGGGTCAGGATCTTGAAAACATTCTAACTAGGAGTAGGCATGTACAGATAGCTTCTGGGACACCAAAATACCGAATTTTCGGGTCTTTTGAGCCTGAATTTAAGATATAAACACGTACAGAAGATGCATGCACATATCGATTTTGGACACTTAAAATATCGATTTTTAGCATGTTTTGAGCCTATATTTTGAAAACATTCTAGCACAGAATAGGCATGTACAGATCACTTCTGGGACGCAAAAATATCGAATTTTCAGGTGTTTTAAGTTTGAATTTGGGATATAAACGGGCTCAGAAGATGCATTCACATATCGACTTTTGGGCACATAAAAGATTGATTTTCAGTATGTTTTGGGCCTGTATTTTGAAAATACTCTATCACGGAGTAGGCATGTACAGATCGCTTCTGGGACCCCAAAATATCGAATTTTCGATTGTTTTGGGCCTGAATTTGAGATATCGACTTTGGGCATCTAAAATATCGATTTTTAGCATGTTTTGGGCCTATATTTTGAAAATATTCTAGAACTGAGTAGGCATGTACAGATCGCTTCTGGGACCCCAAAATATCGAATTTTCATGTGTTTTGAGGTTGAATTTGAGATATAAACGGGCACAGAAGATGCATTCACATATTGACTTAGGGCACCTAAAATATCGATTTTCAGCATGTTTTCGGCCTGTATGTTGAAAATACTCTAACACGGAGTAGGCATGTACAGATCGCTTCTGGAACCCCAAAATATCGAAATTTTCGGTTTTTTTAACCCTGAATTTGATATATAAACGGGTACTGAAGATGCATGCACATATCGACTTTTGGGCACCTAAAATATCGATTTTGAGCATGTTTTGGGTCTGTATCTTGAAAACATTCTAACTAGGAGTAGGCATGTACACTTCGCTTCTAGGACCCAAAAATACCGAATTTTCAGGTGTTTTGATCCCAGATTTGAGATATAAACGGGTATAGAAGATGCATGCACATATCGACTTTGGACACTTAAAATATTGATTTTTAGCAAGTTTTGAGCCTATATTATGAAAACATTCTAGCACTGAGTAGGCATGTACAGATCGCTTCTGGAACCCAAAAATATCGAATTTTCGGGTGTTTGGAGCCTGAATTTGAGATATAAACTGGGACTGAAGATGCATCCACATATCGACATTTGGGCACCTAAAAGATCGATTTTCAGTATGTTTTGGGCCTGTATATTGAAAATACTCTAACACGGAGTAGGCATGTACATATCGCTTCTGGTACCCTAAAATATCGAATTTTCGTGTGTTTTGAGGTTGAATTTGATATATAAACGGGTACAGCAGATGCATGCACATATTGACTTTGGGCACCTAAAATATCGATTTTCAGCATGTTTTGGGCCTGTATGTTGAAAATAATCTAACACGGAGTAGGTATGTATAGATCGCTTCTGGGACCCAAAAATATCGAATTTTCGGGTGTTTTGAGGTTTAATTTGTGATATTACGGTTGCCGAAGATGCATACACATATTGACTTTGGGCACCTAATATATTGATTTTCAGCATGTTTTGGGCCTGTATCTGAATAGGCATGTACAGATCGCTTCTGGGACCTCAAAATATCGAATTTTCGGGTGTTTGTAGCCTGAATTTGAGATATAAACGGGTACTGAAGATGCATGAACATATCGACTTTTTGGCACCTAAAATATAGATTTTTAGCATGTTTTGCGCCTATGTTTTGAAAACATTCTAGCACTGAGTAGGCATGTACAGATCGCTTCTGGAACCCCAAAATATCGAATTTTCATTTGTTTTGAGGTTGAATTTGAGATATAAACGGGTACAGAAGATTCATGCACTTATCGACTTTTGGGCACCTAAAATATCGATTTTCAGTATTTTTTGGGCCTGTATTTTGAAAATACTCTAACACGGAGTAGGCATTTACAGTTGGCTTCTGGGACCCCAAAATATTGAATTTTCGGGTTTTTTGGGCATGAATTTGAGATATCGATTTCGGGCACTAAAAAATATCGATTTTTAGCATGTTTTTGGACTATATTTTGAAAATATTCTAGCACTGAGTAGGCATGTACAGATCGCTTCTTGGACCTCAAAATATCGAATTTTCGGGTGTTTTGAGGCTGAATTTGAGATATAAACGGGTACTGAAGATGCATGAACATATCGACTTTTTGGCACTTACAATATCGATTTTGAGCATGTTTTGGGTCTGTATCATGAAAATATTCTAACTAGGAGTAGGCATGTACAGATCGCTTCTGGGACCCTAAAATATCGAATTTTCGGGTGTTTTGAGGTTGAATTTGGGATATAAACGGGCTCTGAAGATGCATACACATAACGACTTTTGGGCACCTAAAAGATCGATTTTTAGCATGTTTTGGGCCTATATTTTGAAAATATTTTAGCACTGAGTAGGCATGTACAGATCGCTTCTGGGACCCAAAAATATCGAATTTTCGGGTGTTCTGAGGTTTAATTTGTGATATTAACGGTTGCAGATGATGCATACACATATTGACTTTGGGCACCTAATATATTGATGTTCAGCATGTTTTTGGCCTGTATTTGAATAGGCATGTACAGATCGCTTCTTGGACCTCAAAATATCGAATTTTCGGGTGTTTGTAGCCTTAATTTGAGATATAAACGGGTACTGAAGATGCATGAACATATCGACTTTTTGGAACGTAAAATATCGATTTTGAGCTTGATTTGGGTCTGTATCTTGAAAACATTCTAACTAGGAGTAGGCATGTACAGATCGCTTGTAGGACCCAAAAATACCGAATTTTCAGGTGTTTGGAGCCTGAATTTGAGATATAAACGGGTACAGAAGATGCATGCACATATCGACTTTGGACACCTAAAATATTGATTTTTAGCATGTTTTGAGCCTATGTTTTGAAAACATTCTAGCACTGAGTAGGCATGTACAGATTGCTTCTGGGACCCCAAAATATCGAATTTTCGGGTGTTTGTAGATGAATTTGAGATATAAACGGGTACAGAAGATGCATGCACATATCGACTTTTGGGCACCTAAATTATCGATTTTCAGTATGTTTTCGGCCTGTATTTTGAAAATACTCTAACACGGAGTAGGCCTTTACAGATAGATTCTGGGAACCCTAAATATTGAATTTTCGGGTGTTTTGGGCCTGAATTTTAAATATCGACTTTGGGCACCTAAGATATCGATTTTTAGCGTGTTTTGGGCCTATATTTTGAAAATAATCTAACACGGAGTAGGTATGTATAGATCGCTTCTGGGACCCAAAAATATCGAATTTTCGGGTGTTTTGAGGTTTAATTTGTGATATTACGGTTGCCGAAGATGCATACACATATTGACTTTGGGCACCTAATATATTGATTTTCAGCATGTTTTGGGCCTGTATCTGAATAGGCATGTACAGATCGCTTTTGGGACCTCAAAATATCGAATTTTCGGGTGTTTGTAGCCTGAATTTTATATATAAACGGGTACTGAAGATGCATGCACATATCGACTTTTGAGCACCTAAAATATCGATTTTCAGTATGTTTTGAACCTGTATTTTGAATATACTCTAACACGGAGTAGGCATTTACAGATAGCTTCTGGGACCCCAAAATATTGAATTTTCGGGTGTTTTGGGCCTGAATTTGAGATATCGACTTTGGGCACCTAAGATATCGATTTTTAGCATGTTTTGGGCCTATATTTTGAAAATATTCTAGCACTGAGTAGGCATGTACAGATCGCTTCTGGGATCCCAAAATATCGATTGTTCGTGTGTTTTGAGGTTGAATTTGAGATATAAACTGGTACAGAAGATGCATGCACATATTGACTTTGGGCAACTAAAATATCGATTTTCAGCATGGTTTGGGGATGTATGTTGAAAATACTCTAACACGGAGTAGGCATGTACAGATTGCTTCTGGAAACCCAAAATATCGACATTTTCGGGTTTTTTAACCCTGAATTTGAGATATAAACAGGTACTGAAGATGCATGCACATTATGACTTTTGGGAACCTAAAATATCGATTTTGAGCATGTTTTGGGTCTGTATCTTGAAAACATTCTACCTAGGAGTAGGCATGTACAGATCGCTTCTAGGACCCAAAAATACCGAATTTTCAGGTGTTTTAATCCCGAATTTGAGATATAAACGGATACAGAAGATGCATGCACATATCGAATTTGAACACCTAAAATATCGATTTTTAGCATGTTTTGAGCCTTTATTTTGAAAAGATTCTAGCACTGAGTAGGCATGTACAGATTGCTTCTGGGACCCCAAAATATCGAATTTTCGGGTGTTTGTAGCGTGAATTTGAGATATAAACGGGTACAGAAGATGCATGCACATATCGACTTTTGAGCACCTAAAATATCGATTTTCAGTATGTTTTGGGCCTGTATTTTGAAAATACTCTAACACGGAGTAGGCATTTACAGATAGCTTCTGGGACCCCAAGATATTGAATTTTCGGGTGTTTTGGGCCTGAATTTGAGATATCGACTTTGGGCACCTAAAATATCGATTTTTAACATGTTTTTGGACTATATTTTGAAAATATTCTAGCACTGAGTAGGCATGTACAGATCGCTTCTGGGACCTCAAAATATCGAATTTTCGGGTGTTTTGAGCCTGAATTAGAGATATAAACGGGTACTTAAGAGTCATGAACATATCGACTTTTTGGCACCTAAAATATCGATTTTGAGCATGTTTTGGGTCAGGATCTTGAAAACATTCTAACTAGGAGTAGGCATGTACAGATCGCTTCTAGGACCCAAAAATACCGAATTTTCAGGTGTTTTAATCCCGAATTTGAGATATAAACGGGTACAGAAGATGCATGCACATATTGACTTTGGACACCTAAAATATCGATTTTTAGCATGTTTTGAGCCTATGTTTTGAAAACATTCTAGCACTGAGTAGGCATGTACAGATTGCTTCTGGGACCCCAAAATATCGAATTTTCGGGTGTTTGAAGCGTGAATTTGAGATATAAACGGGTACAGAAGATGCATGCACATATCGTCTTATGGGCACCTAAAATATCGATTTTCAGTATGTTTTGGGCCTGTATTTTGAAAATACTCTAACACGGAGTAGGCATTTACAGATAGCTTCTGGGACACCAAAATATTGAATTTTCGGGTGTTTTGGGCATGAATTTGAGATATCGACTTTGGGCACCTAAAATATCGATTTTTAGCATGTTTTTGGACTATATTTTGAAAATATTCTAGCACTGAGTAGGCATGTACAGATCGCTTCTGGGACCTCAAAATATCGAATTTTCGGGTGTTTTGAGCCTGAATTTGAGATATAAACGGGTACTGAAGAGTCATGAACATATCGACTTTTTGGCACCTAAAATATCGATTTTGAGCATGTTTTGGGTCAGTATCTTGAAAACATTCTAACTAGGAGTAGGCATGTACAGATCGCTTCTGGGACACCAAAATACCGAATTTTCGGGTATTTTGAGCCTGAATTAGAGATATAAACGGGAACAGAAGATGCATGCACATATCGATTTTGGGCACCTAAAATATCGATTTTCAGCATGTTTTGGGCCTGTATGTTGAAAATACTCTAACACGGAGTAGGTATGTATAGATCGCTTCTGGGACCCAAAAATATTGAATTTTCGGGTGTTCTGAGGTTAATTTGTGATATCAACGGTTGCAGAAGATGCAATCACATATTGACTTTGGGCACCTAATATATCGATGTTCAGCATGTTTTGGGCCTGTATCTGAATAGGCATGTACAGATCGCTTCTTGGACCTCAAAATATCGAATTTTCGGGTGTTTGTAGCCTTAATTTGAGATATAAACGGGTACTGAAGATGCATGCACATATCGACTTTAGACACCTAAAATATCGATTTTTAGCATGTTTTGAGCCTATGTTTTGAAAACATTCTAGCACTGAGTAGGCATGTACAGTTTGCTTCTGGGACCCCAAAATATCGAATTTTCGGGTGTTTGTAGCGTGAATTTGAGATATAAACGGGTACAGAAGATGCATGCACATATCGACTTTTGAGCACCTAAAATATCGATTTTCAGTATGTTTTGAACCTGTATTTTGAATATACTCTAACACGGAGTAGGCATTTACAGATAGCTTCTGGGACCCCAAAATATTGAATTTTCGGGTGTTTTGGGCCTGAATTTGAGATATCGACTTTGGGCACCTAAGATATCGATTTTTAGCATGTTTTGGGCCTATATTTTGAAAATATTCTAGCACTGAGTAGGCATGTACAGATCGCTTCTGGGACCTCAAAATATCGAATTTTCGGGTGTTTTGAGCCTGAATTAGAGATATAAACGGGTACTTAAGAGTCATGAACATATCGACTTTTTGGCACCTAAAATATCGATTTTGAGCATGTTTTGGGTCAGGATCTTGAAAACATTCTAACTAGGAGTAGGCATGTACAGATCGCTTCTAGGACCCAAAAATACCGAATTTTCAGGTGTTTTAATCCCGAATTTGAGATATAAACGGGTACAGAAGATGCATGCACATATTGACTTTGGACACCTAAAATATCGATTTTTAGCATGTTTTGAGCCTATGTTTTGAAAACATTCTAGCACTGAGTAGGCATGTACAGATTGCTTCTGGGACCCCAAAATATCGAATTTTCGGGTGTTTGAAGCGTGAATTTGAGATATAAACGGGTACAGAAGATGCATGCACATATCGTCTTATGGGCACCTAAAATATCGATTTTCAGTATGTTTTGGGCCTGTATTTTGAAAATACTCTAACACGGAGTAGGCATTTACAGATAGCTTCTGGGACACCAAAATATTGAATTTTCGGGTGTTTTGGGCATGAATTTGAGATATCGACTTTGGGCACCTAAAATATCGATTTTTAGCATGTTTTTGGACTATATTTTGAAAATATTCTAGCACTGAGTAGGCATGTACAGATCGCTTCTGGGACCTCAAAATATCGAATTTTCGGGTGTTTTGAGCCTGAATTTGAGATATAAACGGGTACTGAAGAGTCATGAACATATCGACTTTTTGGCACCTAAAATATCGATTTTGAGCATGTTTTGGGTCAGTATCTTGAAAACATTCTAACTAGGAGTAGGCATGTACAGATCGCTTCTGGGACACCAAAATACCGAATTTTCGGGTATTTTGAGCCTGAATTAGAGATATAAACGGGAACAGAAGATGCATGCACATATCGATTTTGGGCACCTAAAATATCGATTTTCAGCATGTTTTGGGCCTGTATGTTGAAAATACTCTAACACGGAGTAGGTATGTATAGATCGCTTCTGGGACCCAAAAATATTGAATTTTCGGGTGTTCTGAGGTTAATTTGTGATATCAACGGTTGCAGAAGATGCAATCACATATTGACTTTGGGCACCTAATATATCGATGTTCAGCATGTTTTGGGCCTGTATCTGAATAGGCATGTACAGATCGCTTCTTGGACCTCAAAATATCGAATTTTCGGGTGTTTGTAGCCTTAATTTGAGATATAAACGGGTACTGAAGATGCATGCACATATCGACTTTAGACACCTAAAATATCGATTTTTAGCATGTTTTGAGCCTATGTTTTGAAAACATTCTAGCACTGAGTAGGCATGTACAGTTTGCTTCTGGGACCCCAAAATATCGAATTTTCGGGTGTTTGTAGCGTGAATTTGAGATATAAACGGGTACAGAAGATGCATGCACATATCGACTTTTGAGCACCTAAAATATCGATTTTCAGTATGTTTTGAACCTGTATTTTGAATATACTCTAACACGGAGTAGGCATTTACAGATAGCTTCTGGGACCCCAAAATATTGAATTTTCGGGTGTTTTGGGCCTGAATTTGAGATATCGACTTTGGGCACCTAAGATATCGATTTTTAGCATGTTTTGGGCCTATATTTTGAAAATATTCTAGCACTGAGTAGGCATGTACAGATCGCTTCTGGGATCCCAAAATATCGATTGTTCGTGTGTTTTGAGGTTGAATTTGAGATATAAACTTGTACAGAAGATGCATGCACATGTTGACTTTGGGCAACTAAAATATCGATTTTCAGCATGGTTTGGGGATGTATGTTGAAAATACTCTAACACGGAGTAGGCATGTACAGATTGCTTCTGGAAACCCAAAATATCGACATTTTAAGATTTTTTAACCCTGAATTTGAGATATAAACAGGTACTGAAGATGCATGCACATTATGACTTTTGGGAACCTAAAATATCGATTTTGAGCATGTTTTGGGTCTGTATCTTGAAAACATTCTAACTAGGAGTAGGCATGTACAGATCGCTTCTAGGACCCAAAAATACCGAATTTTCAGGTGTTTTAATCCCGAATTTGAGATATAAACGGATACAGAAGATGCATGCACATATCGAATTTGAACACCTAAAATATCGATTTTTAGCATGTTTTGAGCCTTTATTTTGAAAAGATTCTAGCACTGAGTAGGCATGTACAGATTGCTTCTGGGACCCCAAAATATCGAATTTTCGGGTGTTTGTAGCGTGAATTTGAGATATAAACGGGTACAGAAGATGCATGCACATATCGACTTTTGAGCACCTAAAATATCGATTTTCAGTATGTTTTGGGCCTGTATTTTGAAAATACTCTAACACGGAGTAGGCATTTACAGATAGCTTCTGGGACCCCAAAATATTGAATTTTCGGGTGTTTTGGGCCTGAATTTGAGATATCGACTTTGGGCACCTAAAATATCGATTTTTAACATGTTTTTGGACTATATTTTGAAAATATTCTAGCACTGAGTAGGCATGTACAGATCGCTTCTGGGACCTCAAAATATCGAATTTTCGGGTGTTTTGAGCCTGAATTAGAGATATAAACGGGTACTTTAGAGTCATGAACATATCGACTTTTTGGCACCTAAAATATCGATTTTGAGCATGTTTTGGGTCAGGATCTTGAAAACATTCTAACTAGGAGTAGGCATGTACAGATCGCTTCTGGGACACCAAAATACCGAATTTTCGGGTCTTTTGAGCCTGAATTTAAGATATAAACACGTATAGAAGATGCATGCACATATCGATTTTGGACACTTAAAATATCGATTTTTAGCATGTTTTGAGCCTATATTTTGAAAACATTCTAGCACAGAATAGGCATGTACAGATCACTTCTGGGACGCAAAAATATCGAATTTTCAGGTGTTTTAAGTTTGAATTTGGGATATAAACGGGCTCAGAAGATGCATTCACATATCGACTTTTGGGCACATAAAAGATTGATTTTCAGTATGTTTTGGGCCTGTATTTTGAAAATACTCTATCACGGAGTAGGCATGTACAGATCGCTTCTGGGACCCCAAAATATCGAATTTTCGATTGTTTTGGGCCTGAATTTGAGATATCGACTTTGGGCATCTAAAATATCGATTTTTAGCATGTTTTGGGCCTATATTTTGAAAATATTCTAGAACTGAGTAGGCATGTACAGATCGCTTCTGGGACCCCAAAATATCGAATTTTCATGTGTTTTGAGGTTGAATTTAAGATATAAACGGGCACAGAAGATGCATTCACATATTGACTTAGGGCACCTAAAATATCGATTTTCAGCATGTTTTCGGCCTGTATGTTGAAAATACTCTAACACGGAGTAGGCATGTACAGATCGCTTCTGGAACCCCAAAATATCGAAATTTTCGGTTTTTTTAACCCTGAATTTGATATATAAACGGGTACTGAAGATGCATGCACATATCGACTTTTGGGCACCTAAAATATCGATTTAGAGCATGTTTTGGGTCTGTATCTTGAAAACATTCTAACTAGGAGTAGGCATGTACACTTCGCTTCTAGGACCCAAAAATACCGAATTTTCAGGTGTTTTGATCCCAGATTTGAGATATAAACGGGTATAGAAGATGCATGCACATATCGACTTTGGACACTTAAAATATTGATTTTTAGCAAGTTTTGAGCCTATATTATGAAAACATTCTGGCACTGAGTAGGCATGTACAGATCGCTTCTGGAACCCAAAAATATCGAATTTTCGGGTGTTTGGAGCCTGAATTTGAGATATAAACTGGGACTGAAGATGCATCCACATATCGACATTTGGGCACCTAAAAGATCGATTTTCAGTATGTTTTGGGCGTGTATATTGAAAATACTCTAACACGGAGTAGGCATGTACATATCGCTTCTGGTACCCTAAAATATCGAATTTTCGTGTGTTTTGAGGTTGAATTTGATATATAAACGGGTACAGCAGATGCATGCACATATTGACTTTGGGCACCTAAAATATCGATTTTCAGCATGTTTTGGGCCTGTATGTTGAAAATAATCTAACACGGAGTAGGTATGTATAGATCGCTTCTGGGACCCAAAAATATCGAATTTTCGGGTGTTTTGAGGTTTAATTTGTGATATTACGGTTGCCGAAGATGTATACACATATTGACTTTGGGCACCTAATATATTGATTTTCAGCATGTTTTGGGCCTGTATCTGAATAGGCATGTACAGATCGCTTCTGGGACCTCAAAATATCGAATTTTCGGGTGTTTGTAGCCTGAATTTGAGATATAAACGGGTACTGAAGATGCATGAACATATCGACTTTTTGGCACCTAAAATATAGATTTTTAGCATGTTTTGCGCCTATGTTTTGAAAACATTCTAGCACTGAGTAGGCATGTACAGATCGCTTCTGGAACCCCAAAATATCGAATTTTCATTTGTTTTGAGATTGAATTTGAGATATAAACGGGTACAGAAGATTCATGCACTTATCGACTTTTGGGCACCTAAAATATCGATTTTCAGTATTTTTTGGGCCTGTATTTTGAAAATACTCTAACACGGAGTAGGCATTTACAGATAGCTTCTGGGACCCCAAAATATTGAATTTTCGGGTTTTTTGGGCATGAATTTGAGATATCGATTTCGGGCACTAAAAAATATCGATTTTTAGCATGTTTTTGGACTATATTTTGAAAATATTCTAGCACTGAGTAGGCATGTACAGATCTCTTCTTGGACCTCAAAATATCGAATTTTCGGGTGTTTTGAGGCTGAATTTGAGATATAAACGGGTACTGAAGATGCATGAACATATCGACTTTTTGGCACTTACAATATCGATTTTGAGCATGTTTTGGGTCTGTATCATGAAAATATTCTAACTAGGAGTAGGCATGTACAGATCGCTTCTGGGACCCAAAAATATCGAATTTTCGGGTGTTTTGAGGTTGAATTTGGGATATAAACAGGCTCTGAAGATGCATACACATAACGACTTTTGAGCACCTAAAATATCGATTTTCAGTATGTTTTTTCGGCCTGCATTTTGAAAATACTCTAACACGGAGTAGGCATTTACAGATAGCTTCTGGGAACCCAAAATATTGAATTTACGGGTGTTTTGGGCCTGAATTTGAGATATCGACTTTGGGCACCAAAAAATATCGATTTTTAGCATGTTTTTGGACTATATTTTGAAAATATTCTAGCACTGAGTAGGCATGTACAGATCGCTTCTGGGACCCCAAAATATCGAATTTTCGGGTGTTTTGAGCCTGAATTTGAGATATAAACGGGTACAGAAGATTCATGCACTTATCGACTTTTGGGCACCTAAAATATCGATTTTCAGTATTTTTTGGGCCTGTATGTTGAAAATACTCTAACACGGAGTAGGCATTTACAGATAGCTTCTGGGACCCCAAAATATTGAATTTTCGGGTGTTTTGGGCATGAATTTGAGATATCGACTTTGGGCACCAAAAAATATCGATTTTTTGCATGTTTTTGGAGTATATTTTGAAAATATTCTAGCACTGAGTAGGCATGTACAGATCGCTTCTGGGACCTCAAAATATCGAATTTTCGGCTGTTTTGAGCCTGAATTTGAGATATAAACGGGTACTGACGATGCATGAACATTTCGACTTAGCACTGAGTAGGCATGTACAGATTGCTTCTGGGACCCCAAAATATCGAATTTTCGGGTGTTTGTAGCGTGATCATGTTTTGGGTCTGTATCTTGAAAACATTCTAACTAGGAGTAGGCATGTACAGAACGCTTGTAGGACCCAAAAATACTGAATTTTCGGGTATTTTGAGCCTGAATTAGAGATATAAACGGGAACAGAAGATGCATGCACATATCGATTTTGGGCACCTAAAATATCGATTTTCAGCATGTTTTGGGCCTGTATGTTGAAAATACTCTAACACGGAGTAGGTATGTATAGATCGCTTCTGGGACCCAAAAATATTGAATTTTCGGGTGTTCTGAGGTTTAATTTGTGATATCAACGGTTGCAGAAGATGCATTCACATATTGACTTTGGGCACCTAATATATCGATGTTCAGCATGTTTTGGGCCTGTATCTGAATAGGCATGTACAGATCGCTTCTTGGACCTCAAAATATCGAATTTTCGGGTGTTTGTAGCCTTAATTTGAGATATAAACGGGTACTCAAGATGCATGAACATATCGACTTTTAGGAACGTAAAATATCGATTTTGAGCATGATTTGGGTCTGTATCTTGAAAACATTCTAACTAGGAGTAGGCATGTACAGATCGCTTGTAGGACCCAAAAATACCGAATTTTCGGGTGTTTGGAGCCTGAATTTGAGATATAAACGGGTACAGAAGATGCATGCACATATCGACTTTGGACACCTAAAATATTGATTTTTAGTATGTTTTGAGCCTATGTT
Source organism: Petrolisthes cinctipes (assembly GCA_033782935.1). Taxonomy (NCBI): domain Eukaryota; kingdom Metazoa; phylum Arthropoda; class Malacostraca; order Decapoda; family Porcellanidae; genus Petrolisthes; species Petrolisthes cinctipes. The sequence goes on along the minus strand of JAWQEG010000043.1, from coordinate 6,191,784 downwards.
TTGAAAACATTCTAGCACTGAGTAGGCATGTACAGATTGCTTCTGGGACCCCAAAATATCGAATTTTCGGGTGTTTGTAGATGAATTTGAGATATAAACGGGTACAGAAGATGCATGCACATATCGACTTTTGGGCATCTAAAATATCGATTTTCAGTATGTTTTCGGCCTGTATTTTGAAAATACTCTAACACGGAGTAGGCCTTTACAGATAGCTTCTGGGAACCCAAAATATTGAATTTTCGGGTGTTTTGGGCCTGAATTTGAGATATCGACTTTGGGCACCTAAGATATCGATTTTTAGCATGTTTTGGGCCTATATTTTGAAAATATTCTAGCACTGAGTAGGCATGTACAGATCGCTTCTGGGACCCCAAAATATCGAATTTTCGTGTGTTTTGAGGTTGAATTTGAGATATAAACGGGTACTGAAGATGCATGCACATATTGACTTTGGGCACCTAAAATATCGATTTTCAGCATGTTTTGATGATGTATGTTGAAAATACTCTAACACGGAGTAGGCATGTACAGATTGCTTCTGGAAACCCAAAATATCGACATTTTCGGGTTTTTTAACCTCGAATTTGAGATATAAACAGGTACTGAAGATGCATGCACATATCGACTTTTGGGCACCTAAAATATCGATTTTGAGCATGTTTAAGGTCTGTATCTTGAAAACATTCTAACTAGGAGTAGGCATGTACAGATCGCTTGTAGGACCCTAAAATACCGAATTTTCGGGTATTTTGAGCTGGAATTTGAGATATAAACGGGTACAGGAGATGCATGCACATATCGATTTTGGACACTTAAAATATCGATTTTTAGCATGTTTTGAGCCTATATTTTGAAAACATTCTAGCACAGAGTAGGCATGTACAGATCGCTTCTGGGACGCAAAAATATCGAATTTTCGGGTGTTTTGAGGTTGAATTTGGGATATAAACGGGCTCAGAAGATGCATACACATAACGACTTTTGGGCACCTAAAAGTTCGATTTTTAGCATGTTTTGGGCCTATATTTTGAAAATATTCTAGCACTGAGTAGGCATGTAGAGATCGCATCTGGGACCCCAAAATATCGGATTTTGTGTGTTTTGAGTTTGAATTTGAGATTTAAACGGGCACAGAAAATGCATCCACATTTTGACTTTGGTAAACTAAAATATCGATTTTCAGCATTTTTTGGGCCTGTATCTGAGTAGGCATGTACAGATCGCTTTTGGGACCCCTAAATATCGAAATTATGGGTGTTTAGAGCCTCAATTTGAGATATAAACGGGTACAGAAGATGCATGCACATATCGACTTGTGGGCACCTAAAAGATCGATTTTCAGTATGTTTTGGGCCTGTATTTATAAAATACTCTAAATCGGAGTAGGCTGTACAGATTGCTTTTGGGACCCCAAAATATCGAATTTTCGGGTGTTTTGGGCCTGAATTTGAGATATCGACTTTGGGCACCTAAGATATCGATTTTCAGCATGTTTTGGGCCTGTATGTTGAAAATACTCTAACACGGAGTAGGCATGTACAGATTGCATCTGGAACCTCAAAATATCGAAATTTTCGGGTTTTTTAACCCTGAATTTGAGATATAAACAGGTACTGAAGATGCATGCACATATCGACTTTTGGGCACCTAAAATATCGATTTTGAGCATGTTTAAGGTCTGTATTTTGAAAACATTCTAGCACAGGGTAGGCATGTACAGATCGCTTCTGGGACCCAAAAATATCGAATTTTCGGGTGTTTTGAGGTTTAATTTATGATATTAACGGTTGCAGATGATGCATACACATATTGTCTTTGGGCACCTAATATATCGATTTTAAGCATGTTTTGGGCCTGTATCTGAATAGGCATGTACAGATCGCTTTTGGGACCTCAAAATATCGAATTTTCGGGTGTTTGTAGCCTGAATTTTAGATATAAACAGGTACTGAAGATACATAAACATATCGACTTTTTGGCACCTAAAATATCGATTTTGAGCATGTTTTGGGTCTGTTTCTTAAAAAAACATTTCAACTAGGAGTAGGCATGTACAGGTCGCGTGTAGGACCCAAACATACCGAATTTTCGGGTATTTTGAGCCTAAATTTGAGATATAAAAGGGTACAGAAAATGAATGCACATATCGATTTTGGTCACTTAAAATATCGATTTTTAGCATGTTTTGAGCCTATATTTTGAAAACATTCTAGCACAGAGTAGGCATGTACAGATTGCTTCTGGGACGCAAAAATATCGAATTTTTGGGTGTTTTGAGGTTGAATTTGGGATATAAACGGCGTCAGAAGATGCATGCACTTATCGACTTTTGGGAACCTAAAATATCGATTTTCAGTATTTTTTAGGCCTGTATTTTGAAAATACTCTAACACGGAGTAGGCATGTACAGATAGCTTTTGGGACCCCAAAATATTGAATTTACGGGTGTTTCGGGCCTGAATTTGAGATATCGAATTTGGGCACCAAAAAATATCGATTTTTAGCATGTTTTTGGACTATATTTTGAAAATATTCTAGCACTGAGTAGGCATGTACAGATCGCTTCTGGGACCTCAAAATATCGAATTTTCGGGTGTTTTGAGCCTGAATTTGAGATATAAACGGGTACTGAATATTCATGAACATATCGACTTTTTGGCACCTAAAATATCGATTTTGAGCATGTTTTGGGTCTGTATCTTGAAAACATTCTAACCAGGAGTAGGCATGTACAAATCGCTTCTAGGACCCAAAAAAACCGAATTTTCGGGTGTTTTGATCCCAAATTTGAGATATAAACGGGTACAGAAGATGAATGAACATATCGACTTTGGACACTTAAAATATCGATTTTTAGCATGTTTTGAGCCAATATTTTGAAAGCATTCTAGCACTGAGTAGGCATGTACAGATCGCTTCTGGGACCCAAAAATATCGAATTTTCCGGTGTTCTGAGGTTGAATTTGTGATATAAACGGTTGCAGAAGATGCATACACATATTGACTTTGGGCACCTAATATATCGATTTTTAGCATAGTTTGGGCCTTTATCTGAATAGGCATGTACAGATCGCTTCTGGGACCCCAAAATATCGAATTTTCAGGTGTTTTGGGCCTGAATTTGCGATATCGACTTTGGGCACCTAATATATCGATTTTTAGCATGTTCTGGACTTGTATTTTGAAATACTCTAGCACTGAGTAGGCATGTACAGATCGCTTCTTGGACCTCAAAATATCGAATTTTCGGGTGTTTTGAGGATGAATTTGAGATATAAACGGGTACTGAAGATGCATGAACATATCGACTTTTTGGCACCTAAAATATCGATTTTGAGCATGTTTTGGGTCTGTATCTTGAAAACATTCGAACTAGGAGTAGGCATGTACAGATCGCTTCTGGGACCCCAAAATACCGAATTTTCGGGTGTTTTGAGCCTGAATTTGAGATGTAAACGGGTACTGAAGATGCATGCACATATCGACTTTTGGACACCTAAAATATCAATTTTTAGCATGTTTTGGGACTGTATTTTGATAATACTCCAACACGGAGTAGGCATGTACAGATCGCTTCTGGAACCCAAAAAAATCGAATTTTCGGGAGTTTTAACCCTGAATTTAAGATTTAAACGGGAACTGAAGATGCATGCACATATCGACTTTTGGGCACCTAAAATATCGATTTTGAGCATGTTTTGGGTCTGTATCTTGAAAACATTCTAACCAGGAGTAGGCATGTACAGATCGCTTCTAGGACACAAAAATACCGAATTTTCGGGTGTTTTGAGCCTGTATTTGAGATATAAACGGGTACAGAAGGTTCATGCACATATCGACTTTGGAAACTTTAAATATCGATTTTTGGCATGTTTTCAGCCTATGTTTTGAAAACATTCTAGCACTGAGTAGGCATGTACAGATTGCTTCTGGGACCCCAAAATATCGAATTTTCGGGTGTTTGTAGATGAATTTGAGATATAAACAGGTACAAAAGATGCATGCACATATCGACTTTTGGGCACCTAAAATATCGATTTTCAGTATGTTTTCGGCCTGTATTTTGAAAATACTCTAACACGGAGTAGGCCTTTACAGATAGCTTCTGGGAACCCAAAATATTGAATTTTCGGGTGTTTTGGGCCTGAATTTGAGATATCGACTTTGGGCACCTAAGATATCGATTTTTAGCATGTTTTGGGCCTATAATTTGAAAATATTCTAGCACTGAGTAGGCATGTACAGATCGCTTCTGGGACCCCAAAATATCGAATTTTCGTGTGTTTTGAGGTTGAATTTGAGATATAAACGGGTACAGAAGATGCATGCACATATTGACTTTGGGCACCTAAAATATCGATTTTCAGCATGTTTTGATGATGTATGTTGAAAATACTCTAACACGGAGTAGGCATGTACAGATTGCTTCTGGAAACCCAAAATATCGACATTTTCGGGTTTTTTAACCTCGAATTTGAGATATAAACAGGTACTGAAGATGCATGCACATATCGACTTTTGGGCACCTAAAATATCGATTATCAGCATGTTTAAGGTCTGTATCTTGAAAACATTCTAACTAGGAGTAGGCATGTACAGATCGCTTGTAGGACCCTAAAATACCGAATTTTCGGGTATTTTGAGCCGGAATTTGAGATATAAACGGGTACAGGAGATGCATGCACATATCGATTTTGGACACTTAAAATATCGATTTTTAGCATGTTTTGAGCCTATATTTTGAAAACATTCTAGCACAGTGTAGGCATGTACAGATCGCTTCTGGGACGCAAAAATATCGAATTTTCGGGTGTTTTGAGGTTGAATTTGGGATATAAACGGGCTCAGAAGATGCATACACATATCGACTTTTGGGCACCTAAAAGTTCGATTTTTAGCATGTTTTGGGCATATATTTTGAAAATATTCTAGCTCTGAGTAAGCATGTAGAGATCGCATCTGGGACCCCAAAATATCGGATTTTGTGTGTTTTGAGTTTGAATTTGAGATATAAACGGGCACAGAAAATGCATCCACATTTTGACTTTGGGAAACTAAAATATCGATTTTCAGCAATTTTTGGGCCTGTATCTGAGTAGGCATGTACAGATCGCTTTTGGGACCCGAAAATATCGAAATTATGGGTGTTTAGAGCCTCAATTTGAGATATAAACGGGTACAGAAGATGCATGCACATATCGACTTGTGGGCACCTAAAAGATCGATTTTCAGTATGTTTTGGGCCTGTATTTATAAAATACTCTAAATCGGAGTAGGCTGTACAGATTGCTTTTGGGACCCCAAAATATCGAATTTTCGGGTGTTTTGGGCCTGAATTTGAGATATCGACTTTGGGCACCTAAGATATCGATTTTCAGCATGTTTTGGGCCTGTATGTTGAAAATACTCTAACACGGAGTAGGCATGTACAGATCGCATCTGGAACCTCAAAATATCGAAATTTTCGGGTTTTTTAACCCTGAATTTGAGATATAAACAGGTACTGAAGATGCATCCACATATCGACTTTTGGGCACCTAAAATATCGATTTTGAGCATGTTTAAGGTCTGTATTTTGAAAACATTCTAGCACAGAGTATGCATGTACAGATCACTTCTGGGACGCAAAAATATCGAATTTTCAGGTGTTTTGAGTTTTGAATTTGGGATATAAAGGGGCTCAGAAGATGCATTCACATATCGACTTTTGGGCACCTAAAAGATTGATTTTCAGTATGTTTTGGGCCTGTATTTTGAAAATACTCTATCACGGAGTAGGCATGTACAGATCGCTTCTGGGACCCCAAAATATCGAATTTTCGATTGTTTTGGGCCTGAATTTGAGATATCGACTTTGGGCATCTAAAATATCGATTTTTAGCATGTTTTGGGCCTATATTTTGAAAATATTCTAGAACTGAGTAGGCATGTACAGATCGCTTCTGGGACCCCAAAATATCGAATTTTCGTGTGTTTTGAGGTTGAATTTGAGAAATAAACGGGTACTGAAGATGCATTCACATATTGACTTAGGGCACCAAAAATATCGATTTTCAGCATGTTTTCGGCCTGTATGTTGAAAATACTCTAACAAGGAGTAGGCATGTACAGATCGCTTCTGGAACCCCAAGATATCGAAATTTTCGGTTTTTTTAACCCTGAATTTGAGATATAAACGGGTACTGAAGATGCATGCACATATCGACTTTTGGGCACCTAAAATATCGATTTAGAGCATGTTTTGGGTCTGTATCTTGAAAACATTCTAACTAGGAGTAGGCATGTACAGATCGCTTCTAGGACCCAAAAATACCGAATTTTCAGGTGTTTTAATCCCGAATTTGAGATATAAACGGGTACAGAAGATGCATGCACATATTGACTTTGGACACCTAAAATATCGATTTTTAGCATGTTTTGAGCCTATGTTTTGAAAACATTCTAGCACTGAGTAGGCATGTACAGATTGCTTCTGGGACCCCAAAATATCGAATTTTCGGGTGTTTGAAGCGTGAATTTGAGATATAAACGGGTACAGAAGATGCATGCACATATCGTCTTATGGGCACCTAAAATATCGATTTTCAGTATGTTTTGGGCCTGTATTTTGAAAATACTCTAACACGGAGTAGGCATTTACAGATAGCTTCTGGGACACCAAAATATTGAATTTTCGGGTGTTTTGGGCATGAATTTGAGATATCGACTTTGGGCACATAAAATATCGATTTTTAGCATGTTTTTGGACTATATTTTGAAAATATTCTAGCACTGAGTAGGCATGTACAGATCGCTTCTGGGACCTCAAAATATCGAATTTTCGGGTGTTTTGAGCCTGAATTTGAGATATAAACGGGTACTGAAGAGTCATGAACATATCGACTTTTTGGCACCTAAAATATCGATTTTGAGCATGTTTTGGGTCAGTATCTTGAAAACATTCTAACTAGGAGTAGGCATGTACAGATCGCTTCTGGGACACCAAAATACCGAATTTTCGGGTATTTTGAGCCTGAATTAGAGATATAAACGGGAACAGAAGATGCATGCACATATCGATTTTGGGCACCTAAAATATCGATTTTCAGCATGTTTTGGGCCTGTATGTTGAAAATACTCTAACACGGAGTAGGTATGTATAGATCGCTTCTGGGACACAAAAATATTGAATTTTCGGGTGTTCTGAGGTTAATTTGTGATATCAACGGTTGCAGAAGATGCAATCACATATTGACTTTGGGCACCTAATATATCGATGTTCAGCATGTTTTGGGCCTGTATCTGAATAGGCATGTACAGATCGCTTCTTGGACCTCAAAATATCGAATTTTCGGGTGTTTGTAGCCTTAATTTGAGATATAAACGGGTACTGAAGATGCATGCACATATTGACTTTGGACACCTAAAATATCGATTTTTAGCATGTTTTGAGCCTATGTTTTGAAAACATTCTAGCACTGAGTAGGCATGTACAGATTGCTTCTGGGACCCCAAAATATCGAATTTTCGGGTGTTTGAAGCGTGAATTTGAGATATAAACGGGTACAGAAGATGCATGCACATATCGTCTTATGGGCACCTAAAATATCGATTTTCAGTATGTTTTGGGCCTGTATTTTGAAAATACTCTAACACGGAGTAGGCATTTACAGATAGCTTCTGGGACACCAAAATATTGAATTTTCGGGTGTTTTGGGCATGAATTTGAGATATCGACTTTGGGCACATAAAATATCGATTTTTAGCATGTTTTTGGACTATATTTTGAAAATATTCTAGCACTGAGTAGGCATGTACAGATCGCTTCTGGGACCTCAAAATATCGAATTTTCGGGTGTTTTGAGCATAAATTTGAGATATAAACGGGTACTGAAGAGTCATGAACATATCGACTTTTTGGCACCTAAAATATCGATTTTGAGCATGTTTTGGGTCAGTATCTTGAAAACATTCTAACTAGGAGTAGGCATGTACAGATCGCTTCTGGGACACCAAAATACCGAATTTTCGGGTATTTTGAGCCTGAATTAGAGATATAAACGGGAACAGAAGATGCATGCACATATCGATTTTGGGCACCTAAAATATCGATTTTCAGCATGTTTTGGGCCTGTATGTTGAAAATACTCTAACACGGAGTAGGTATGTATAGATCGCTTCTGGGACCCAAAAATATTGAATTTTCGGGTGTTCTGAGGTTAATTTGTGATATCAACGGTTGCAGAAGATGCAATCACATATTGACTTTGGGCACCTAATATATCGATGTTCAGCATGTTTTGGGCCTGTATCTGAATAGGCATGTACAGATCGCTTCTTGGACCTCAAAATATCGAATTTTCGGGTGTTTGTAGCCTTAATTTGAGATATAAACGGGTACTGAAGATGCATGCACATATCGACTTTAGACACCTAAAATATCGATTTTTAGCATGTTTTGAGCCTATGTTTTGAAAACATTCTAGCACTGAGTAGGCATGTACAGTTTGCTTCTGGGACCCCAAAATATCGAATTTTCGGGTGTTTGTAGCGTGAATTTGTGATATAAACGGGTACAGAAGATGCATGCACATATCGACTTTTGAGCACCTAAAATATCGATTTTCAGTATGTTTTGAACCTGTATTTTGAATATACTCTAACACGGAGTAGGCATTTACAGATAGCTTCTGGGACCCCAAAATATTGAATTTTCGGGTGTTTTGGGCCTGAATTTGAGATATCGACTTTGGGCACCTAAGATATCGATTTCTAGCATGTTTTGGGCCTATATTTTGAAAATATTCTAGCACTGAGTAGGCATGTACAGATCGCTTCTGGGATCCCAAAATATCGATTTTTCGTGTGTTTTGAGGTTGAATTTGAGATATAAACTGGTACAGAAGATGCATGCACATATTGACTTTGGGCAACTAAAATATCGATTTTCAGCATGGTTTGGGGATGTATGTTGAAAATACTCTAACACGGAGTAGGCATGTACAGATTGCTTCTGGAAACCCAAAATATCGACATTTTCGGGTTTTTTAACCCTGAATTTGAGATATAAACAGGTACTGAAGATGCATGCACATTATGACTTTTGGGAACCTAAAATATCGATTTTGAGCATGTTTTGGGTCTGTATCTTGAAAACATTCTAACTAGGAGTAGGCATGTACAGATCGCTTCTAGGACCCAAAAATACCGAATTTTCAGGTGTTTTAATCCCGAATTTGAGATATAAACGGATACAGAAGATGCATGCACATATCGAATTTGAACACCTAAAATATCGATTTTTAGCATGTTTTGAGCCTTTATTTTGAAAAGATTCTAGCACTGAGTAGGCATGTACAGATTGCTTCTGGGACCCCAAAATATCGAATTTTCGGGTGTTTGTAGCGTGAATTTGAGATATAAACGGGTACAGAAGATGCATGCACATATCGACTTTTGAGCACCTAAAATATCGATTTTCAGTATGTTTTGGGCCTGTATTTTGAAAATACTCTAACACGGAGTAGGCATTTACAGATAGCTTCTGGGACCCCAAAATATTGAATTTTCGGGTGTTTTGGGCCTGAATTTGAGATATCGACTTTGGGCACCTAAAATATCGATTTTTAACATGTTTTTGGACTATATTTTGAAAATATTCTAGCACTGAGTAGGCATGTACAGATCGCTTCTGGGACCTCAAAATATCGAATTTTCGGGTGTTTTGAGCCTGAATTAGAGATATAAACGGGTACTTAAGAGTCATGAACATATCGACTTTTTGGCACCTAAAATATCGATTTTGAGCATGTTTTGGGTCAGGATCTTGAAAACATTCTAACTAGGAGTAGGCATGTACAGATCGCTTCTGGGACACCAAAATACCGAATTTTCGGGTCTTTTGAGCCTGAATTTAAGATATAAACACGTACAGAAGATGCATGCACATATCGATTTTGGACACTTAAAATATCGATTTTTAGCATGTTTTGAGCCTATATTTTGAAAACATTCTAGCACAGAATAGGCATGTACAGATCACTTCTGGGACGCAAAAATATCGAATTTTCAGGTGTTTTAAGTTTGAATTTGGGATATAAACGGGCTCAGAAGATGCATTCACATATCGACTTTTGGGCACATAAAAGATTGATTTTCAGTATGTTTTGGGCCTGTATTTTGAAAATACTCTATCACGGAGTAGGCATGTACAGATCGCTTCTGGGACCCCAAAATATCGAATTTTCGATTGTTTTGGGCCTGAATTTGAGATATCGACTTTGGGCATCTAAAATATCGATTTTTAGCATGTTTTGGGCCTATATTTTGAAAATATTCTAGAACTGAGTAGGCATGTACAGATCGCTTCTGGGACCCCAAAATATCGAATTTTCATGTGTTTTGAGGTTGAATTTGAGATATAAACGGGCACAGAAGATGCATTCACATATTGACTTAGGGCACCTAAAATATCGATTTTCAGCATGTTTTCGGCCTGTATGTTGAAAATACTCTAACACGGAGTAGGCATGTACAGATCGCTTCTGGAACCCCAAAATATCGAAATTTTCGGTTTTTTTAACCCTGAATTTGATATATAAACGGGTACTGAAGATGCATGCACATATCGACTTTTGGGCACCTAAAATATCGATTTAGAGCATGTTTTGGGTCTGTATCTTGAAAACATTCTAACTAGGAGTAGGCATGTACACTTCGCTTCTAGGACCCAAAAATACCGAATTTTCAGGTGTTTTGATCCCAGATTTGAGATATAAACGGGTATAGAAGATGCATGCACATATCGACTTTGGACACTTAAAATATTGATTTTTAGCAAGTTTTGAGCCTATATTATGAAAACATTCTGGCACTGAGTAGGCATGTACAGATCGCTTCTGGAACCCAAAAATATCGAATTTTCGGGTGTTTGGAGCCTGAATTTGAGATATAAACTGGGACTGAAGATGCATCCACATATCGACATTTGGGCACCTAAAAGATCGATTTTCAGTATGTTTTGGGCCTGTATATTGAAAATACTCTAACACGTAGTAGGCATGTACATATCGCTTCTGGTACCCTAAAATATCGAATTTTCGTGTGTTTTGAGGTTGAATTTGATATATAAACGGGTACAGCAGATGCATGCACATATTGACTTTGGGCACCTAAAATATCGATTTTCAGCATGTTTTGGGCCTGTATGTTGAAAATAATCTAACACGGAGTAGGTATGTATAGATCGCTTCTGGGACCCAAAAATATCGAATTTTCGGGTGTTTTGAGGTTTAATTTGTGATATTACGGTTGCCGAAGATGCATACACATATTGACTTTGGGCACCTAATATATTGATTTTCAGCATGTTTTGGGCCTGTATCTGAATAGGCATGTACAGATCGCTTCTGGGACCTCAAAATATCGAATTTTCGGGTGTTTGTAGCCTGAATTTGAGATATAAACGGGTACTGAAGATGCATGAACATATCGACTTTTTGGCACCTAAAATATAGATTTTTAGCATGTTTTGCGCCTATGTTTTGAAAACATTCTAGCACTGAGTAGGCATGTACAGATCGCTTCTGGAACCCCAAAATATCGAATTTTCATTTGTTTTGAGGTTGAATTTGAGATATAAACGGGTACAGAAGATTCATGCACTTATCGACTTTTGGGCACCTAAAATATCGATTTTCAGTATTTTTTGGGCCTGTATTTTGAAAATACTCTAACACGGAGTAGGCATTTACAGATAGCTTCTGGGACCCCAAAATATTGAATTTTCGGGTTTTTTGGGCATGAATTTGAGATATCGATTTCGGGCACTAAAAAATATCGATTTTTAGCATGTTTTTGGACTATATTTTGAAAATATTCTAGCACTGAGTAGGCATGTACAGATCGCTTCTTGGACCTCAAAATATCGAATTTTCGGGTGTTTTGAGGCTGAATTTGAGATATAAACAGGTACTGAAGATGCATGAACATATCGACTTTTTGGCACTTACAATATCGATTTTGAGCATGTTTTGGGTCTGTATCATGAAAATATTCTAACTAGGAGTAGGCATGTACAGATCGCTTCTGGGACCCAAAAATATCGAATTTTCGGGTGTTTTGAGGTTGAATTTGGGATATAAACGGGCTCTGAAGATGCATACACATAACGACTTTTGGGCACCTAAAAGATCGATTTTTAGCATGTTTTGGGCCTATATTTTGAAAATATTTTAGCACTGAGTAGGCATGTACAGATCGCTTCTGGGACCCAAAAATATCGAATTTTCGGGTGTTCTGAGGTTTAATTTGTGATATTAACGGTTGCAGATGATGCATACACATATTGACTTTGGGCACCTAATATATTGATGTTCAGCATGTTTTTGGCCTGTATTTGAATAGGCATGTACAGATCGCTTCTTGGACCTCAAAATATCGAATTTTCGGCTGTTTGTAGCCTTAATTTGAGATATAAACGGGTACTGAAGATGCATGAACATATCGACTTTTTGGAACGTAAAATATCGATTTTGAGCTTGATTTGGGTCTGTATCTTGAAAACATTCTAACTAGGAGTAGGCATGTACAGATCGCTTGTAGGACCCAAAAATACCGAATTTTCAGGTGTTTGGAGCCTGAATTTGAGATATAAACGGGTACAGAAGATGCATGCACATATCGACTTTGGACACCTAAAATATTGATTTTTAGCATGTTTTGAGCCTATGTTTTGAAAACATTCTAGCACTGAGTAGGCATGTACAGATTGCTTCTGGGACCCCAAAATATCGAATTTTCGGGTGTTTGTAGATGAATTTGAGATATAAACGGGTACAGAAGATGCATGCACATATTGACTTTTGGGCACCTAAAGTATCGATTTTCAGTATGTTTTCGGCCTGTATTTTGAAAATACTCTAACACGGAGTAGGCCTTTACAGATAGATTCTGGGAACCCTAAATATTGAATTTTCGGGTGTTTTGGGCCTGAATTTTAGATATCGACTTTGGGCACCTAAGATATCGATTTTTAGCGTGTTTTGGGCATATATTTTGAAAATAATCTAACACGGAGTAGGTATGTATAGATCGCTTCTGGGACCCAAAAATATCGAATTTTCGGGTGTTTTGAGGTTTAATATGTGATATTACGGTTGCCGAAGATGCATACACATATTGACTTTGGGCACCTAATATATTGATTTTCAGCATGTTTTGGGCCTGTATCTGAATAGGCATGTACAGATCGCTTTTGGGACCTCAAAATATCGAATTTTCGGGTGTTTGTAGCCTGAATTTTATATATAAACGGGCTCAGAAGATGCATGCACTTATCGACTTTTGAGCTCCTAAAATATCGATTTTCAGTATTTTTTGGGCCTGCATTTTGAAAATACTCTAACACGGAGTAGGCATTTACAGATAGCTTTTGGGACCCCAAAATATTGAATTTACGGGTGTTTTGGGCCTGAATTTGAGATATCGACTTTGGGCACCAAAAAATATCGATTTTTAGCATGTTTTTGGACTATATTTTGAAAATATTCTAGCACTGAGTAGGCATGTACAGATCGCTTCTGGGACCCCAAAATATCGAATTTTCGGGTGTTTTGAGCCTGAATTTGAGATATAAACGGGTACAGAAGATTAATGCACTTATCGACTTTTGGGCACCTAAAATATCGATTTTCAGTATTTTTTGGGCCTGTATGTTGAAAATACTCTAACACGGAGTAGGCATTTACAGATAGCTTCTGGGACCCCAAAATATTGAATTTTCGGGTGTTTTGGGCATGAATTTGAGATATCGACTTTGGGCACCAAAAAATATCGATTTTTTGCATGTTTTTGGAGTATATTTTGAAAATATTCTAGCACTGAGTAGGCATGTACAGATCGCTTCTGGGACCTCAAAATATCGAATTTTCGGCTGTTTTGAGCCTGAATTTGAGATATAAACGGGTACTGACGATGCATGAATATTTCGACTTTTTGGCACCTAAAATATCGATTTTGATCATGTTTTGGGTCTCTATCTTGAAAACATTCTAACTAGGAGTAGGCATGTACAGAACGCTTGTAGGACCCAAAAATACTGAATTTTCGGGTATTTTGAGCCTGAATTAGAGATATAAACGGGAACAGAAGATGCATGCACATATCGATTTTGGGCACCTAAAATATCGATTTTCAGCATGTTTTGGGCCTGTATGTTGAAAATACTCTAACACGGAGTAGGTATGTATAGATCGCTTCTGGGACCCAAAAATATTGAATTTTCGGGTGTTCTGAGGTTTAATTTGTGATATCAACGGTTGCAGAAGATGCATTCACATATTGACTTTGGGCACCTAATATATCGATGTTCAGCATGTTTTGGGCCTGTATCTGAATAGGCATGTACAGATCGCTTCTTGGACCTCAAAATATCGAATTTTCGGGTGTTTGTAGCCTTAATTTGAGATATAAACGGGTACTCAAGATGCATGAACATATCGACTTTTAGGAACGTAAAATATCGATTTTGAGCATGATTTGGGTCTGTATCTTGAAAACATTCTAACTAGGAGTAGGCATGTACAGATCGCTTGTAGGACCCAAAAATACCGAATTTTCGGGTGTTTGGAGCCTGAATTTGAGATATAAACGGGTACAGAAGATGCATGCACATATCGACTTTGGACACCTAAAATATTGATTTTTAGTATGTTTTGAGCCTATGTTTTGAAAACATTCTAGCACTGAGTAGGCATGTACAGATTGCTTCTGGGACCCCAAAATATCGAATTTTCGGGTGTTTGTAGATGAATTTGAGATATAAACGGGTACAGAAGATGCATGCACATATCGACTTTTGGGCACCTAAAATATCGATTTTCAGTATGTTTTCGGCCTGTATTTTGAAAATACTCTAACACGGAGTAGGCCTTTACAGATAGCTTCTGGGAACCCAAAATATTGAATTTTCGGGTGTTTTGGGCCTGAATTTGAGATATCGACTTTGGGCACCTAAGATATCGATTTTTAGCATGTTTTGGGCCTATATTTTGAAAATATTCTAGCACTGAGTAGGCATGTACAGATCGCTTCTGGGACCCCAAAATATCGAATTTTCGTGTGTTTTGAGGTTGAATTTGATATATAAACGGGTACTGAAGATGCATGCACATATTGACTTTGGGCACCTAAAATATCGATTTTCAGCATGTTTTGATGATGTATGTTGAAAATACTCTAACACGGAGTAGGCATGTACAGATTGCTTCTGGAAACCCAAAATATCGACATTTTCGGGTTTTTTAACCTCGAATTTGAGATATAAACAGGTACTGAAGATGCATGCACATATCGACTTTTGGGCACCTAAAATATCGATTTTGAGCATGTTTAAGGTCTGTATCTTGAAAACATTCTAACTAGGAGTAGGCATGTACAGATCGCTTGTAGGACCCTAAAATACCGAATTTTCGGGTATTTTGAGCCGGAATTTGAGATATAAACGGGTACAGGAGATGCATGCACATATCGATTTTGGACACTTAAAATATCGATTTTTAGCATGTTTTGAGCCTATATTTTGAAAACATTCTAGCACAGAGTAGGCATGTACAGATCGCTTCTGGGACGCAAAAATATCGAATTTTCGGGTGTTTTGAGGTTGAATTTGGGATATAAACGGGCTCAGAAGATGCATACACATATCGACTTTTGGGCACCTAAAAGTTCGATTTTTAGCATGTTTTGGGCCTATATTTTGAAAATATTCTAGCACTGAGTAGGCATGTAGAGATCGCATCTGGGACCCCAAAATATCGGATTTTGTGTGTTTTGAGTTTGAATTTGAGATTTAAACGGGCACAGAAAATGCATCCACATTTTGACTTTGGGAAACTAAAATATCGATTTTCAGCATTTTTTGGGCCTGTATCTGAGTAGGCATGTACAGATCGCTTTTGGGACCCCTAAATATCGAAATTATGGGTGTTTAGAGCCTCAATTTGAGATATAAACGGGTACAGAAGATGCATGCACATATCGACTTGTGGGCACCTAAAAGATCGATTTTCAGTATGTTTTGGGCCTGTATTTATAAAATACTCTAAATCGGAGTAGGCTGTACAGATTGCTTTTGGGACCCCAAAATATCGAATTTTCGGGTGTTTTGGGCCTGAATTTGAGATATCGACTTTGGGCACCTAAGATATCGATTTTCAGCATGTTTTGGGCCTGTATTTTGAAAATACTCTAACACGGAGTAGGCATGTACAGATTGCATCTGGAACCTCAAAATATCGAAATTTTCGGGTTTTTTAACCCTGAATTTGAGATATAAACAGGTACTGAAGATGCATGCACATATCGACTTTTGGGCACCTAAAATATCGATTTTGAGCATGTTTAAGGTCTGTATTTTGAAAACATTCTAGCACAGGGTAGGCATGTACAGATCGCTTCTGGGACCCAAAAATATCGAATTTTCGGGTGTTCTGAGGTTTAATTTATGATATTAACGGTTGCAGATGATGCATACACATATTGTCTTTGGGCACCTAATATATCGATTTTAAGCATGTTTTGGGCCTGTATCTGAATAGGCATGTACAGATCGCTTTTGGGACCTCAAAATATCGAATTTTCGGGTGTTTGTAGCCTGAATTTTAGATATAAACAGGTACTGAAGATACATAAACATATCGACTTTTTGGCACCTAAAATATCGATTTTGGGCATGTTTTGGGTCTGTTTCTTAAAAAAACATTTCAACTAGGAGTAGGCATGTACAGGTCGCGTGTAGGACCCAAACATACCGAATTTTCGGGTATTTTGAGCCTAAATTTGAGATATAAAAGGGTACAGAAAATGAATGCACATATCGATTTTGGTCACTTAAAATATCGATTTTTAGCATGTTTTGAGCCTATATTTTGAAAACATTCTAGCACAGAGTAGGCATGTACAGATTGCTTCTGGGACGCAAAAATATCGAATTTTCGGGTGTTTTGAGGTTGAATTTGGGATATAAACGGCGTCAGAAGATGCATGCACTTATCGACTTTTGGGAACCTAAAATATCGATTTTCAGTATTTTTTAGGCCTGTATTTTGAAAATACTCTAACACGGAGTAGGCATGTACAGATAGCTTTTGGGACCCCAAAATATTGAATTTACGGGTGTTTCGGGCCTGAATTTGAGATATCGAATTTGGGCACCAAAAAATATCGATTTTTAGCATGTTTTTGGACTATATTTTGAAAATATTCTAGCACTGAGTAGGCATGTACAGATCGCTTCTGGGACCTCAAAATATCGAATTTTCGGGTGTTTTGAGCCTGAATTTGAGATATAAACGGGTACTGAATATTCATGAACATATCGACTTTTTGGCACCTAAAATATCGATTTTGAGCATGTTTTGGGTCTGTATCTTGAAAACATTCTAACCAGGAGTAGGCATGTACAAATCGCTTCTAGGACCCAAAAAAACCGAATTTTCGGGTGTTTTGATCCCAAATTTGAGATATAAACGGGTACAGAAGATGAATGAACATATCGACTTTGGACACTTAAAATATCGATTTTTAGCATGTTTTGAGCCAATATTTTGAAAGCATTCTAGCACTGAGTAGGCATGTACAGATCGCTTTTGGGACCCAAAAATATCGAATTTTCCGGTGTTCTGAGGTTGAATTTGTGATATAAACGGTTGCAGAAGATGCATACACATATTGACTTTGGGCACCTAATATATCGATTTTTAGCATATTTTGGGCATTTATCTGAATAGGCATGTACAGATCGCTTCTGGGACCCCAAAATATCGAATTTTCAGGTGTTTTGGGCCTGAATTTGCGATATCGACTTTGAGCTTGTATTTTGAAATACTCTAGCACTGAGTAGGCATGTACAGATCGCTTCTTGGACCTCAAAATATCGAATTTTCGGGTGTTTTGAGGATGAATTTGAGATATAAACGGGTACTGAAGATGCATGAACATATCGACTTTTTGGCACCTAAAATATCGATTTTGAGCATGTTTTGGGTCTGTATCTTGAAAACATTCGAACTAGGAGTAGGCATGTACAGATCGCTTCTGGGACCCCAAAATACCGAATTTTCGGGTGTTTTGAGCCTGAATTTGAGATGTAAACGGGTACTGAAGATGCATGCACATATCGACTTTTGGACACCTAAAATATCAATTTTTAGCATGTTTTGGGACTGTATTTTGATAATACTCCAACACGGAGTAGGCATGTACAGATCGCTTCTGGAACCCAAAAAAATCGAATTTTCGGGAGTTTTAAACCTGAATTTAAGATTTAAACGGGAACTGAAGATGCATGCACATATCGACTTTTGGGCACCTAAAATATCGATTTTGAGCATGTTTTGGGTCTGTATCTTGAAAACATTCTAACCAGGAGTAGGCATGTACAGATCGCTTCTAGGACACAAAAATACCGAATTTTCGGGTGTTTTGAGCCTGTATTTGAGATATAAACGGGTACAGAAGGTACATGCACATATCGACTTTGGAAACTTTAAATATCGATTTTTGGCATGTTTTCAGCCTATGTTTTGAAAACATTCTAGCACTGAGTAGGCATGTACAGATTGCTTCTGGGACCCCAAAATATCGAATTTTCGGGTGTTTGTAGATGAATTTGAGATATAAACGGGTACAGAAGATGCATGCACATATCGACTTTTGGGCACCTAAAATATCGATTTTCAGTATGTTTTCGGCCTGTATTTTGAAAATACTCTAACACGGAGTAGGCCTTTACAGATAGCTTCTGGGAACCCAAAATATTGAATTTTCGGGTGTTTTGGGCCTGAATTTGAGATATCGACTTTGGGCACCTAAGATATCGATTTTTAGCATGTTTTGGGCCTATATTTTGAAAATATTCTAACACGGAGTAGGCATGTACAGATTGCATCTGGAACCTCAAAATATCGAAATTTTCGGGTTTTTTAACCCTGAATTTGAGATATAAACAGGTACTGAAGATGCATCCACATATCGACTTTTGGGCACCTAAAATATCGATTTTGAGCATGTTTAAGGTCTGTATTTTGAAAACATTCTAGCACAGGGTAGGCATGTACAGATCGCTTCTGGGACCCAAAAATATCGAATTTTCGGGTGTTCTGAGGTTTAATTTATGATATTAACGGTTGCAGATGATGCATACACATATTGTCTTTGGGCACCTAATATATCGATTTTAAGCATGTTTTGGGCCTGTATCTGAATAGGCATGTACAGATCGCTTTTGGGACCTCAAAATATCGAATTTTCGGGTGTTTGTAGCCTGAATTTTAGATATAAACAGGTACTGAAGATACATAAACATATCGACTTTTTGGCACCTAAAATATCGATTTTGAGCATGTTTTGGGTCTGTTTCTTAAAAAAACATTTCAACTAGGAGTAGGCATGTACAGGTCGCGTGTAGGACCCAAACATACCGAATTTTCGGGTATTTTGAGCCTAAATTTGAGATATAAAAGGGTACAGAAAATGAATGCACATATCGATTTTGGTCACTTAAAATATCGATTTTTAGCATGTTTTGAGCCTATATTTTGAAAACATTCTAGCACAGAGTAGGCATGTACAGATTGCTTCTGGGACGCAAAAATATCGAATTTTCGGGTGTTTTGAGGTTGAATTTGGGATATAAACGGCGTCAGAAGATGCATGCACTTATCGACTTTTGGGAACCTAAAATATCGATTTTCAGTATTTTTTAGGCCTGTATTTTGAAAATACTCTAACACGGAGTAGGCATGTACAGATAGCTTTTGGGACCCCAAAATATTGAATTTACGGGTGTTTCGGGCCTGAATTTGAGATATCGAATTTGGGCACCAAAAAATATCGATTTTAAACATGTTTTTGGACTATATTTTGAAAATATTCTAGCACTGAGTAGGCATGTACAGATCGCTTCTGGGACCTCAAAATATCGAATTTTCGGGTGTTTTGAGCCTGAATTTGAGATATAAACGGGTACTGAATATTCATGAACATATCGACTTTTTGGCACCTAAAATATCGATTTTGAGCATGTTTTGGGTCTGTATCTTGAAAACATTCTAACCAGGAGTAGGCATGTACAAATCGCTTCTAGGACCCAAAAAAACCGAATTTTCGGGTGTTCTGATCCCAAATTTGAGATATAAACGGGTACAGAAGATGAATGAACATATCGACTTTGGACACTTAAAATATCGATTTTTAGCATGTTTTGAGCCAATATTTTGAAAGCATTCTAGCACTGAGTAGGCATGTACAGATCGCTTCTGGGACCCAAAAATATAGAATTTTCCGGTGTTCTGAGGTTGAATTTGTGATATAAACGGTTGCAGAAGATGCATACACATATTGACTTTGGGCACCTAATATATCGATTTTTAGCATATTTTGGGCCTTTATCTGAATAGACATGTACAGATCGCTTCTGGGACCCCAAAATATCGAATTTTCAGGTGTTTTGGGCCTGAATTTGCGATATCGACTTTGGGCACCTAATATATCGATTTTTAGCATGTTCTGGACTTGTATTTTGAAATACTCTAGCACTGAGTAGGCATGTACAGATCGCTTCTTGGACCTCAAAATATCGAATTTTCGGGTGTTTTGAGGATGAATTTGAGATATAAACGGGTACTGAAGATGCATGAACATATCGACTTTTTGGCACCTAAAATATCGATTTTGAGCATGTTTTGGGTCTGTATCTTGAAAACATTCGAACTAGGAGTAGGCATGTACAGATCGCTTCTGGGACCCCAAAATACCGAATTTTCGGGTGTTTTGAGCCTGAATTTGAGATGTAAACGGGTACTGAAGATGCATGCACATATCGACTTTTGGACACCTAAAATATCAATTTTTAGCATGTTTTGGGACTGTATTTTGATAATACTCCAACACGGAGTAGGCATGTACAGATCGCTTCTGGAACCCAAAAAAATCGAATTTTCGGGAGTTTTAACCCTGAATTTAAGATTTAAACGGGAACTGAAGATGCATGCACATATCGACTTTTGGGCACCTAAAATATCGATTTTGAGCATGTTTTGGGTCTGTATCTTGAAAACATTCTAACCAGGAGTAGGCATGTACAGATCGCTTCTAGGACACAAAAATACCGAATTTTCGGGTGTTTTGAGCCTGTATTTGAGATATAAACGGGTACAGAAGGTACATGCACATATCGACTTTGGAAACTTTAAATATCGATTTTTGGCATGTTTTCAGCCTATGTTTTGAAAACATTCTAGCACTGAGTAGGCATGTACAGATTGCTTCTGGGACCCCAAAATATCGAATTTTCGGGTGTTTGTAGATGAATTTGAGATATAAACGGGTACAGAAGATGCATGCACATATCGACTTTTGGGCACCTAAAATATCGATTTTCAGTATGTTTTCGGGCTGTATTTTGAAAATACTCTAACACGGAGTAGGCCTTTACAGATAGCTTCTGGGAACCCAAAATATTGAATTTTCGGGTGTTTTGGGCCTGAATTTGAGATATCGACTTTGGGCACCTAAGATATCGATTTTTAGCATGTTTTGGGCCTATATTTTGAAAATATTCTAGCACTGAGTAGGCATGTACAGATCGCTTCTGGGACCCCAAAATATCGAATTTTCGTGTGTTTTGAGGTTGAATTTGAGATATAAACGGGTACAGAAGATGCATGCACATATTGACTTTGGGCACCTAAAATATCGATTTTCAGCATGTTTTGATGATGTATGTTGAAAATACTCTAACACGGAGTAGGCATGTACAGATTGCTTCTGGAAACCCAAAATATCGACATTTTCGGGTTTTTTAACCTCGAATTTGAGATATAAACAGGTACTGAAGATGCATGCACATATCGACTTTTGGGCACCTAAAATATCGATTATGAGCATGTTTAAGGTCTGTATCTTGAAAACATTCTAACTAGGAGTAGGCATGTACAGATCGCTTGTAGGACCCTAAAATACCGAATTTTCGGGTATTTTGAGCCGGAATTTGAGATATAAACGGGTACAGGAGATGCATGCACATATCGATTTTGGACACTTAAAATATCGATTTTTAGCATGTTTTGAGCCTATATTTTGAAAACATTCTAGCACAGTGTAGGCATGTACAGATCGCTTCTGGGACGCAAAAATATCGAATTTTCGGGTGTTTTGAGGTTGAATTTGGGATATAAACGGGCTCAGAAGATGCATACACATATCGACTTTTGGGCACCTAAAAGTTCGATTTTTAGCATGTTTTGGGCCTATATTTTGAAAATATTCTAGCTCTGAGTAGGCATGTAGAGATCGCATCTGGGACCCCAAAATATCGGATTTTGTGTGTTTTGAGTTTGAATTTGAGATATAAACGGGCACAGAAAATGCATCCACATTTTGACTTTGGGAAACTAAAATATCGATTTTCAGCATTTTTTGGGCCTGTATCTGAGTAGGCATGTACAGATCGCTTTTGGGACCCCAAAATATCGAAATTATGGGTGTTTAGAGCCTCAATTTGAGATATAAACGGGTACAGAAGATGCATGCACATATCGACTTGTGGGCACCTAAAAGATCGATTTTCAGTATGTTTTGGGCCTGTATTTATAAAATACTCTAAATCGGAGTAGGCTGTACAGATTGCTTTTGGGACCCCAAAATATCGATTTTTCGGGTGTTTTGGGCCTGAATTTGAGATATCGACTTTGGGCACCTAAGATATCGATTTTCAGCATGTTTTGGGCCTGTATGTTGAAAATACTCTAACACGGAGTAGGCATGTACAGATCGCATCTGGAACCTCAAAATATCGAAATTTTCGGGTTTTTTAACCCTGAATTTGAGATATAAACAGGTACTGAAGATGCATCCACATATCGACTTTTGGGCACCTAAAATATCGATTTTGAGCATGTTTAAGGTCTGTATTTTGAAAACATTCTAGCACAGAGTATGCATGTACAGATCGCTTCTGGGACGCAAAAATATCGAATTTAGGGTGTTTTGAGGTTGAATTTGGGATATAAACGGCGTCAGAAGATGCATGCACTTATCGACTTTTGGGAACCCAAAATATCGATTTTCAGTATTTTTTAGGCCTGTATTTTGAAAATACTCTAACACGGAGTAGGCATGTAAAGATAGCTTTTGGGACCCCAAAATATTGAATTTACGGGTGTTTCGGGCCTGAATTTGAGATATCGAATTTGGGCACCAAAAAATATCGATTTTTAGCATGTTTTTGGACTATATTTTGAAAATATTCTAGCACTGAGTAGGCATGTACAGATCGCTTCTGGGACCTCAAAATATCGAATTTTCGGGTGTTTTGAGCCTGAATTTGAGATATAAACGGGTACTGAATATTCATGAACATATCGACTTTTTGGGACCTAAAATATCGATTTTTAGCATGTTTTGAGCCAATATTTTGAAAGCATTCTAGCACTGAGTAGGCATGTACAGATCGCTTCTGGGACCCAAAAATATCGAATTTTCCGGTGTTCTGAGGTTGAATTTGTGATATAAACGGTTGCAGAAGATGCATACACATATTGACTTTAGGCACCTAATATATCGATTTTTAGCATATTTTGGGCCTTTATCTGAATAGGCATGTACAGATCGCTTCTGGGACCCCAAAATATCGAATTTTCAGGTGTTTTGGGCCTGAATTTGCGATATCGACTTTGGGCACCTAATATATCGATTTTTAGCATGTTCAGGACTTGTATTTTGAAATACTCTAGCACTGAGTAGGCATGTACAGATCGCTTCTTGGACCTCAAAATATCGAATTTTCGGGTGTTTTGAGGATGAATTTGAGATATAAACGGGTACTGAAGATGCATGAACATATCGACTTTTTGGCACCTAAAATATCGATTTTGAGCATGTTTTGGGTCTGTATCTTGAAAACATTCGAACTAGGAGTAGGCATGTACAGATCGCTTCTGGGACCCCAAAATACCGAATTTTCGGGTGTTTTGAGCCTGAATTTGAGATGTAAACGGGTACTGAAGATGCATGCACATATCGACTTTTGGACACCTAAAATATCAATTTTTAGCATGTTTTGGGACTGTATTTTGATAATACTCCAACACGGAGTAGGCATGTACAGATCGCTTCTGGAACCCAAAAAAATCAAATTTTCGGGAGTTTTAACCCTGAATTTAAGATTTAAACGGGAACTGAAGATGCATGCACATATCGACTTTTGGGCACCTAAAATATCGATTTTGAGCATGTTTTGGGTCTGTATCTTGAAAACATTCTAACCAGGAGTAGGCATGTACAGATCGCTTCTAGGACACAAAAATACCGAATTTTCGGGTGTTTTGAGCCTTAATTTGAGATATAAACGGGTACAGAAGGTACATGCACATATCGACTTTGGAAACTTTAAATATTGATTTTTGGCATGTTTTCAGCCTATGTTTTGAAAACATTCTAGCACTGAGTAGGCATGTACAGATCGCTTCTGGGACCCAAAAATATCGAATTTTCGGTGTTTGGAGCCTAAATTTGAGATATAAACGGGTACAGAAGATGCATGCACATATCGACTTTTGGGCACCTAAAAGATCAATTTTTAACTTGTTTTGGGACTGTGTTTTGAAAATACTTTAACACGGAGTAGGCATGTACAGATCGCTTCTGGGACCTCAAAATATCGATTTTTCGGGTGTTTTGAGGCTGTATTTGAGATATAAACGGGAACAGAAGATGCATGCACATATTGACTTTGGGCACCTAAAATATCGTTTTTCAACATGTTTTGGGCCTGTATTTTGAAAATACTCTAACACGGAGTAGGCATGTACAGATCGCTTCTGGGACCCCAAAATATCGAATTTTCGGGTGTTTTGAGCCTGAATTTGAGATATGTACGGGTACTGAAGATGCATGCACATATCGACTTTTGGGCACCTAAAATATCGATTTTCAGTATGTATTGGGCCTCTATTTTGAAAATACTATACCACGGAGTAGCCATGTACAGATCGCTTCTGGGACCTCAAAATATCGAATTTTCGGGTGTTTTGAGGCTGAATTTGAGATATAAACGGGTACAGAAGATGCATGCACATATTGACTTTGGGCACCTAAAAGATCGATTTTCAGTATGTTTTGGGCCTGTATTTTGAAAATACTCTAACACGGAGTAGGCATGTACAGATCGCTTCTGGAACCCCAAAATATCGAATCTGCGGGTGTTTTGAGCCTGAATTTGAGATATCGACTTTGGGCACCTAAAATATCGATTTATAGCATGTTTTTGGACTATATTTTTAAAATATTCTAGAACTGAGTAGGCATGTACAGATCGCTTCTGGGACCTCAAAAAATCAAATTTTCGGGTGTATTGAGCCTGAATTTGTGATATAAACGGGTACAGAAGATGCATTGACATATTGACTTTGGGCACCAAAAATATTGATTTTCTGCATGTTTTGGGCCTGTATTTTGAAAATACTCTAACACGGAGTAGGCATGTACAGATCGCTTCTGGGACCCCAAAATATCGAATTTTCGGGTGATTTGAGCCTGAATTTGAGATATAAACGGGTACAGAAGGTACATGCACAAATCGACTTTGGATACTTAAAATATCGATTTTTGGCATGTTTTCAGCCAATGTTTTGAAAACATTCTAGCACTGAGTAGGCATGTACAGATCGCTTCTGGGACCAAAAAATATCGAATTTTCGGGTGTTTGGAGCCTGAATTTGAAATATAAACGGGTACAGAAGATGCATCGGCATATTGACTTTTGGCACCTAAAATTTCGATTTTCAGCGTGTTTTGGGCTTGTATCTGAGTAGGCATGTACAGATCGCTTGTGCGACCCCATAATGTCGAGTTTTCGGGTGTTTGGAGCCTGAATTTGAGATATAAACGGGTACAGAAGATGCATGCACATATCGACTTTTGGGCACATAAACGATCGATTTTCAGTATGTTTTGGGCCTGTATTTTGAAAATGCTCTAACACGGGGTAGGCATGTACAGATCGGTTCTGGAACTGCAAAATATCGAATTTTCGGGTGTTTTGGGCCGGAATTTGAGATGTTGACTTTGGGCACCTAAAATATCGATTTTTAGCATGTTTTTGGACTATCTTTTGAAAATATTCTAGCACTGAGTAGGCATGTACAGATCGCTTCTGGGACCTCAAAAAATCAAATTTTCGGGTGTATTGAGCCTGAATTTGTGATATAAACGGGTACAGAAGATGCATTGACATATTGACTTTGGGCACCAAAAATATTGATTTTCTGCATGTTTTGGGCCTGTATTTTGAAAATACTCTAACACGGAGTAGGCATGTACAGATCGCTTCTGGGACCCCAAAATATCGAATTTTCGGGTGATTTGAGCCTGAATTTGAGATATAAACGGGTACAGAAGGTACATGCACATATCGACTTTGGATACTTAAAATATCGATTTTTGGCATGTTTTCAGCCAATGTTTTGAAAACATTCTAGCACTGAGTAGGCATGTACAGATCGCTTCTGGGACCAAAAAATATCGAATTTTCGGGTGTTTGGAGCCTGAATTTGAAATATAAACGGGTACAGAAGATGCATCGGCATATTGACTTTTGGCACCTAAAATTTCGATTTTCAGCGTGTTTTGGGCTTGTATCTGAGTAGGCATGTACAGATCGCTTGTGCGACCCCATAATGTCGAGTTTTCGGGTGTTTGGAGCCTGAATTTGAGATATAAACGGGTACAGAAGATGCATGCACATATCGACTTTTGGGCACATAAACGATCGATTTTCAGTATGTTTTGGGCCTGTATTTTGAAAATGCTCTAACACGGGGTAGGCATGTACAGATCGGTTCTGGAACTGCAAAATATCGAATTTTCGGGTGTTTTGGGCCTGAATTTGAGATGTTGACTTTGGGCACCTAAAATATCGATTTTTAGCATGTTTTTGGACTATCTTTTGAAAATATTCTAGCACTGAGTAGGCATGTACAGATCGCTTCTGGGACCTCAAAATATCAAATTTTCGGGTGTATTGAGCCTGAATTTGTGATAAAAACGGGTACAGAAGATGCATGCACATATTGACTTTCGACACCTAAAATATCGATTTTCAGCATGTTTTGGGCCTGTATATTGAAAATACTCTTACCCAATGTGTATGCATGAACAGATCGCTTCTGGGACCCTAAAAAATCGAATTTTCGGGTTTTTGGAGCCTGAATTTGAGATATAAACGGGTACAGAAGATGCATGCACATATCGACTTTTGGGCACCTAAAAGATCGATTTTCAGTATGTTTTGGGCTTGTATTTTACAAAAATACTCTAACACGGAGTAGGTATGCTGAAATCGCTTCTGGGACCACAAAATATCGAATTTTCGGGTGTTTTGGGCCTGATTTTGAGATATCGACGTTGGGCACCTAAAATATCGATTTTTAGCATGTTTTGGGACTATATTTTGAAAATATTCTAGCACTGAGTAGGCATGTACAGATCGCTTCTGGGACCCCATAATATCGAATTTTCGGGTGTTTGAAGCCTGAATTTGAGATATAAACGGGTACAGAAGATGCATGCACATATCGACTTTTGGGCACATAAAAGATCGATTTTCAGTATGTTTTGGGCCTATATTTTGAAAATATTCTAACACTGAGTAGGCATGTACAGATCGCCTCTGGGACCCCAAAATATCGAATTTTCGGGTGTTTTGGGCCTGAATTTGAGATATCGACTTGGGGCACCTAAAATATCGATTTTAGCATGTTTTGGGCCTATATTTTAAAAATATTCTAGCACTGAGTACAGATCGTTTCTGGGACCCCAAAATATCGAATTTTCGGGTGTTTCGAGCCTGAATTTGAGATATAAAAGGGTACAGATGATGCATCCACATATTGACTTTGGGCACCAAAAATATTAATTTTCAGCATGTTTTCTGCCTGTATTTTGAAAATACTCTAACACAGAGTAGGCATGTACAGATCGCTTCTGGGACCCCAACATATCGAATTTTCGGGTGTTTTGAGCCTGAATTTGAGATATATACGGGTACTGAAGATGCATGCACATATCGACTTTTGGGCACCTAAAAGATCGATTTTCAGTATGTTTTGGGCCTCTCTTTTGAAAATACTCTACCACGGAGTAGCCATGTACAGATCGCTTCTAGGACCCCAAAATATCGAATTTTCGAATGTTTTGGGCCTGAATTTGAGATATCGACTTTGTGCACTTGAAATATCGATTTCTAACATGTTTTGGAACTATATTTTGAAAACATTCTAGCACTGAGTAGGCATGTACAGATTGCTTCTGGGACCCCAAAATATCGAATTTTCGGGTGTTTTGAGGTTGATCTTGGGATTTAAACGGGTGCAGAAGATGCATGAACATATCGACTTTTTGGCACCTAAAATATCAATTTTGAGCATGTTTTGGGTTTGTATCTTGAAAACATTCAAACTAGGAGTAGGCATGTACAGATCGCTTCTGGGACCCAAAAATATCGAATTTTCGGGTGTTTTGAGGTTGAATTTGGGATATAAACGGGTACAGAAGATGCATGCACATATCGACTTTGGACAATTAAAATATCGATTTTTAGCATGTTTTAAGCCTATATTTTGAAAACATTCTAGCACTGAGTAGAAATCTACAGATCGCTTCTGGGACCCCAAAAAATCGAATTTTCGGGTGTTTGTAGCGTGAATTTGAGATATAAACGGGTAGAGAAGAGGCAAGCACATATTGACTTTGTGCACCTAAAATATCGATTTTCAGTATGTTTTGGGCCCGTATTTTGAAAATACTCTAACACGGAGTAGGCATGTACAGATCGCTTCTGGGACCCCAAAAAATCGGATTATCGGGTGTTTTAACCCTGAATTTGAGATATAAACGGGTACTGTAGATGCATGCACATATCGACTTTTGGGCACCTAAAATATCGATTTTGAGCATGTTTTGGGTCTGTATCTTGAAAACATTCTAACTAGGAGTAGACATCTACAAATCTTTTCTAGGAACCAAAAATACCGAATTTTCGGGTGTTTTGATCCCGAATTTGAGATATAAACGGGTACAGAAGATTCATGCACATATCGACTTTAGACACTTAAAATATCGATTTTTAGCATGTTTTGAGCCTATATTTTGATAACATTCTAGCACAGAGTAGGCATGTACAGATCGCTTCTGGGACCCAAAAATATCGAATTTTTGGGTGTTTTGAGGTTGAATTTGGGATATAAACGGGTACAGAAGATGCATGCACATATCGACTTTGGACACTTAAAATATCGATTTTTAGCATGTTTTGAGCCTATATTTTGAAAAAATTCTAGCACTGAGTAGGCATGTACAGATCGCTTCCGGGACCCCAAAATATCGAATTTTCGGGTGTTTTAACCCTGATTTTGAGATATAAACGGGTACAGAAGATGCATGCACATATTGACTTTGGGCACCTAATATATCGATTTTCAGCATGCTTTGCGCCTGTATCTGAATATTCATGTACAGATCGCTTCTGAGACCCCAAAATATCGATATTTCGGGTGTTTTGGGACTGAAATTGAGATATCGACTTTGGGCACCAAAAATATCGATTTTTAGCATGTTTTGGGATTATATTTTGAAAATATTCTAGCACTGAGTAGGCATGTACAGATCGCTTCTGGGACCCAAAAATATCGAATTTTCGGGTGTTCTGAGGTTGAATTTGTGATATAAACGGGTGCAGAAGATACATACACATATTGACTTTGGGCACCTAAAATATCGATTTTTAGCATGTATTGGGCCTGTATTTTGAAATACTCTAACACGGAGTAGGCATGTGCAGATTACTTCTGGGACCCCAAAATATTGAATTTTCGGGGGTTTTGAGCCTGAATTTGAGATATAAACGGGTACTGAAGATGAATGCACATATCGACTTTTTGACACCTAAAATATCGATTTTAAGCAAGTTTTGGGTTTGTATCTTGAAAACATTCGAACTAGGAGTAGGCATGTACAGATTGCTTGTAGGACCGCAAAAATACCGAATTTTCGGGTGTTTTGAGCCTGAATTTGAGAAATATACAGGTACAGAAGATGCATGCACATATCGACTTTGGACACTTAAAATATAGATTTTTAGCATGTTTTGAGCCTATATTTTGAAAAAATTCTAGCACTGAGTAGGCATGTACAGATCGCTTCTGGGACCACAAAATATCGAATTTTCGGGTGTTTTAACACTGAATTTGAGATAAAAACGGGTACTGAAGATGCATGCACATATCGACTTTTGGACACCTAAAATATCGATTTTGAGCAAGTTTTGGGTTTGTATCTTGAAAACATTCGAACTAGGAGTAGGCATGTACAGATCGCTTCTAGGACCCAAAAATACCGAATTTTCTTGTGTTTTGAGGTTGAATTTGAGATATAAACAGGTAGAGAAGAGGCATGCACATATTGACTTTGGGCACCTAAAATATCGATTTTCAGCATGTTTTGGGCCTGTATTTTGAAAATACTCTAACACGGAGTAGGCATGTACAGATCACTTCTGGGACCCCAAAATATCGAATTATCGGGTGTTTTAACCCTGAATTTGAGATATAAACGGGTACTGTAGATGTATGCACATATCGAATTTTGGGCACCTAAAATATCGATTTTGAGCATGTTTTATGTCTGTATCTTGAAAACATTCTAACTAGTTGTAGGCATCTACAGATCTCTTCTGGGAACCAAAAATACCGAATTTTCGGGTGTTTTGATCCCGAATTTGAGATATAAACGGGTACAGAAGATGCATGCACATATCGACTTTGGACACTTAAAATATCGATTTTTAGCATGTTTTGAGCCTATATTTTGAAAACATTCTAGCACTGAGTAGGCATATACAGATCGCTTCTAGGACCCAAAAATACCGAATTTTCTTGTGTTTTGAGGTTGAATTTGAGATATAAACGGGTAGAGAAGAGGCATGCACATATTGACTTTGGGCACCTAAAATATCGATTTTCAGCATGTTTTGGGCCTGTATTTTGAAAATACTCTAACACGGAGTAGGCATGTACAGATCACTTCTGGGACCCCAAAATATCGAATTATCGGGTGTTTTAACCCTGAATTTGAGATATAAACGGGTACTGTAGATGTATGCACATATCGAATTTTGGGCACCTAAAATATCGATTTTGAGCATGTTTTATGTCTGTATCTTGAAAACATTCTAACTAGTTGTAGGCATCTACAGATCTCTTCTGGGAACCAAAAATACCGAATTTTCGGGTGTTTTGATCCCGAATTTGAGATATAAACGGGTACAGAAGATGCATGCACATATCGACTTTGGACACTTAAAATATCGATTTTTAGCATGTTTTCAGCCTATATTTTGAAAACATTCTAGCACTGAGTAGGCATGTACAGATCGCTTCTGGGACCCAAAAATATCGAATTTTCGGGTGTTATGAGGTTGAATTTGTGATATAAACGGGTGCAGAAGATACATACACATATTGACTTTGGGCACCTAAAATATCGATTTTTAGCATGTTTTGGGCCTGTATTTTGAAATACTCTAACACGGAGTAGGCATGTGCAGATTACTTCTGGGACCCCAAAATATCGAATTTTTGGGTGTTTTGAGCCTGAATTTCAGATATAAAAGGGTACTGAAGATGAATGCACATATCGACTTTTGGACACCTAAAATATCGTTTTTGAGCAAGTTTTGGGTTTGTATCTTGAAAACATTCGAACTAGGAGTAGGCATGTACAGATTGCTTGTAGGACCGCAAAAATACCGAATTTTCGGGTGTTTTGAGCCTGAATTTGAGAAATATACAGGTACAGAAGATGCATGCACATATCGACTTTGGACACTTAAAATATAGATTTTTAGCATGTTTTGAGCCTATATTTTGAAAAAATTCTAGCACTGAGTAGGCATGTACAGATCGCTTCTGGGACCACAAAATATCGAATTTTCGGGTGTTTTAACCCTGAATTTGAGATAAAAACGGGTACTGAAGATGCATGCACATATCGACTTTTGGACACCTAAAATATCGATTTTGAGCAAGTTTTGGGTTTGTATCTTGAAAACAATCGAACTAGGAGTAGGCATGTACAGATCGCTTCTAGGACCCAAAAATACCGAATTTTCTTGTGTTTTGAGGTTGAATTTGAGATATAAACGGGTAGAGAAGAGGCATGCACATATTGACTTTGGGCACCTAAAATATCGATTTTCAGCATGTTTTGGGCCTGTATTTTGAAAATACTCTAACACGGAGTAGGCATGTACAGATCACTTCTGGGACCCCAAAATATCGAATTATCGGGTGTTTTAACCCTGAATTTGAGATATAAACGGGTACTGTAGATGTATGCACATATCGAATTTTGGGCACCTAAAATATCGATTTTGAGCATGTTTTATGTCTGTATCTTGAAAACATTCTAACTAGTTGTAGGCATCTACAGATCTCTTCTGGGAACCAAAAATACCGAATTTTCGGGTGTTTTGATCCCGAATTTGAGATATAAACGGGTACAGAAGATGCATGCACATATCGACTTTGGACACTTAAAATATCGATTTTTAGCATGTTTTGAGCCTATATTTTGAAAACATTCTAGCACTGAGTAGGCATGTACAGATCGCTTCTGGGACCCAAAAATACCGAATTTTCTTGTGTTTTGAGGTTGAATTTGAGATATAAATGGGTAGAGAAGAGGCATGCACATATTGACTTTGGGCACCTAAAATATCGATTTTCAGCATGTTTTGGGCCTGTATTTTGAAAATACTCTAACACGGAGTAGGCATGTACAGATCACTTCTGGGACCCCAAAATATCGAATTATCGGGTGTTTTAACCCTGAATTTGAGATATAAACGGGTACTGTAGATGTATGCACATATCGAATTTTGGGCACCTAAAATATCGATTTTGAGCATGTTTTATGTCTGTATCTTGAAAACATTCTAACTAGTTGTAGGCATCTACGGATCTCTTCTGGGAACCAAAAATACCGAATTTTCGGGTGTTTTGATCCCGAATTTGAGATATAAACGGGTACAGAAGATGCATGCACATATCGACTTTGGACACTTAAAATATCGATTTTTAGCATGTTTTGAGCCTATATTTTGAAAACATTCTAGCACTGAGTAGGCATGTACAGATCGCTTCTGGGACCCAAAAATATCGAATTTTCGGGTGTTATGAGGTTGAATTTGTGATATAAACGGGTGCAGAAGATACATACACATATTGACTTTGGGCACCTAAAATATCGATTTTTAGCATGTTTTGGGCCTGTATTTTGAAATACTCTAACACGGAGTAGGCATGTGCAGATTACTTCTGGGACCCCAAAATATCGAATTTTTGGGTGTTTTGAGCCTGAATTTCAGATATAAAAGGGTACTGAAGATGAATGCACATATCGACTTTTGGACACCTAAAATATCGTTTTTGAGCAAGTTTTGGGTTTGTATCTTGAAAACATTCAAACTAGGAGTAGGAATGTACAGATTGCTTGTAGGACCCCCAAAATACCGAATTTTCGGGTGCTTTGAGCCTGAATTTGAGAAATATTCACGTACAGAATATGCATGCACGTATCGACTTTGGACACTTTAAATATCAATTTTTAGCATGTTTTGAGCCAATATTTTGAAAAAAGTCTTGCACTAAGTGCCGTACAGATCGCTTCTGGGACCCCAAAATATCGAATTTTCGTGTGTTTTGAAGTTATATTTGAGAAATAAACGGGTAGAGAAGATGCATGCACAGATTTACTTTGGGCACCTAAAATATCGATTTTCAGCATGTTTTGGGCCTGTATTTTGAAAATACTCTAACACGGAGTAGGCATGTACAGATCGCTTCTGGGACCCCAAAATATCGAATTTTCGGGTGTTTTAACCCTGAATTTGAGATAAAAACGGGTACTGAAGATGCATGCACATATCGACTTTTGGGCACCTAAGATATCGATTTTGAGCATGTATTGGTCTGTATCTTGAAAACATTCTAACTAGGAGTAGGCATGTACAGATCGCTTCTAGGACCCAAAAATTCCGAATTTTCGGGTGTTTTGATCCCGAATTTGAGATATAAACGGGTACAGAAGATTCATGCACATATCGACTTTGGACACTTAAAATATCGATTTTTAGCATGTTTTGAGCCTATATTTTGAAAACATTCTAGCACTGAGTAGGCATGTACAGATTGCTTCTGGGACCCAAAAATATCGAATTTTCAGGTGTTCTGAGTTTGAATTTGTGATATAAACGGTTGCAGAAGATGCATACACATATTGTCTTTGGGCACCTAATATATCGATTTTCAGCATGCTTTGGGCCTGTATCTGAATATTCATGTACAGATCGCTTCTGAGACCCCCAAAATATCGATATTTCGGGTGTTTTGGGCCTGAATTTGAGATATCGACTTTGGGCACCAAAAATATCGATTTTTAGCATGTTTTGGGATTATATTTTGAAAATATTCTAGCACTGAGTAGGCATGTACAGATCGCTTCTGGGACCCAAAAATATCGAATTTTCGGGTGTTCTGAGGTTGAATTTGTGATATAAACGGGTGCAGAAGATACATACACATATTGACTTTGGGCACCTAAAATATCGATTTTTAGCATGTTTTGGGCCTGTATTTTGAAATACTCTAACACGGAGTAGGCATGTGCAGATTACTTTTGGGACCCCAAAATATCGAATTTTCGGGAGTTTTAACCCTGAATTTGGAATATAAACGGGTACTGAAGATGCATGCACGTATCGACTTTTGGGCACCTAAAATATCGATTTTGAGCATGTTTTGGGTCTGTATCTTGAAAACATTCTAACTAGGAGTAGGCATGTACAGATCGCTTCTGGGACCCAAAAAAATCGAATTTTCGGGTGTTCTGAGGTTGAATTTGTGATATAAAAGGTTGCAGAGGATGCATACACATATTGACTTTAAGCACCTAATATATCGTTTTTTAGCATGTTTTGGGCCTGTATCTGAATAGGCATGTACAGATCACTTCTGGAACCCCAAAATATCGAATTTTCGGGTGTTTGTAGCTTGAATTTGAGATATAAACGGGTACAGAAGATAATTGCACATATCGACTTTTGGGCATCTAAAAGATCGATTTTCAGTATGTTTTTTTGCCTGTATCTTGAAAATACTCTAACACGGAGTAGGCATGTACAGATCGCTTCTGGGACCCCAAAATATCGAATTTTCGGGTGTTTGGAGCCTGAATTTGAGATATAAACGGGTACAGAAGATGAATGCACATATTGACTTTTGGGCACCTAAAATATCGATTTTGAGCATGTTTTGGGTCTGTATCTTGAAAACATTCTAACCAAAAGTAGGCATGTACAGTTCGCTTCTGGGACCCCAAAATATCGAATTTTCGGGTGTTTTGAGCCTGAATTTGAGATATATACGGGTACTGAAGATGCATGCACATATCGACTTTTGGGCACCTAAAAGATCGATTTTGAGCATGTTTTGGGTCTGTATCTTAAAAACATTCAAACTAGGAGTAGGTATGTACAGATCGCTTCTGGGACCCAAAAATATCGAATTTTCGGGTGTTTTGAGCCTGAATTTGAGATATAAACGGGTACAGAAGGTACATGCACATATCGACTTTGGAAACTTTAAATATTGATTTTTGGCATGTTTTCAGCCTATGTTTTGAAAACATTCTAGCACTGAGTAGGCATGTACAGATCGCTTCTGGGACCCAAAAATATCGAATTTTCGGTGTTTGGAGCCTAAATTTGAGATATAAACGGGTACAGAAGATGCATGCACATATCGACTTTTGGGCACCTAAAAGATCAATTTTTAACTTGTTTTGGGACTGTGTTTTGAAAATACTTTAACACGGAGTAGGCATGTACAGATCGCTTCTGGGACCTCAAAATATCGATTTTTCGGGTGTTTTGAGGCTGTATTTGAGATATAAACGGGAACAGAAGATGCATGCACATATTGACTTTGGGCACCTAAAATATCGTTTTTCAACATGTTTTGGGCCTGTATTTTGAAAATACTCTAACACGGAGTAGGCATGTACAGATCGCTTCTGGGACCCCAAAATATCGAATTTTCGGGTGTTTTGAGCCTGAATTTGAGATATGTACGGGTACTGAAGATGCATGCACATATCGACTTTTGGGCACCTAAAATATCGATTTTCAGTATGTATTGGGCCTCTATTTTGAAAATACTATACCACGGAGTAGCCATGTACAGATCGCTTCTGGGACCTCAAAATATCGAATTTTCGGGTGTTTTGAGGCTGAATTTGAGATATAAACGGGTACAGAAGATGCATGCACATATTGACTTTGGGCACCTAAAAGATCGATTTTCAGTATGTTTTGGGCCTGTATTTTGAAAATACTCTAACACGGAGTAGGCATGTACAGATCGCTTCTGGAACCCCAAAATATCGAATCTGCGGGTGTTTTGAGCCTGAATTTGAGATATCGACTTTGGGCACCTAAAATATCGATTTATAGCATGTTTTTGGACTATATTTTTAAAATATTCTAGAACTGAGTAGGCATGTACAGATCGCTTCTGGGACCTCAAAAAATCAAATTTTCGGGTGTATTGAGCCTGAATTTGTGATATAAACGGGTACATAAAATGCATGCACATATCGACTTTGGAAAATTAAAATATCGAGTTTTAGCATGTTTTTGGACTATATTTTGAAAACATTCTAGCACTGAGTAGGCATGTACAGATAGCATCTGGGACCCAAAAATATCGAATTTTCGGGTGTTTGGAGGTTGAATTTGGGATATAAACGGGTGCAGAAGATTCATACACATATTGACTTTGGGCACCTAAAATATCGATTTTCAGCGTGTTTTGGGCCTGTATCTGTGTAGGCCTGTACAGATCGCTTGTGGGACCCCATAATGTCGAATTTTCAGGTGTTTGGACCCTGAATTTGAGATATATACGGGTACTGAAGATGCATTCACATATTGACTTTGGGCACCTAAAATATCGATTTTCAGCATGTTTTGGGCCTGTATTTTGAAAATACTCTAACACAGAGTAGGCATGTACAGATCGCTTCTGGGACCCAAAAATATCGAATTTTCGGTTGTTTTGAGACTGAATTTGAGATATAAACGGGTACTGAAGATGTATGCACATATCGACTTTTGGGCACCCAAAATATCGATTTTGAGCATGTTTCGCGTCTGTATCTTGAAAACATTCTAATTAGGAGTAGGCATGTACATATCGCTTCTAGGACCCAAAAATACCGAATTTTCGGGTGTTTTGAGGTTGAATTTGAGATTTAAACGGGTACAAAATGTACATGCACATATCGACTTTGGACACTTATAATATCGATTTTTATAATGTTTTGAGCCTATATTTTGAAAACATTCTAGAACTGAGTAGGCATGTACAGATCGCTTCTAGGACCCAAAAAAAAACGAATTTTCGGGTGTTTTGAGGCTGAATTTGAGATATAAACGGGTACAGAAGATGCATGCACATATTGACTTTGGGCACCTAAAATATCGATTTTCAACATGTTTTGAGCCAGTATTTTGAAAATACTCAAACACGGAGTAGGCATGTACAGATCGCTTCTGGGACCCCAAAATATCGAATTTTCGGGTGTTTTGAGCCTGAATATGAGATATATACGGGTACTGAAGATGCATGCACATATCGACTTTTGGGCACCTAAAAGATCGATTTTCAGTATGTTTTGGGCCTCTATTTTAAAAATACTCTACCACGGAGTAGCCATGTACAGATCGCTTCTGGGACCCCAAAATATCGAATTTTCGAATGTTTTGGGCCTGAATTTGAGATATCGACTTTGTGCAATTAAAATATCGATTTTTAGCATGTTTTGGAACTATATTTTGAAAACATTCTAGCACTGAGTACAGATCGTTTCTAGGACCCCAAAATATCGAATTTTCGGGTGTTTCGAGCCTGAATTTGAGATATAAACGGGTACAGAAGATGCATGCACATATTGACTTTGGGCACCTAAAATATTTATTTTCAGCATGTTTTCTGCCTGTATTTTGAAAATACTCTAACACGGAGTAGGCATGTACAGATCGCTTCTGTGACCCCAAAATATCGAATTTTCTAGTGTTTTGAGCCTGAATTTGAGATATAAACGGGTACTGATGATCCATGCACATATCGACTTTTGGGCACTTAAGATATCGATTTTGAGCATGTTTTGGGTCTGTATCTTGAAAACATTCTAACCAGGAGTAAGCATTAACAGATCACTTCTGGGACCCCAAAATATCGAATTTTCGGGTGTTTGGAGCCTGAATTTGAGATATCGACTTTGTGCACTTTAAATATCGATTTTTAGCATGTTTTGGGCCTATAGTTTGAAAATAATCTAGCGCTTAGTAGGCATGTACAAATCGCTTCTGGGACCCAAAAATATCGAATTTTCGGGTGTTTTGAGGTTGAATTTGGGATATTAACGGGTGCAGAAGATGCATACACATATTGACTTTGGGCACCTAAAATTTCGATTTTCAGCGTGTTTTGGGCCTGTATCTGAGTAGGCATGTACAGATTGCTTTAATTAAGGACCCCATAATATCGAATTTTAGGGTGTTTGGAGCCTGAATTTGAGATATAAACGGGTACAAAAGATGCATGCACATATCGACTTTTGGGCACATAAATGATCGATTTTCAATATGTTTTGGGCCTGTATTTTGAAAATGCTCTAACACGGAGTAGGCATGTACAGATCGCTTCTGGAACTCCAAAATATCGAAATTTCGGGTGTTTTGGGCCTGAATTTGAGATATCGACTTTGGGCACCTAAAATATCGATTTTTAGCATGTTTTTTTACTATATTTTGAAAATATTCTAGCACTGAGTAGGCATGTACAGATCGCTTCTGGGATATCAAAATATCAAATTTTCGAGTGTATTGAGCATGAGTTTGTAATAAAAACGGGTACAGAAGAGGCATGCACATATTGACTTTGGGCACCTAAAATATCGATTTTCAGCATGTTTTGGGCCTGTATATTGAAAATACTCTAACACGGTGTATGCATGAACAGATCGCTTCTGGGACCCTAAAATATCGAATTTTCAGGTTTTTGGAGCCTAAATTTGAGATATAAACGGGTACAGAAGATGCATGCACATATCGACTTTTGGGCACCTAAAATATCGATTTTGAGCATATTTTGGGTCTGTATCTTGAAAACATTCTAACCAAGAGTAGGCATGTACAGATCGCTTCAAGAACCCAAAAATACCGAATTTTTGGGTGTTTTCAGCTTGAATTTGAGATATAAACGGGTACAGAAGGTACATGCACATATCGACTTTGGAAACTTAAAATATCGATTTTTGCCATGTTTTCAGCCTATGTTTTGAAAACATTTTAACACAGAGTAGGCATGTACAGATCGCTTCTGGGACCCCAAAATATCGAATTTTCGTCTGTTTTGAGGTTGAACTTGGGATACAAACGGGTGCAGAAGATGCATACACATATTGACTCTGGGCACCTAAAATATTTATTTTCAACATGTTTTGGGCCTGTATCTGAGTAGGCATGTACAGATCGCTTCTGGGACCCCAAAATATCGAATTTTCGAGTGTTTTGAGCCTGAATTTGAGATATAAACGGGTACAGAAGATGCATGCACATATTGACTTTGGGCACCTAAAATATTTATTTTCAGCATGTTTTCTGTCTGTATATTTAAAATACTCTAACATGAAGTAGGCATGTACAGATAGCTTCTGGAACCCCAAAATATCGAATTTTCGGGTGTTTTGAGCCTGAATTTGAGATATAAACGTGTACAGAAGGTACATGCACATATCGACTTTGGAAACTTAAAATATCGATTTTTAGCATGTTTTCAGCCAATGTTTTGAAAACATTCTGGCACTGAGTAGGCATGTACAGATCGCTTCTGGGACCCAAAAATATAGAATTTTCGGGTGTTTGGAGCCTCAATTTGAGATATAAACGGGTACAGAAGATGCATGCACATATCGACTTTTGGGCACCTAAAAGATAAATTTTTAACATGTTTTGGGCCTGTACTTTGAAAATACTCTAACACGGAGTAGGCATGTACAGATCGCTTCTGGGACCTCAAAATATCGATTTTTCGGGTGTTTTGAGGCTGAATTTAAGATATAAACGGATACAGAAGATGCTTGCACATATTGACTTTGTTCACCTAAAAGATCAATTTTCAATATGTTTTGGGCCTCTATTTTGAAAATACTCTACCACGGAGTAGCCATATACAGATCGCTTCTGGTATCCCAAAATATCGAATTTTCGAATGTTTTGGGCCTGAATTTGAGATATCGACTTTGTGCACTTTAAATATCAATTTTTAGCATGTTTTGGAACTATTTTTTGAAAACATTCTAGCAATGAGTAGGCATGTACAGATTGCTTCTGGGACCCCAAAATATCGAATTTTCGGGTGTTTGGAGCCTGAATTTGAGATATAAACGGGTACAGAAGATAAATGCACATATCGACTTTTGAGCACCTAAAAGATCGATTTTCAGTATGTTTTGGGCCTGTATTTTTAAAAATACTCTAACACGGAGTAGGAATGTTAAGATCGCTTCTGGGACCCCAAAATATCAAATTTTCGGGTGTTTTTGGCCTGAATTTGAGATATCGACTTTGGGCACCTAAAATATCGATTTTAGCATGTTTTGGGCCTATATTTTAAAAATATTCTAGCACTGAGTACAGATCGTTTCAGGGACCCCAAAATATCGAATTTTCGGGTGTTTTGAGCCTGAATTTGAGATATAAACGGGTACAGAAGATGTATGCACATATTGACTTTGGGCACCTAAAATATTTATTTTCAGCAGGTTTTCTGACTGTATTTTGAAAATACTTTAACACGGAGTAGGCATGTAAATATCGCTTCTGGGACCCCAAAATATCGAATTTTCGAGTGTTTTGAGCCTGCATTTGAGATATAAACGGGTACTGAAGATGCATGCACTTATCGACTTTTGGGCACCTAAAATATCGATTTTAGCATGTTTTGGGTCTGTATCTTGAAAACATTCTAACTAGGAGTAGGCATGTACAGATCGCTTCTAGGACCCAAAAATACCGAATTTTCGTGTGTTTTGAGCCTGAATTTGAGATATAAACGGGTACAGAAGATGCATGCACATATAGACTTTGGACACTTAAGATATCGATTTTTAGCATGTTTTGGAACATATATTTTGAAAATATTCTAGCACTGAGTATGCATGTACAGATCGCTTCTGGGACCTCAAAATATAGAATTTTCGGGTGTTTTGAGGCTGAATTTGAGATATAAACGGGTACAGAAGATGCATGCACACATCGACTTTGGACACTTAAAATATCGATTATTAGTATGTTTTGAGCCTATATTTTGAAAACATTCTAGCACTGACTAGGCATGTACAGATTGCTTCTGGGACCCCAAAATATCGAATTTTCGGGTGTTTTGAGGTTGAATTTGGGATATAATCGGGTGCAGAAGATGCATACACATATTGACTCTGGGCACCTAAAATATCGATTTTCAGCATGTTTTGGGCCTGTATCTGAGTAGGCATCTACAGATTGCTTTAAGGACCCCAAAATATCGAATTTTAGGGTGTTTAGAGCCTGAATTTGAGATATAAACGGATACAGAAGATGAATGCACATATCGACTTTTGGGCACGTAAAAGATCGATTTTCAGTATGTTTTGGGCCTGTATTTTGAAAATACTCTAACACGGAGTAGGCATGTACAGATCGCTTCTGGGACCCCAAAATATCGAATTTTCGGGTGTTTTGGGCCTGAATTTGAGATATCGACTTTGGGCACCTAAAATATCGATTTTAGCATGTTTTGGGCCTATATTTTGAAAATATTCTAGCACTGATTACAGATTGTTTCTGGGACCCCAAAATATCGAATTTTCGGGTGTTTTGAGGCTGAATTTGAGATATAAACGGGTACAGAAGATGCATGCACACATCGACTTTGGACACTTAAAATATCGATCATTAGCATGTTTTAAGCCTATATTTTGAAAACATTCTAGCACTGAGTAGGCATGTACAGATTGCTTCTGGGACCCCAAAATATCGAATTTTCGGGTGTTTTGAGGTTGAATTTGGAATATAAACGGGTGCAGAAGATGCATACACATATTGACTCTGGGCACCTAAAATATCGATTTTCAGCATGTTTTGGGCCTGTATCTGAGTAGGCATGTACAGATTGCTTTAAGGACCCCAAAATATCGAAT
Source organism: Petrolisthes cinctipes (assembly GCA_033782935.1). Taxonomy (NCBI): domain Eukaryota; kingdom Metazoa; phylum Arthropoda; class Malacostraca; order Decapoda; family Porcellanidae; genus Petrolisthes; species Petrolisthes cinctipes. The sequence goes on along the minus strand of JAWQEG010000043.1, from coordinate 6,149,382 downwards.
TTTTGGGTGTTTGGAGCCTGAATTTAAGATATAAACGGGTTTTAGAAGATGAATGCACATATCGACTTTTGGGCACCTAAAAGATCGATTTTCAGTATGTTTTGGGCATGTATTTTGAAAATACTCTAGCACTTAGTAGGCATGTACAGATCGCTTCTTGGACCCCAAAATATCAAATTTTCGGGTGTTTTGGGCCTGAATTTGAGATATCGACTTTGGGCACCTAAAATATTGATTTTAACGTGTTTTGGGCCTATATTTTGAAAAAATTCTAGCACTGAGTACAGATCGTTTCTGAGACCCCAAAATATCGAATTTTCGGGTGTTTCGAGCCTGAATTTGAGATATAAACAAGTACAGAAGATGCATGCACATATTGACTTTGGGCACCTAAAATATTTATTTTCAGCATGTTTTCTGTCTGTATATTTAAAATACTCTAACATGAAGTAGGCATGTACAGATCGCTTCTGGGACCCCAAAATATCGAATTTTCGGGTGTTTTGAGCCTGAATTTGAGATATAAACGGGTACAGAAGGTACATGCACAATATTATCGACTTTGGAAACTTAAAATATCGATTTTTGGCATGTTTTCAGACAATGTTTTGAAAACATTCTAGCACTAAGTAGGCATGTACAGATCGCTTCTGGGACCCAAAAATATAGAATTTTCGGGTGTTTGGAGCCTGAATTTGAGATATAAACGGGTACAGAAGATGCATGCACATATCGACTTTTGGGCACCTAAAAGATCAATTTTTAACATGTTTTGGGCCTGTATTTTGAAAATACTCTAACACGGAGTAGGCATGTACAGATCGCTTCTGGGACCTCAAAATATCGATTTTTCGGGAGTTTTGAGGCTGAATTTGAGATATAAACGGGTACAGAAGATGCATGCACATATTGACTTTGTTCACCTAAAAGATCGATTTTCAGTACTTTTTGGGCCTCTATTTTGAAAATACTCTACCACGGAGTAGCCATGTACTGATCGCTTCTGGGACCCCAAAATATCGAATTTTCGAATGTTTTGGGCCTGAATTTGAGATATCGACTTTGTGCACTTAAAATATCGATTTTCAGTATGTTTTGGGCCTGTATTTTTAAAAATACTCTAACACGGAGTAGGCATGTACAGATCGCTTATGGGACCCCAAAATATCAAATTTTCGGGTGATTTTGGCCTGAATTTGAGATATCGACTTTGTTCACCTAAAATATCGATTTTAGCATGTTTTGGGCCTATATTTTGAAAATATTCTAGCACTGAGTACAGATTGTTTCTGGGACCCCAAAATATCGAATTTTCGGGTGTTTCGAGCCTGAATTTGAGATATAAACGGGTACAGAAGGTGCATGCACATATTGACTTTGGGCACCTAAAATATTTATTTTCAGCATGTTTTCTGTCTGTATATTTAAAATACTCTAACATGAAGTAGGCATGTACAGATCGCTTCTGGGACCCCAAAATATCGAATTTTCGGGTGTTTTGAGCCTGAATTTGAGATATAAACGGGTACAGAAGATGCATGCACATATCGACTTTTGGGCACCTAAAAGATAAATTTTTAACATGTTTTGGGCCTGTACTTTGAAAATACTCTAACACGGAGTAGGCATGTACAGATCGCTTCTGGGACCTCAAAATATCGATTTTTCGGGTGTTTTGAGGCTGAATTTAAGATATAAACGGATACAGAAGATGCTTGCACATATTGACTTTGTTCACCTAAAAGATCAATTTTCAATATGTTTTGGGCCTCTATTTTGAAAATGCTCTACCACGGAGTAGCCATATACAGATCGCTTCTGGGACCCCAAAATATCGAATTTTCGAATGTTTTGGGCCTGAATTTGAGATATCGACTTTGTGCACTTAAAATATCAATTTTTAGCATGTTTTGGAACTATTTTTTGAAAACATTCTAGCAATGAGTAGAAATGTACAGATTGCTTCTGGGACCCCAAAATATCGAATTTTCGGGTGTTTGGAGCCTGAATTTGAGATATAAACGGGTACAGAAGATAAATGCACATATCGACTTTTGAGCACCTAAAAGATCGATTTTCAGTATGTTTTGGGCCTGTATTTTTAAAAATACTCTAACACGGAGTAGGCATGTTAAGATCGCTTCTGGGACCCCAAAATATCAAATTTTCGGGTGTTTTTGGCCTGAATTTGAGATATCGACTTTGGGCACCTAAAATATCGATTTTAGCATGTTTTGGGACTATATTTTAAAAATATTCTAGCACTGAGTACAGATCGTTTCTGGGATCCCAAAATATCGAATTTTCGGGTGTTTTGAGCCTGAATTTGAGATATAAACGGGTACAGAAGATGTATGCACATATTGACTTTGGGCACCTAAAATATTTATTTTCAGCAGGTTTTCTGCCTGTATTTTGAAAATACTTTAACACGGAGTAGGCATGTAAATATCGCTTCTGGGACCCCAAAATATCGAATTTTCGAGTGTTTTGAGCCTGCATTTGAGATATAAACGGGTACTGAAGATGCATGCACATATCGACTTTTGGGCACCTAAAATATCGATTTTAGCATGTTTTGGGTCTGTATCTTGAAAATATTCTAACCAGGAGTAGGCATGTACAGATCGCTTCTAGGACCCAAAAATACCGAATTTTCGTGTGTTTTGAGCCTGAATTTGAGATATAAACGGGTACAGAAGATGCATGCACATATAGACTTTGGACACTTAAGATATCGATTTTTAGCATGTTTTGGAACATATATTTTGAAAATATTCTAGCACTGAGTATGCATGTACAGATCGCTTCTGGGACCTCAAAATATAGAATTTTCGGGTGTTTTGAGCCTGAATTTGAGATATAAACGGGTACAGAAGATGTATGCACATATTGACTTTGGGCACCTAAAATATTTATTTTCAGCAGGTTTTCTGCCTGTATTTTGAAAATACTTTAACACGGAGTAGGCATGTAAATATCGCTTCTGGAACCCCAAAATATCGAATTTTCGAGTGTTTTGAGCCTGCATTTGAGATATAAACGGGTACTGAAGATGCATGCACATATCGACTTTTGGGCACCTAAAATATCGATTTTAGCATGTTTTGGGTCTGTATCTTGAAAACATTCTAACTAGGGGTAGGCATGTACAGATCGCTTCTAGGACAAAAAAATACCGAATTTTCGTGTGTTTTGAGCCTGAATTTGAGATATAAACGGGTACAGAAGATGCATGCACATATAGACTTTGGACACTTAAGATATCGATTTTTAGCATGTTTTGGAACATATATTTTGAAAATATTCTAGCACTGAGTATGCATGTACAGATCGCTTCTGGGACCTAAAAATAAAGAATTTTCGGGTGTTTTGAGGCTGAATTTGAGATATAAACGGGTACAGAAGATGCATGCACACATCGACTTTGGACACTTAAAATATCGATTATTAGTATGTTTTGAGCCTATATTTTGAAAACATTCTAGCACTGACTAGGCATGTACAGATTGCTTCTGGGACCCCAAAATATCGAATTTTCGGGTGTTTTGAAGTTGAATTTGAGATATAAACGGGTGCAGAAGATGCATACACATATTGTCTCTGGGCACCTAAAATATCGATTATTAGTATGTTTTGAGCCTATATTTTGAAAACATTCTAGCACTGACTAGGCATGTACAGATTGCTTCTGGGACCCCAAAATATCGAATTTTCGGGTGTTTTGAGGTTGAATTTGAGATATAAACGGGTGCAGAAGATGCATACACATATTGTCTCTGGGCACCTAAAATATCGATTTTCAGCATGTTTTGGGCCTGTATCTGAGTAGGCATCTACAGATTGCTTTAAGGACCCCAAAATATCGAATTTTAGGGTGTTTAGAGCCTGAATTTGAGATATAAACGGATACAGAAGATGAATGCACATATCGACTTTTGGGCACGTAAAAGATCGATTTTCAGTATGTTTTGGGCCTGTATTTTGAAAATACTCTAACACGGAGTAGGCATGTACAGATCGCTTCTGGGACCCCAAAATATCGAATTTTCGGGTGTTTTGGGCCTGAATTTGAGATATCGACTTTGGGCACCTAAAATATCGATTTTAGCATGTTTTGGGCCTATATTTTGAAAATATTCTAGCACTGATTACAGATTGTTTCTGGGACCCTAAAATATCGAATTTTCGGGTGTTTTGAGGCTGAATTTGAGATATAAACGGGTACAGAAGATGCATGCACACATCGACTTTAGACACTTAAAATATCGATCATTAGCATGTTTTCAGCCTATATTTTGAAAACATTCTAGCACTGAGTAGGCATGTACAGATTGCTTTTGGGACCCCAAAATATCGAATTTTCGGGTGTTTTGAGGTTGAATTTGGGATATAAACGGGTGCAGAAGATGCATACACATATTGACTCTGGGCACCTAAAATATCGATTTTCAGCATGTTTTGGGCCTGTATCTGAGTAGGCATCTACAGATTGCTTTAAGGACCCCAAAATATCGAATTTTAGGGTGTTTAGAGTCTGAATTTGAGATATAAACGGATACAGAAGATGAATGCACATATCGACTTTTGGGCACGTAAAAGATCGATTTTCAGTATGTTTTGGGCCTGTATTTTGAAAATACTCTAACACGGAGTAGGCATGTACAGATCGCTTCTGGGACCCCAAAATATCGAATTTTCGGGTGTTTTGGGCCTGAATTTGAGATATCGACTTTGGGCACCTAAAATATCGATTTTAGCATGTTTTGGGTCTGTATCTTGAAAACATTCTAGCACTGATTACAGATTGTTTCTGGGACCCCAAAATATCGAATTTTCGGGTGTTTTGAGGCTGAATTTGAGATATAAACGGGTACAGAAGATGCATGCACACATCGACTTTGGACACTTAAAATATCGATCATTAGCATGTTTTAAGCCTAGATTTTGAAAACATTCTAGCACTTAGTAGGCATGTACAGATCGCTTCTTGGACCCCAAAATATCAAATTTTCGGGTGTTTTGGGCCTGAATTTGAGATATCGACTTTGGGCACCTAAAATATCGATTTTAGCATGTTTTGGGTCTGTATCTTGAAAACATTCTAACTATGAGTAGGCATGTACAGATCGCTTCTAGGACCCAAAAATATCGAATTTTAGGGTGTTTGGAGCTTGAATTTGAGATATATACGGGTACAGAAGATAATTGCACATATCGACTTGTGGGCACCTAAAAGATCGATTTTCAGTATGTTTTTTGCCTGTATTTTGAAAATACTCTAACAAGGAGTAGGCATGTACAGATCGCTTCTGGGTCCCCAAAATATCGAATTTTAGGGTGTTTTGGGCCTGAATTTGAGATATCGACTATGTGCACCTAAAATATCGATTTTATTATGTTTTGGGCCTATATTTAAAATAAAATATTCTAGCACTGAGTACAGATTGTTTCTGGGACCGCAAAATATCGAATTTTCGTGTGTTTCGAGCCTGAATTTGAGATATAAACGGGTACAGAAGATGCATGCACGTATTGACTTTGTGCACCTAAAATATTGATTTTCTGCATGTTTTGGGCCTGTATTTTGAAAATACTCTAACACGGAATAGGCATGTACAGATCGCTTCTGGGACACCAAAATATCGAATTTTCCGGTGTTTGAAGTCTGAATTTGAGATATAAACGGGTACAGAAGATGAATGCACATATCGACTTTTGGGCACCTAAAAGATCGATTATCAGTATGTTTTGTGCCTGTATTTTTAAAAATACTCTAGCACGGAGTAGGCATGTACAGATCGCTTCTTGGACCCGAAAATATAGAATTCGCGGGTGTTTTGGGCCTGAACTTGAGATATCGACTTTGGGCACCTAAAATATTGATTTTCTGCATGTTTTGGGCCTGTATTTTGAAAATACTCTAACACGGAATAGGCATGTACAGATCGCTTCTGGGACACCAAAATATCGAATTTTCCGGTGTTTGGAGTCTGAATTTGAGATATAAACGGGTAGAGAAGATGAATGCACATATCGACTTTTGGGCACCTAAAAGATCGATTATCAGTATGTTTTGTGCCTGTATTTTTAAAAATACTCTACCACGGAGTAGGCATGTACAGATCGCTTCTTGGAATCGAAAATATCGAATTCGCTGGTGTTTTGGGCCTGAATTTGAGATATCGACTTTGGGCACCTAAAATATCGATTTTCAACATGTTTTTGGCATGTATTTTGAAAATATTCTAACACGGAGTATGCATGTACAGATCGCTTCTGGGACCCCAAAATATCTAATTTTTGGGTGTTTTGAGCCTGAATTTGAGATATAAACGGGTACTGAAGATGCATGCGCATATCGACTTTTGGGCACTTAAAATATCGATTTTTAGCATGTTTTGGGTCTGCATCTTGAAAACATTCTAACTAGGAGTAGGCATGTACAGATCGCTTTTCGGACCCAAAAATACCGAATTTTCGGGTGTTTTGAGCCTGAATTTGAGATATAAACGGGTACAGAAGATGCATGCACATATCGACTTTGGACACTTAAAATATCGATTTTTAGGATGTTTTGAGCCTATATTTTGAAAATATTCTAGCACTGAGTACAGATCGTTTCGTGGACCCCAAAATATCGAATTTTAGGGTGTTTGGAGCTTGAATTTGAGATATAAACGGGTACAGAAGATCATTGCACATATCGACTTTTGGGCACCTAAAAGATCGATTTTCAGTATGTTTTTTGCCTGTATTTTGAAAATACTCTAACAAAGAGTAGGCATGTACAGATCGCTTCTGGGACCCCAAAATATCGAATTTTCGGGTATTATGGGCCTGAATTTGAGATATTGACTTTGGGCACCTAAAATATCGATTTTATTATGTTTTGGGCCTATATTTAAAAAAAATATTCTAGAACTGAGTACAGATCGTTTCTGGGACCGCAAAATATCGAATTTTCGGGTGTTTCGAGCCTGAATTTGAGATATAAACGGGTACAAAAGATGCATGCACATATTGACTTTGGGCACCTAAAATATTGATTTTCTGCATGTTTTGGGCCAGTATATTGAAAATACTCTAACACGGAGTAGGCATGTACAGATCGCTTCTGGGACCCCAAAATATCGAATTTTCGGGTGTTTTGAGCCTGAATTTGAGATATAAACGGGTACTGATGATAATGCATGCACCTATCGACTTTTGGGAACCTAAAATATCGATTTTGAGCATGTTTTGGGTCTGTATCTTGAAAACATTCTAACCAAAAGTAGGCATGTACAGTTCGCTTCTGGGACCTCAAAATATCGATTTTTCGGGTGTTTTGAGGCTGAATTTGAGATATAAACGGGTACAGAAGATGCATGCACATATTGACTTTGTTCACCTAAAAGATCGATTTTCAGTATGTTTTGGGCCTGTATTTTGAAAATACTCTAACACGGAGTAGGCATGTACAGATCGCTTCTGGGACCCCAAAATATCAAATTTTCGGGTGTTTTGGGCCTGAATTTGAGATATCGACTTTGGGCACCTAAAATATCGATTTTAGCATGTTTTGGGCCTATATTTTGAAAACATTCTAGCACTGAGTATAGATCGTTTCTGGGACCCCAAAATATCGAATTTTCGGGTGTTTTGAGGCTGAATTTGAGATATAAACGGGTACAGAAGATGCATGCACACATCGACTTTGGACACTTAAAATATCGATTACTAGCATGTTTTGAGCCTATATTTTGAAAACATTCTAGCACTGAGTAGGCATGTACAGATTGCTTCTGGGACCCGAAAATATCGAATTTGCGGGTGTTTTGGGCCTGAATTTGAAATATCGACTTTGGGCACCTAAAATATCGATTTACAACATGTTTTGGGCCTGTATTTTGAAAATATTCTAACACGGAGTATGCATGTACAGATCGCTTCTGGGACCCCAAAATATTTAATTTTCGGGTGTTTTGAGCCTGAATTTGAGATATAAACGGGTACAGAAGATGCATGCACATATCGACTTTGGACACTTAAAATATTGATTTTTGGGATGTTTTGAGCCTATATTTTGAAAATATTCTAGCACTGAGTACAGATCGTTTCTGGGACCCCAAAATATCGAATTTTAGGGTGTTTGGAGCTTGAATTTGGGATATAAACGGGTACAGAAGATGCATGCACATATCGAATTTGGACACTTAAAATATCGATTTTTAGCATGTTTTGAGCCTATATTTTGAAAACATTCTTATACTGATTAGGCATGTACAGATCGCTTCTGGGACCCAAAAATATCGAATTTTCGGGTGTTTTAAGTTGAATTTGGGTTATAAACGGGTGCAGAAGATGCATACCCATATTGATTTTGGGCACCAAAAATATCGATTTTCAGCATGTTTTGGGCCTGTATCTGAGTAAGCATGTACAGATCGCTTCTGGGACCCCAAAATATCGAATTTTCGGGTGTTTGGAGCCTGAATTTGAGATATAAACGGGTACAGAACATGCATGCACATATTGACTTTGTGAACCTAAAATATCGATTTTCAGCATGTTTTGGGCCAGTATTTTAAAAATACTCTAACACGGAGTATGCTTGTACAGATCGCTTCTGGGAACTAAAAATATCGAATTTTCGTGTGTTTTGAGCCTGAATTTGAAATATAAACGGGTACTAAAGAAGCATGCACATAATGACTTTTGGGCACCTTAAATATCGATTTTTAGCATGTTTTGGGTCAGTATCTTGAATACATATATATAGGAGTAAGCATGTACAGATCGCTTCCAGGACCCAAAAAAACCGAATTTTCGCGTGTTTTGATTATGAATTTGAGATATTAATGGGTACAGAAGATGCATGCACATATCGACTTTGGACACTTAAAATATCGATTTTTAGCTTGTTTTGAGTTTATATTTTGAAAACATTATAGCACTGAGTAGGCATGTACAGATCGCTTCTGGGACCCAAATAAATCGAATTTTCGGGTGTTTTGAGGTTGAATTTGGGATATAAACGGGTGCAGAAGATGCATACACATATTGACTTTGGGCACCTAAAATATCGATTTTCAGCATGTTTTCGGCCTGTATCTGAGTAGGCATGTACAGATCGCTTCTGGGACCCCAAAATATTGAATTTTCGGGTGTTTGGAGCCTGAATTTGAGATATAAACGGGTACAGAAGATGCATGCACATATAGACTTTAGGCACCTAAAATATCGATTTTCAGCATGTTTTGGTCAGTATTTTGAAAATACTCTAACACGGAGGAGGCATGTACAAATCGCTTCTGGGACCCCAAAACATCGAATTTTCGGGTGTTTTGAGCCTGAATTTGAGATATAAACGGGTACAGAACATGCCTGCACATATCGACTTTTGGGAACCTAAAATATCGATTTTCAGTATGTTTTGGGCCTGTATTTTGAAAATACTCTAACACGGAGTAGCCATGTACAGATCGCTTCTAAGATCCCAAAATATCGAATTTTCGGGTGTTTTGAGCCTGAATTTGAGATATAAACAGGTTCAGAAGATGCATGCACATATCGACTTTCGACGATTAAAATATCGATTTTTAGCATGTTTTGAGCCTATATTTTGAAAACATTCTAGCACTGAGTAGGCATGTACATATAGCTGCTGGAATCCAAAAATATCGAAATTTCAGGTGTTTTGAGGTTGAATTTGGGATATAAACGGGTGCAGAAGATGCATACACATATTGAATTTGGACACCTAAAATATAGATTTTAAGCATGTTTTGGGCCTGTATCTGAGTAGGCATGTACAGATTCCTTCTGGGACCCCAAAATATCGAATTTTCGGGTGTTTGGAGCCTGAATTTGAGATATAAACGGGTACAGAAGATGCATGCGCATATCGACTTTTGGGCACCTAAAAGATCGCTTTTCATTATGTTTTGGTCATGTATTTTGAAAATACTCTAACACGGAGTAGACATGTACAGATCGCTTCAGGGACCCCCAAATATCGAATTTTCGGGTGTTTTGAGCCTGAATTTGAGATATAAACGGGTACATATTGACTTTGGGCACCTAAAATATCGATTTTCAGCATGTTTTGGGCCTATTTTTTTAAAATATTCTAGCACTGAGTAGGCATGTACATATTGCTTCTGGGACCCCAAAATCTCGAATTTTCGGGTGTTTTGAGGTTGAATTTGGGATATAAACGGGTGCAGAAGATGCATACACATATTGACTTTGGGCACCTAAATTATCGATTTTCAACATGTTTTGGGCCTGTATCTGAGTAGGCATGTACAGATCGCTTCTGGGACCCCAAAATATCGATTTTTCGGGTGTTTTGAGGTTGAATTTGGGATATAAACGGGTGCAGAAGATGCATACACATATTGACTTTGGGCACCTAAATTATCGATTTTCAACATGTTTTGGGCCTGTATCTGAGTAGGCATGTACAGATCGCTTCTTGGACCCCAAAATACCGAATTTTCGTGTGTTTGAAGCCTGAATTTGAGATATAAACGGGTACAGAACATGCATGCACATATTGACTTTGTGCACCTAAAATATCGATTTCCAGCATGTTTTGGGCCAGTATTTTGAAAATACTCTAACACGGAGTATGCTTGTACAGATCGCTTCTGGGACCCCAAAATATCGAATTTTCGGGTGTTTTGAGCCTGAATTTGAGATATAAAGGGGACAGAACATGAATGCACAAATCGACTTTTGGGCACCTAAAATATCGATTTTCAGTATGTTTTGGGCCTGTATTTTGAAAATACTCTAACACGGAGTAGCCATGTACAGATCGCTTCTGGGATCCCAAAATATCAAATTTTCGGGTGTTTTGAGCCTAAATTTGAGATATAAACGGTTACTGAAGATGCATGCAAATATCAACTTTTGGGCACATAAAATATCGATTTTGAGCATGTTTTGTATCTGTATCTTAAAAACATTCTAATTAGGAGTAGGTATGTACAGATCGCTTCTAGGTCCCAAAAATACCGAATTTTCGGGTGTTTTGAGCCTGAATTTGAGATATAAACGGGAACAGAACATGCATGAACAAATCGACTTTTGGGCACCTAAAATATCGATTTTCAGTATGTTTTGGGACTGTATTTTGAAAATACTCTAACACGGAGTAGCCATGTACAGATCGCTTCTGGAATCCCAAAATATCGAATTTTCGGGTGTTTTGAGCCTGAATTTAAGATATAAACGGTTACTGAAGATTCATGCACATATCAACTTTTGGGCACATAAAATATCGATTTTGAGCATGTTTTGGATCTGTATCTTGAAAACATTCTAATTAGGAGTAGGCATGTACAGATCGCTTCTAGGACCCAAAAATACCGAATTTTCGGGTGTTTTCAGCCTGAATTTGAGATATAAACAGGTACAGAAGATGCATGCACATATCGACTTTGGACACCTAAAATATCGATTTGTAGCATGTTTTAAGCCTATTTTTTGAAAACATTTTAGCACTGTGTAGGCATGTACAGATCGCTTCTGGGATCCAAAAATATCGAATTTTCGGGTGTTTTGAGGTTAAATTTGGGATATAAACGGGTGCAGAAGATGCATGCACATATCGACTTTGGACACTTATAATATCGATTTTTAGCATGTTTTGAGCCTATATTTTGAAAATATTCTAGCACTGAGTAGGCATGTACAGATCGCTTATGGGACCCAAAAATATCGAATTTTCAAGTGTTTTGAGGTTGAATTTGGGATATAAACGGGTGAATAAGATGCATACACATATTGACTTTGGGCACCTAAAATATCGATTTTTAGCATGTTTGGGCCTGTATTTTGAAAATACTCTAACACGAAGTAGGCATGCACAGATCGCTTCTGGGACCCAAAAATATCGAATTTTCGGGTGTTTTGAGCCTGAATTTGAGATAAAAACGGGTACAGAAGATGCATGCACATATTGAATATAGCACCTAAAATATCGATTTTCAGCATGTTTTGGGCCTGTATCTGAGTAGGCATGTACAGATCGCTTCTTGGACCCCAAAATACCGAATTTTCGTGTGTTTGAAGCCTCAATTTGAGATATAAACGGGTACAGAACATGCATGCACATATTGACTTTGTGCACCTAAAATATCGATTTCCAGCATGTTTTGGGCCAGTATTTTGAAAATACTCTAACACGGAGTATGCTTGTACAGATCGCTTCTGGGAACTAAAAATATCGAATTTTAGGGTTTTTTGAGCCTGAATTTGAAATATAAACGGGTACTGAAGATACATGCACATAACGATTTTTGGGCACCTAAAATATCGATTTTTAGCATGTTTTGGGACAGTATCTTGAATACATTCTAAATAAGAGTAGGCATGTACAGATCGCTTCCAGGACCCAAAAATACCGAATTTTCGGGTGTTGTGATTATGAATTTGCCATATAAACGGGTACAGAAGATGCATGCACATATCGACTTTGGACACTTAAAATATCGATTTTTAGCATGTTTTGAGCCTATATTTTGAAAACTCTCTAGCACTGAGTAGGCATGTACAGATCGCTTTTGGGACCCAAAAATATCGAATTTTCGGGTGTTTTGAGGTTGAATTTGGGATATAAACGGGTGCAAAAGATGCATACACATATTTACTTTGGGCACCTAAAATATCGATTTTCAGCATGTTTTGGGCCTGTATTTTGAAAACATTCTAACTAGGAGTAGGCATGTACAGATCGCTTCTAGGACCCAAAAATACTGAATTTTCGGGTGTTTTGAGCCTGAATTTGAGATATAAACGTGAACAGAAGATGTATGCACATATCGACTTTGGACACTTATAATATCGATTTTTAGCATGTTTTGAGGCTATATTTTGAAAATATTCTAGCACTGAGTAGGCATGTACAGATCGCCTCTGGGACCCCAAAATATCGAATTTTCTGGTGTTTTGGGCCTGAATTTGAGATATCGACTTTGGGCACCTAAAATATCGATTTTTAGCATGTATTGGGTCTATATTTTGAAAATATTCTAGTACTGAGTAGGCATGTACAGATCGCTTCTGAGACCCCAAAATATCAAATTTTCGGGTATTTTGAGCCTGAATTTAAGATATAAACGGGTACAGAAGATTCATGCATATATCGACATTGGACACTTAAAATATCGATTTTTAGCATGTTTTGAGCCTATATTTTGAAAACATTCTAGCACTGAGTAGGCATGTAAAGATTGCTTCTGGGACCGTAAAATGTTGAATTTTCGCGTGTTTTGAGGTTGAATTTAGGATATAAATGGTTACTGAAGATGCATGCACATAACGACTTTTGGACTCCTAAAATATCGATTTTGAGCTTGTTTTGGGTCTGTATCTTAAAAACATTCTAACTAGGAGTACGCATTTACAGTTCGCTTCTAGGACCCAAAAATACCGAATTTTTGGGTGTTTTGAGGCAGAATTTGAGATATAAACAGGTACAGAAGATTCATGCACATATTGACTTTGGACACTTAAAATATCGATTTTTAGCATGTTTTAAGCCTATATTTTGAAAACATTCTAGCACTGAGTAGGCATGTACAGATCGCTTCTGGGACCTAAAAAAATATCTAATTTTCGGGTGTTTTGAGGTTGAATTTGGGATATAAACGGGTGCAGAACATGCATGAACAAATCGACTTTTGGGCACCTAAAATATCGATTTTCAGTATGTTTTGGGCCTGTATTTTGAAAATACTCTAACACGGAGTAGCCATGTTCAGATCGCTTCTGGAATCCCAAAATATCGAATTTTCGGGTGTTTTGAGCCTGAATTTAAGATATAAACGGTTACTGAAGATTCATGCTCATATCAACTTTTGGGCACATAAAATATTGATTTTGAGCATGTTTTGGATCTGTATCTTGATAACATTCTAATTAGGAGTAGGCATGTACAGATCACTTCTAGGACCCAAAAATACCGAATTTTCGGGTGTTTTCAGCCTGAATTTGAGATATAAACAGGTACAGAAGATGCATGCACATATCGACTTTGGACACCTAAAATATCGATTTGTAGCATGTTTTGAGCCTATTTTTTGAAAACATTTTAGCACTGTGTAGGCATGTACAGATCGCTTCTGGGATCCAAAAATATCGAATTTTCGGGTGTTTTGAGGTTAAATTTGGGATATAAACGGGTGCAGAAGATGCATGCACATATCGACTTTGGACACATATAATATCGATTTTTAGCATGTTTTCAGCCTATATTTTGAAAATATTCTAGCACTGAGTAGGCATGTACAGATCGCTTATGGGACCCAAAAATATCGAATTTTCAAGTGTTTTGAGGTTGAATTTGGGATATAAACGGGTGAATAAGATGCATACACATATTGACTTTGGGCACCTAAAATATCGATTTTTAGCATGTTTTGGGCCTGTATTTTGAAAATACTCTAACACGAAGTAGGCATGCACAGATCGCTTCTGGGACCCAAAAATATCGAATTTTCGGGTGTTTTGAGCCTGAATTTGAGATAAAAACGGGTACAGAAGATGCATGCACATATTGAATATAGCACCTAAAATATCGATTTTCAGCATGTTTTGGGCCTGTATCTGAGTAGGCATGTACAGATCGCTTCTTGGACCCCAAAATACCGAATTTTCGTGTGTTTGAAGCCTGAATTTAAGATATAAACCGGTACAGAATATGCATGCACATATCAACTTTTGGGCACCTAAAATATCGATTTTGAGCATGTTTTAGGTCTGTATCTTGAAAACATTCAAACTAGGAGTAGGCATGTACAGATCGCTTCTAGGACCCAAAAATACTGAATTTTCGGGTGTTTTGAGCCTGAATTTGAGATATAAACGTGTACAGAAGATGTATGCACATATCGACTTTGGACACTTATAATATCGATTTTTAGCATGTTTTGAGGCTATATTTTGAAAATATTCTAGCACTGAGTAGGCATGTACAGATCGCCTCTGGGACCCCAAAATATCGAATTTTCTGGTGTTTTGGGCCTGAATTTGAGATATCGACTTTGGGCACCTAAAATATCGATTTTTAGCATGTATTGGGTCTATATTTTGAAAATATTCTAGTACTGAGTAGGCATGTACAGATCGCTTCTGAGACCCCAAAATATCGAATTTTCGGGTGTTTGGAGCCTGAATTTGAGATATAAACGGGTACAGAAGATGCATGCACATATCGACTTTTAGGCACATAAAAGATTGATTTTCAGCATGTTTTGGGCCTATATTTTGAAAATATTCTAACACTGAGTAGGCATGTACAGATCGCCTCTGGGACCCCAAAATATCGAATTTTCGGGTGTTTTGGGCCTGAATTTAAGATATCGACTTTGGGCACCTAAAATATCGATTTTTAGCAAGTATTGGGTCTATATTTTGAAAATATTCTAGTACTGAGTAGGTATGTACAGATCGCTTCTGACACCCCAAAATATCGAAATTTCGGGTATTTTGAACCTGAATTTGAGATATAAACGGGTACAGAAGGTGCATGCACATATTGACTTTGAGCAACTAAAATATCGATTTTCAGCATGTTTTGGGCCTGTATTTTGAAAATACTCTAACACGGAGTAGGCATGTACAGATTGCTTCTGGGACCCCAAAAGATCGAATTTTCGGGTGTTTTGAGCCTGAATTTGAGATATAAACGGGTACTGAAGATGCATGCACATATCGACTTTTGGGCACATAAAATATCGATTTTTAGCATGTTGTGGGTCTGTATCTTGAAAACATTCTAACTAGGAGTAGGCATGTACAGATCGCTTTTGGGACCCCAAAATATCGAATTTTTGGGTGTTTGGACCTGAATTTGAGTTATAAACGGGTACAGAAGATGAATGTACATATCGACTTTTGGGCACCAAAAAGATCGATTTTCAGTATGTTTTGGGCCTGTATTTTGAAAATACTCTAACACGGAGTAGGCATGTACAGATCGCTTCTGGGACCCCAAAATATCGAATTTTCGGGTGTTTTGGGCCTGAAATTGAGATATGGAGTTTGGGAACCTAAAATATCGATTTTTAGCATGTTTTGGGCCTATATTTTGAAAATATTCTAGCACTGAGTAGGCACGTACAGATCGTTTCTGGGACCCCAAAATTACCGAATTTTCGGGTATTTTGAGCCTGAATTTGAGATATAAACGGGTACAGAAGATTCATGCACATATCGACTTTGGACACTTAAAATATCGATTTTTAGCATGTTTTGAGCCTATATTTTGAAAACATTCTAGCACTGAGTAGGCATGTAAAGATTGCTTCTGGGACCGTAAAATGTTGAATTTTCGCGTGTTTTGAGGTTGAATTTAGGATATAAATTGGTACTGAAGATGCATGCACATAACGACTTTTGGACTCCTAAAATATCGATTTTGAGCTTGTTTTGGGTCTGTATCTTAAAAACATTCTTACTAGGAGTACGCATTTACAGTTCGCTTCTAGGACCCAAAAATACCGAATTTTTGGGAGTTTTGAGGCAGAATTTGAGATATAAACAGGTACAGAAGATTCATGCACATATTGACTTTGGACACTTAAAATATCGATTTTTAGCATGTTTTAAGCCTATATTTTGAAAACATTCTAGCACTGAGTAGGCATGTACAGATCGCTTCTGGGACCTAAAAAAATATCTAATTCTCGGGTGTTTTGAGGTTGAATTTGGGATATAAACGGGTGCAGAACATGCATGAACATATCGACTTTTGGGCACCTAAAATATCGATTTTCAGTATGTTTTGGGCCTGTATTTTGAAAATACTCTAACACGGAGTAGCCATGTACAGATCGCTTCTGGAATCCCAAAATATCGAATTTTCGGTTGTTTTGAGCCTGAATTTAAGATATAAACGGTTACTGAAGATTCATGCACATATCAACTTTTGGGCACATAAAATATCGATTTTGAGCATGTTTTGGATCTGTATCTTGAAAACATTCTAATTAGGAGTAGGCATGTACAGATCGCTTCTAGGACCCAAAAATACCGAATTTTCGGGTGTTTTCAGCCTGAATTTGAGATATAAACAGGTACAGAAGATGCATGCACATATCGACTTTGGACACCTAAAATATCGATTTGTAGCATGTTTTGAGCCTATTTTTTGAAAACATTTTAGCACTGTGTAGGCATGTACAGATCGCTTCTGGGATCCAAAAATATCGAATTTTCGGGTGTTTTGAGGTTAAATTTGGGATATAAACGGGTGCAGAAGATGCATGCACATATCGACTTCGGACACTTATAATATCGATTTTTAGCATGTTTTGAGCCTATATTTTGAAAATATTCTAGCACTGAGTAGGCATGTACAGATCGCTTATGGGACCCAAAAATATCGAATTTTCAAGTGTTTTGAGGTTGAATTTGGGATATAAACGGGTGAATAAGATGCATACACATATTGACTTTGGGCACCTAAAATATCGATTTTTAGCATGTTTTGGGCCTGTATTTTGAAAATACTCTAACACGAAGTAGGCATGCACAGATCGCTTCTGGGACCCAAAAATATCGAATTTTCGGGTGTTTTGAGCCTGAATTTGAGATAAAAACGGGTACAGAAGATGCATGCACATATTGAATATAGCACCTAAAATATCGATTTTCAGCATGTTTTGGGCCTGTATCTGAGTAGGCATGTACAGATCGCTTCTTGGACCCCAAAATACCGAATTTTTGTGTGTTTGAAGCCTGAATTTAAGATATAAACCGGTACAGAAGATGCATGCACATATCAACTTTTGGGCACCTAAAATATCGATTTTGAGCATGTTTTAGGTATGTATCTTGAAAACATTCAAACTAGGAGTAGGCATGTACAGATCGCTTCTAGGACCCAAAAATACTGAATTTTCGGGTGTTTTGAGCCTGAATTTGAGATATAAACGTGTACAGAAGATGTATGCACATATCGACTTTGGACACTTATAATATTGATTTTTAGCATGTTTTGAGGCTATATTTTGAAAATATTCTAGCACTGAGTAGGCATGTACAGATCGCCTCTGGGACCCCAAAATATCTAATTTTCTGGTGTTTTGGGGCTGAATTTGAGATATCGACTTTGGGCACCTAAAATATCGATTTTTAGCATGTATTGGGTCTATATTTTGAAAATATTCTAGTACTGAGTAGGCATGTACAGATCGCTTCTGAGACCCCAAAATATCGAATTTTTGGGTGTTTGGAGCCTGAATTTGAGATATAAACGGGTACAGAAGATGCATGCACATATCGACTTTTAGGCACATAAAAGATTGATTTTCAGCATGTTTTGGGCCTATATTATGAAAATATTCTAACACTGAGTAGGCATGTACAGATCGCCTCTGGGACCCCAAAATATCGAATTTTCTGGTGTTTTGGGCCTGAATTTAAGATATCGAGTTTGGGCACCTAAAATATCGATTTTTAGCAAGTATTGGGTCTATATTTTGAAAATATTCTAGTACTGAGTAGGCATGTACAGATCGCTTCTGAGACCCCAAAATATCAAAATTTCGGGTATTTTGAGCCTGAATTTGAGATATAAACGGGTACAGAAGGTGCATGCACATATTGACTTTGAGCAACTAAAATATCGATTTTCAGCATGTTTTGGGCCTGTATTTTGAAAATACTCTAACACGGAGTAGGCATGTACAGATTGCTTCTGGGACCCCAAAAGATCGAATTTTCGGGTGTTTTGAGCCTGAATTTGAGATATAAACGGGTACTGAAGATGCATGCACATATCGACTTTTGGGCACATAAAATATCGATTTTTAGCATGTTTTGGGTCTGTATCTTGAAAACATTCTAACTAGGAGTAGGCATGTACAGATCGCCTTTGGGACCCCAAAATATCGAATTTTTGGGTGTTTGGACCTGAATTTGAGTTATAAACGGGTACAGAAGATGAATGTACATATCAACTTTTGGGCACCAAAAAGATCGATTTTCAGTATGTTTTGGGCATGTATTTTGAAAATACTCTAACACGGAGTAGGCATGTACAGATCGCTTCTGGGACTCCAAAATATCGAATTTTCGGGTGTTTTGGGCCTGAAATTGAGATATGGACTTTGGGAACCTAAAATATCGATTTTTAGCATGTTTTGGGCCTATGTTTTGAAAATATTCTAGCACTGAGTAGGCACGTACAGATCGTTTCTGGGACCCCAAAATTACCGAATTTTCGGGTATTTTGAGCCTGAATTTGAGATATAAACGGGTACAGAAGATTCATGCACATATCGACTTTGGACACTTAAAATATCGATTTTTAGCATGTTTTGAGCCTATATTTTGAAAACATTCTAGCACTGAGTAGGCATGTAAAGAATGCTTCTGGGACCGTAAAATGTTGAATTTTCGGGTGTTTTGAGGTTGAATTTAGGATATAAATGGGTACTGAAGATGCATGCACATAACGACTTTTGGACTTCTAAAATATCGATTTTGAGCTTGTTTTGGGTCTGTATCTTAAAAACATTCTAACTAGGAGTACGCATTTACAGTTCGCTTCTGGGACCCAAAAATACCGAATTTTTGGGTGTTTTGAGGCAGAATTTGAGATATAAACAGGTACAGAAGATTCATGCACATATTGACTTTGGACACTTAAAATATAGATTTTTAGCATGTTTTAAGCCTATATTTTGAAAACATTCTAGCACTGAGTAGGCATGTACAGATCGCTTCTGGGACCTAAAAAAATATCTAATTTTCGGGTGTTTTGAGGTTGAATTTGGGATATAAACGGGTGCAGAAGATGAATACACATATTGACTTTGGGCACATAAAATATCGATTTTTAACATGTTTTTTGCTTGTATCTGAGTAGGCATGTACAAATCGCTTCTGGGACCCCAAAATATAGAATTTTCGGGTGTTTGGAGCCTAAGTTTAAGATATAAACGGGTACAGAAGATACATGCACATATCGACTTTTTAACACCTAAAATATCGATTTTTAGCATGTATTGGGTCTATATTTTGAAAATATTCTAGCACTGAGTACGCATGTACAGATCGCTTCTGAGACCCCAAAATATAGAATTTTCGGGTGTTTGGAGCCTGAATTTGAGATATAAACGGGTACAGAAGATGCATGCACATATTGACTTTGGGCACCTAAAATAGCGATTTTCAGGATGTTTTGGGCCTGTATTTCGAAAATACTCTAACACAGGGTAGGCATGTACAGATAGCTTCTGGGACACCAAAATATCGATTTTTCGGGTGTTTTGGGCCTGAATTTGAAATATCGACTTTGGGCACCTAAAATATCGATTTTTAGCAGGTTTTGATCCTGTATTTTGAAAATATTCTAGCACTGAGTAGGCATGTACAGATCGCTTCTGGGACCTAAAAAAATATCTAATTTTCGGGTGTTTTGAGGTTGAATTTGGGATATAAACGGGTGCAGAAGATGAATACACATATTAACTTTGGGCACATAAAATATCTATTTTTAACATGTTTTTTGCCTGTATCTGAGTAGGCATGTACAGATCGCTTCTGGGACCCCAAAATATAGAATTTTCGGGTGTTTGGAGCCTGAGTTTAAGATATAAACGGGTACAGAAGATACATGCACATATCGACTTTTTAACACCTAAAATATCGATTTTTAGCATGTATTGGGTCTATATTTTGAAAATATTCTAGCACTGAGTAAGCATGTACAGATCGCTTTTAAGACCCCAAAATATAGAATTTTCGGGTGTTTGGAGCCTGAAATTGAGATATAAACGGGTACAGAAGATGCATGCACATATTGACTTTGGGCACCTAAAATAGCGATTTTCAGGATGTTTTGGGCCTTTATTTCGAAAATACTCTAACACAGGGTAGGCATGTACAGATAGTTTCTGGGATCCCAAAATATCGATTTTTCGGGTGTTTTGGGCCTGAATTTAAAATATCGACTTTGGGCACCTAAAATATCGATTTTTAGCAGGTTTTGATCCTGTATTTTGAAAATATTCTAGCACTGAGTAGGCATGTACAGATCGCTTCTGGGACCTAAAAAAATATCTAATTTTCGGGTGTTTTGAGGTTGAATTTGGGATATAAACGGGTGCAGAAGATGAATACACATATTGACTTTGTGCAAATAAAATATCGATTTTTAACATGTTTTTTGCCTGTATCTGAGTAGGCATGTACAGATCGCTTCTGGGACCCCAAAATATAGAATTTTCGGGTGTTTGGAGCCTGAATTTGAGATATAAACGGGTACAGAAGATGCATGCACTTATTGACTTTGGACACCTAAAATATCGATTTTTAGCATGTTTTGGGCCTATATTTTGAATATACTAAAACACGGAGTAGGCATGTACAGATCGCTTCTATGACCCAAAAATACCGAATTTTCTGGTGTTTTGAGCCTGAATTTGAGATATAAACGGGTACCGAAGGTGCATGCACATATCGACTTTTGACATTTAAAATATCGATTTTTAGCATGTTTTGAGTATATATTTTAAAAACATTCTAGCAATGAGTAGGCATGTACAGATCGCTTCTGGGACCCCAAAATATCGAATTTTCGGGTGTTTTGGGCCTAAATTTGGGATATCGACTTTGGGCACTTAAAATATCGATTTTTAGCATGTTTTGGGCCTATATTTTGAAAATATTCTAGCACTGAGTAGGCATGTACAGATCCCTTCTGGGACCCCAAAATATCGAATTCTCGGGTGTTTTGAGCCTGAATTTGAGATATAAACGGGTACAGAAGATACATGCACATATTGACTTTGCACACCTAAAATATCGATTTTCAGCATGTTTTGGGCCTGTATCTGAGTAGGCATGTACAGATCGCTACTGGGACCCAAAAATTTCGAGTTTTCGGGTGTTTGGAGCCTGCATTTGAGATATAAACGGGTACTGAAGATACATACACATATTGAATTTGGGCACCTAAAATATCGATTTTCAGCATGTTTTGGGCCTGCATCTGAGTAGGCATGTACAGATTTCTTCTAGGACCCAAAAATACCGAATTTTCGGGTGTTTTGGGCCTGAATTGAGATATCGACTTTGGGCACTTAAAATATCGATTTTTAGCATGTTTTGATCCTGTATTTTGAAAATATTCTAGCACTGAGTAGGCATGTACAGATCGCTTCTGGGACCAAAAAATATCGAATTTTCGGGTATTTTGAGCCTGAATTTGAGATATAAACGGGTACAGAAAATGCATGCACATATTGACTTTGGACACCTAAAATATCGATTTTCAGCATGTTTTGGGCAGGTATTTTGAATATACTCTAACACGGAGTAAGCATGTACAGATCGCTTCTGGGACCTCAAAATATCGAATTTTCGGGATTTTTGAGCCTCAAACTGAGATATAAACGGGTACAGAAGATGAACGCACTTATCGACTTTTGGGCACCTAAAATATCGATTTTGAGCATGTTTTAGGTCTGTATCTTGAAAACATTCTAACTAGGATTAGGCATGTACAGATCGCTTCTAGGACCCAAAAATACTGAATTTTCTAGGGTTTTGAGCCTGAATTTGAGATATAAACGGGTACCGAAGTTGAATGCACATATCAACTTTGGACACTTAAAATATCGATTTTTAGCATGTTTTGAGTCTATATTTTGAAATCATTCTAGCACTGAGTAGGCATGTACAGATCGCTTCTGGGAACCAAAAATATCGAATTTTCGGGTGTTTTGAGGTTGAATTTGGGATATAAACGGGTGCAGTAGATGCATACACATATTGACTTTGGGCACCTAAAATATCGATTTTTATCATGTTTTCGGCCTGTATCTGAGTAGCCATGTACAGATCGCTTCTGGGACCCCAAAATATCGAATTTTCGGGTGTTTGGAGCCTGAAATTGAGATATAAACGGGTTCAGAAGATGCATGCACATATTGACTTTTGGACACTTAAAAGATCGATTTTCAGTATGTGTTGGGCCTGTATTTTGAAAAAACTCTAACACGGAGTAGGCATGTACAGATCGTTTCTGGGACCCCAAAATATCGAATTTTCGTGTGTTTTGAGCCTGAATTTGAGATATAAACGGGTTCTGAAGATTCATGCACATATCGACTTTTGGACACCTAAAATATCGATTTTGAGCATATTTTCGTCTGTATCTTGAAAACATACTAACTAGAAATAGGCATGTACAGATTGCTTCTAGGAACAAAAAATTACGAATTTTCGGGTGTTTTGAGCCTGCATTTGAGATATAAACGGGTTCAGAAGATGCATGCACATATCAACTTTGGACACATAAAATAACGATTTTTAGCATGTTTTTAGCCTATATTTAGAAAACATTCTAGCACTGAGTAGGCATGTACAGATCGCTTCTGGGACCCAAAAATATCGAATTTTCGGGTGTTTTGAAGTTGAATTTGGGATATAAATGGGTGCAGAAGATGCATACACATATTGACTTTGGGCACCTAAAATATCGATTTTCAGCATGTTTGAGCCTGTATCTGAGTAGGCATTAACAATTCGCTTCTGGGACCCGAAAATATCGAATTTTTGTGTGTTTGGAGCATGAATTTGAGATATAAACGGGTACAGAAGATGCATGAACATATCAACTTTTGGGCACCTACAAGATCGATTTTCAGTATGTTTTAAGCTAGTATATTGAAAATACTCTAACACGGAGTAGGCATGTACAGAACGCTTCTGGGACCCCAAAATATCGAATTTTCGGGTGTTTTAGGCCTGAATTTGAGATATCGACTTTGGGCACTTAAAATATCGATTTTTAGCATGTTTTGGGCCTATATATTGAAAATATTCTAGCACTGAGTATGCATGTACAGCTCGCTTCTGGGACCCCAAAATATCGAATTTTCGGGTTTTTTGAGCATGAATTTGAGATATAAACGGGTACAGAAGATACATGCACATATTGACTTTGGGTACCTAAAATATCGATTTTCAGCATGTTTTGGGCCTGTATCTGAGTAGGCATGTACAGATCGTTTCTGGGACCCCAAAATATCGAGTTTTCGAGTGTTTGGAGCCTGAATTTGAGATATAAACGGGTACAGAAGATGAATGCACATATCGACTTTTCGGCACCTAAAAGATAGATTTTCATTATGTTTTGGGCCTGTAATTTGAAAATACTCTAACACGGAGTAGGCATGTACAGATCGCTTCTGGGACCCCAAAATATCGAATTTTCGTGTGTTTTGATCATGAATTTGAGATATAAACGGGTACAGTAGGTGCATGCACATATCGACTTTTGGGCACTTAAAAGACCAATTTTCAGTATGTTTTGGGCCTGTATTTTGAAAATACTCTAACACCGAGTAGACATGTACAGATCGTTTCTGGGACCCCAAAATATAGAATTTTCGGGTGTTTTGGGCCTGAATTTGAGATATCAACTTTGGGCATCTAAAATATCGATTTTTAGCATGTTTTGGTCCTGTACCTTAGTAGGCATGTACAGATCACTTCTGGGACCCCAAAATATTAAGTTTTTGTGTGTTTTGGGCCTGAATTTGAGATATCGACTTTGGGCTCTTAAAATATCGATTTTTAGCATGTTTTAGGTCTGTATCTTAAAAGCATTCTAACCAGGAGTAGGCATGTACAGATCGCTTCTAGGACCCAAAAATACCGAATTTTCGGGTGTTTTGAGCCTGAATTTGAGATATAAACGGGTACAGAAGATGCATGCACATATCGACTATGGACACTTAAAATATCGATTTTTAGCATGTTTTGAGCCTATATTTTGAAAACATTCTAGCACTGACTAGGCATGTACAGATCGCTTCTGGGACCCCAAAATATCGAGTTTTCGGGTGTTTGGAGCTGAATTTGAGATATAAACGGGTACAGAAGATGCATGCACATATTGACTTTGGGAACCTAAAATATCGATTTTCAGCATGTTTTGGGCCTGGATTTTGAAAATACTCTAACACGGAGTAGCCATGTACAGGTCGCTTCTAGGATCCCAAAATATCGAATTTTCAGGTGTTTTGAGCCTGAATTTGAGATATAAACGATTACTGAAGATGCATGCACATATCAACTTTTGGGAACCTAAAATATCGATTTTTAACATGTTTTGGATCTGTATCTTGAAAACATTCTAACTAGGAGTAGGCATGTACAGATCGCTTCTAGGACCCAAAAATAGCGAATTTTCGGGTGTTTGGAGCATGAATTTGAGATATAAACGGGTACAGAAGATGCATGCACATATCGACTTTGGACACTTAAAATATCGATTTTTAGCATGTTTTGAGCCTATATTTTGAAAACTTTCTAGCACTGACTAGGCATGTACAGATCGCTTCTGGGACCCCAAAATATCGAGTTTTCGGGTGTTTGGAGCTGAATTTGAGATATAAACGGGTACAGAAGATGCATGCACATATTTACTTTGGGCACCTAAAATATCGATTTTTAGCATGTTTTGGGCCAGTATTTTGAAAATACTCAAACATGGAGTAGGCATGTACAGATCGCTTCTGGGACCCCAAAATATCGAATTTTCGGGTGTTTTGGGCCTAATTTTGAGATATCGACTTTGGGCACTTAAAATATCGATTTTTAGCATGTTTTGGGCCTATATTTTGAAAATATTCTAGCACTGAGTAGGCATGTACAGATAGCTTCTGGGACCCCAAAATATCGAATTCTCAGGTGTTTTGAGCTGAATTTGAGATATAAACGGGTACGGAAGATACATGCACATATTGACTTTGCGCACCTAAAATATCGATTTTCAGCATGTTTTGGGCCTGTATTTTGGAAATACTCTAACACGGACTAGGCATGTACAGATCTTTTTTTGGGACCCCAAAATATCGAATTTTCGGTTATTTTGGGCCTGAATTTGAGATATCGACTTTGGGCACCTAAAATATCGATTTTTAGCATGTTTTGTGCCTATATTTTGAAAATATTCTAGCACTGAGTAGGCATGTACATATCGCTTCTGGGCCCCCAAAATATCGAATTTTCGGGTGTTTGGAGCCTGAATTTGAGATATCGACTTTGGGCACCTAAAATTTCGATTTTTAGCATGTTTTGGGCCTACATTTTGGAAATAATCTAGCACTGAGTAGGCATGTACAGATCACTTCTGGGACCCCAAAATATCGAATTTTCGGGTGTTTGGAGCCTGAATTTGAGATATAAACGGGTACAGAAGATGCATGCACATATTGACTTTGGGAACCTAAAATATCGATTTTCAGCATGTTTTGGGACTGGATTTTGAAAATACTCTAACACGGAGTAGCCATGTACAGGTCGCTTCTGGGATCCCAAAATATCGCATTTTCAGGTGTTTTGAGCCTGAATTTGAGATATAAACGATTACTGAAGATGCATGCACATATCAACTTTTGGGAACCTAAAATATCGATTTTTAACATGTTTTGGATCTGTATCTTGAAAACATTCTAACTAGGAGTAGGCATGTACAGATCGCTTATGGGACCCAAAAATAGCGAATTTTCGGGTGTTTGGAGCATGAATTTGAGATATAAACAGGTACAGAAGATGCATGCACATATTGAATTTGAGCACCTAAAATATCGATTTTCAGCATGTTTTGGGGCTGTATTTTGAAAATACTTTAACACGAAGTAGGCATGCACAGATCGTTTCTGGGACCCAAAAATATCGAATTTTCGGGTGTTTTGAGCCTGAATTTGAGATATAAACGGGTACAGAAGAAGCATGCACATATTGAATATAGCACCTAAAATATCGATTTTCAGCATGTTTTGGGCCTGTATCTGAGTAGGCATGTACAGATCGCTTCTTGGACCCCAAAATACCGAATTTTCGTGTGTTTGAAGCCTGAATTTGAGATATAAACGGGTACAGAAGATGCCTTCACATATTGACTTTGGGCATCTAAAATATCGATTTTCAGCATGTTTTGGGCATGTATCTGATTAGGCATGTACAGATCGCTTCTCAGACCCCAAAATATCGAATTTTCGGGTATTTTGAGCCAGAATTTGAGATATAAACGGGTACAGAAGATTCATGCACATATTGACTTTGGGCACCTAAAATATCGATTTTCAGCATGTTTTGGGCCTGTATTTTGAAAATACTCTAACACGGAGTAGGCATGTACGGATTGCTTCTGGGACCCCAAAATATTGAATTTTTGGGTGTTTTGAGCCTGAATTTGAGATATAAACGGGTACTGAAGATGCATGCACATATCGACTATTGGGCACATAAAATATCGATTTTTAGCATGTTTTGGGTCTGTATCTTGAAAACATTCTAAGTAGGAGTAGGCATGTACAGATCGCTTTTGGGACCCCAAAACATCGAATTTTTGGGTGTTTGGACCTGAATTTGAGGTATAAACGGGTACAGAAGATGAATGTACATATCGACTTTTGGGCACCTAAAAGATCGATTTTCAGTATGTTTTGGGCCTGTATTTTGAAAATACTCTATCACGGAGTATGCATGTACAGATCGTTTCTGGGACCCCAAAATTACCGAATTTTCGGGTGTTTTGAGCCTGAATTCGAGATATAAATGGGTACTGAAGATGCATGCACATATCGACTTTTGGACTCCTAAAATATCGATTTTGAGCTTGTTTTGGGTCTGTATCTTAAAAACATTCTAACTAGGAGTACGCATTTACAGTTCGCTTCTAGGACCCAAAAATACCGAATTTTTGGGTGTTTTGAGGCGGAATTTGAGATATAAACAGGTACAGAAGATTCATGCACATATCGGCTTTGGACACTTAAAATATCGATTTTTAGCATGTTTTGAGCCTATATTTTGAAAACATTCTAGCACTGAGTAGGCATGAACAGATCGCTTCTGGGACCTAAAAAAAAAAATCTAATTTTCGGGTGTTTTGAGGTTGAATTTGGGATATAAACGGGTGCAGAAGATGAATACACATATTGACTTTGGGCACATAAAATATCGATTTTCAACATGTTTTTTGCCTGTATCTTAGTAGGCATGTACAGATCGCTTCTGGGACTTCAAAATATAGAATTTTCGGGTGTTTGGAGCCTGAGTTTAAGATATAAACGGGTACTAAAGATGCATGCACATATCGACTTTGGAAACTTAAAATATCGATTTTTAGCATGTTTTAAGCCTATATATTGAAAACATTCTAGCACTGAGTAGGCATGTACAGATCGCTTCTGGGACCCAAAAATTTCGAATTTTCGGGTGTTTTGAGGTTGAATTTGGGATATAAACGGGTGCAGAAGATGCATATACATATTGACTTTGGGCACCTAAAATATCGATTTTCAGCATGTTTTGGGCCTGCATCTGAGTAGGCATGTACAGATTGCTTCTAGGGCCCAAAATACCGAATTTTCGGGTGTTTTGGGCCTGAATATGAGATATCGACTTTGGGCACTTAAAATATCGATTTTTAGAATGTTTTAGGCATATATTTTGAAAATATTCTTGAACTGAGTAGGCATGTACAAATCGCTTCTGGGACCCCAAAATATCGAATTTTCGGGTGTTTTGAGCCTGAATTTGAGATATAAACGGGTACAGAAGATGCATGCACATATTGACTTTGGACACCTAAAATATCGATTTTCAGGATGTTTTGGGCCTGTATTTCGAAAATACTCTAACATTGGGTAGGCATGTACAGATCGCTTCTGGGACCCCAAAATATCGAATTTTCGGGTTTTTTGGGCCTGAATTTGAAATATCGATATTGGGCACCTAAAATATCGACTTTTAGCATGTTTTGATCCTGTATTTTGAAAATACTCTAACACGGAGTAGGCATGTACAGATCGTTTCTGGGACCCCAAAAGATCGACTTTTCGGGTTTTTTGAGCCTCAATTTGAGATATAAACGGGTTCTGAAGATGCATGCACATATTGACTTTTGGACACCAAAAATACCGATTTTGAGCATATTTTCCTCTGTATCTTGAAAACATACTAACTAGAAGTAGGCATTTATAGATCGCTTCCAGGACCAAAAAATTACGAATTTTCGGGTGTTTTGAGCCTGCATTTGAGATATAAACGGGTTCAGAAGATGCATGCACATATCAACTTTGGACACATAAAATAACGATTTTTAGCATGTTTTTAGCCTATATTTAGAAAACATACTAGCATTGAGTAGGCATGTACAGATCGCTTCTGGGACCCAAAAATATCGAATTTTCGGGTATTTTGAAGTTGAATTTGAGATATAAACGGGTGCTGAAGATGCATACACATATTGACTTTGGGCACCTAAAATATCGATTTTGAGCATGTTTGGGCCTGTATCTGAGTAGGCATGTACAAATCGCTTCTGGGACCCGAAAATATCGAATTTTTGTGGGTTTAGAGCATGAATTTGAGAGATAAACGGGTACAGAAGATGCATGCACATATCAAATTTTGGGCACCTACAAGATCGATTTTCAGTATGTTTTGGGCCTGTATTTTGAAAATACTCTAAACGGAGTAGGCATGTACAGATTGCTTCTGGGACCCCAAAATATAAATTTTTCGGGTGTTTTGGGCCTGAATTTGAGATATCGACTTTGGGCACTTAAAATATCGATTTTAGCATGTTTTGGGCCTATATATTGAAAATATTCTAGCACTGAGTATGCATGTACAGCTACCTTCTGGGACCCCAAAATATCGAATTTTCGGGTGTTTTGAGCCTGAATTTGAGATATAAACGGGTACTGAAGATACATGCCCATATCGACTTTTGGGCACATAAAATATCGATTTTTAGCATGTTTTGGGTCTGTATCTTGAAAACATTCTAACTAGGAGTAGGCATGTACAGATCGCTTCTGGAACCCCAAAATATCGAATTTTCGGGTTTTTTGAGCATGAATTTGAGATATAACCGGGTACAGAAGATGCATGCACATATCGACTTTTAGGCACCTAAAATTATCGATTTTGAGCATGTTTTGGGTCTGTATCTAGAAAACATTCTAACTAGGAGTAGGCATGTACAGATCGCTTCTAGGACCCAAAAATACTGATTTTTCGGGTGTTTTGAGCCTGAATTTGAGATATAAACGTGTACAGAAGATGCATGCACATATCGACTTTGGACACTTATAATATCGATTTTTAGCATGTTTTGAGCCTATATTTTGAAAATATTCTAGCACTGAGTAGGCATGTACAGATCGCTTATGGGACCCAAAAATATCAAATTTTCAAGTGTTTTTAGGTTGAATTTGGGATATAAACGGGTGAATAAGATGCATACACATATTGACTTTGGGCACCTAAAATATGGATTTTCAGCATGTTTTGGGCCCGTATTTTGAAAATACTCTAAAACGGAGTAGGCATATACAGATCGCTTCTGGGACCCCAAAATATCGAATTTTCGGGTGTTTGGAGCCTGAATTTGAGATATAAACGGGTACAGAAGATGCATGCACATATCGACTTTTGGGCACATAAAAGATCGATTTTCAGTATGTTTTGGGCCTATATTTTGAAAATATTCTAACACTGAGTAGGCATGTACAGATCGCCTCTGGGACCCCAAAATATTGAATTTTCTGGTGTTTTGGGCATGAATTTGAGATACCGACTTTGGGCACCTAAAAAATCGATTTTTAGCAAGTATTGGTTGTATATTTTGAAAATATTCTAGCACTGAGTAGGCATGTACAGATCGCTTCTGAGACCCCAAAATATCGAATTTTCGGGTATTTTGAGCCTGAATTTGAGATATAAACGGGTACAAAAGATTCATGCACATATTGACTTTGGGCACCTAAAATATCGATTTTCAGCATGTTTTGGGCCTGTATTTTGAAAATACTATAACACGGAGTAGGCATGAACAGATCGCTTCTGGGACCTAAAAAAAAAAATCTAATTTTCGGGTGTTTTGAGGTTGAATTTGGGATATAAATGGGTACTGAAGATGCATGCACATATCGACTTTTGGACTCCTAAAATATCGATTTTGAGCTTGTTTTGGGTCTGTATCTTAAAAAACATTCTAACTAGGAGTACGCATTTACAGTTCGCTTCTAGGACCCATAAATACCGAATTTTTGGGTGTTTTGAGGCGGAATTTGAGATATAAACAGGTACAGAAGATTCATGCACATATCGACTTTGGACACTTAAAATATCGATTTTTAGCATGTTTTGAGCCTCTATTTTGAAAACATTCCAGCACTGAGTAGGCATGAACAGATCGCTTCTGGGACCTAAAAAAAAAAATCTAATTTTCGGGTGTTTTGAGGTTGAATTTGGGATATAAACGGGTGCAGAAGATGAATACACATATTGACTTTGGGCACATAAAATATCGATTTTCAACATGTTTTTTGCCTGTATCTGACTAGGCATGTACAGATCGCTTCTGGGACCCCAAAATATAGAATTTTCGGTGGTTTGGAGCCTGAGTTTAAGATATAATCGGGTACTAAAGATGCATGCACATATCGACTTTGGACACTTAAAATATCGATTTTTAGCATGTTTTAAGCCTATATTTTGAAAACATTCTAGCACTGAGTAGGCATGTACAGATCGCTTCTGGGACCCAAAAATTTCGAATTTTCGGGTGTTTTGAGGTTGAATTTGGGATATAAACGGGTGCAGAAGATGCATACACATATTGACTTTGGGCACCTAAAATATCGATTTTTAGCATGTTTTGGGCCTGCATCTGAGTAGGCATGTACAGATTGCTTCTAGGACACAAAAATACCGAATTTTCGGGTGTTTTGGGCCTGAATTGAGATATCGACTTTGGTCACTTAAAATATCGATTTTTAGAATGTTTTAGGCATATATTTTGAAAATATTCTTGAACTGAGTAGGCATGTACAAGCCGCTTCTGGGCCCCCTAAATATCGAATTTTCGGGTGTTTTGAGCCTGAATTTGAGATATAAACGGGTACAGAAGATGCATGCACATATTGACTTTGGACACCTAAAATATCGATTTTCAGCATGTTTTGGGCCAGTATTTTGAAAATACTCTAACACGGAGTAGGCATGTACAGATCGCTTCTGGGACCCCAAAATATCGAATTTTCGGGTGTTTTGGGCCTAAATTTGGGATATCGACTTTGGGCACTTAAAATATCGATTTTTAGCATGTTTTGGGCCTATATTTTGAAAATATTCTAGCACTGAGTAGGCATGTACAGATCCCTTCTGGGACCCCAAAATATCGAATTCTCGGGTGTTTTGAGCCTGAATTTGAGATATAAACGGGTACAGAAGATACATGCACATATTGACTTTGCACACCTAAAATATCGATTTTCAACATGTTTTGGGACTGCATCTGAGTAGGCATGTACAGATTTCTTCTAGGACCCAAAAATACCGAATTTTCGGGTGTTTTGGGCCTGAATTGAGATATCGACTTTGGGCACTTAAAATATCGATTTTTAGAATGTTTTAAGCATATATTTTGAAAATATTCTTGAACTGAGTAGGCATGTACAAATCGCTTCTGGGACCCCAAAACATCGAATTGTTGAGTGTTTTGAGCCTGAATTTGAGATATAAACGGGTACAGAAGATGCATGCACATATTGACTTTGGGCACCTAAAATATCGATTTTCAGGATGTTTTGGGCCTGTATTTCGAAAATAAGCTAACACGGGGTAGGCATGTACAGATCGCTTCTGGGACCC
This sequence comes from Petrolisthes cinctipes, assembly GCA_033782935.1. Lineage (NCBI taxonomy): Eukaryota > Metazoa > Arthropoda > Malacostraca > Decapoda > Porcellanidae > Petrolisthes > Petrolisthes cinctipes. Next base: position 6,116,691 of record JAWQEG010000043.1, on the reverse strand, counting down.
CAAAATATCGAATTTTCGGGTGTTTTGGGCCTGAATTTGAAATATCGACTTTGGGCACCTAAAATATCGATTTTTAGCATGTTTTGATCCTGTATTTTGAAAATATTCTAGCACTGAGTAGGCATGTACAGATCGCTTCTGGGACCCCAAAATATCGAATTTTCGGGTGTTTTGGGCCTAAATTTGGGATATCGACTTTGGGCACTTAAAATATCGATTTTTAGCATGTTTTAGGCCTATATTTTGAAAATATTCTAGCACTGAGTAGGCATGTACAGATCCCTTCTGGGACCCCAAAATATCGAATTCTCGGGTATTTTGAGCCTGAATTTGAGATATAAACGGGTACAGAAGATACATGCACATATTGACTTTGCACACCTAAAATATCGATTTTCAGCATGTTTTGGGCCTGCATCTGAGTAGGCATGTACAGATTTCTTCTAGGACCCAAAAATACCGAATTTTCGGGTGTTTTGGGCCTGAATTGAGATATCGACTTTGGGCACTTAAAATATCGATTTTTAGCATGTTTTGAGCCTATATTTTGAAAATATTCTAGCACTGAGTAGGCATGTACAGATCGCTTATGGGACCCAAAAATATCGAATTTTCAAGTGTTTTGAGGTTGAATTTGGGATATAAACGGGTGAATAAGATGCATACACATATCGACTTTTGGACACTTAAAAGATCGATTTTCAGTATGTGTTGGGCCTGTATTTTGAAAATACTCTAACACGGAGTAGGCATGTACAGATCGTTTCTGGGACCCCAAAATATCGAATTTTCGGGTGTTTTAGGCCTGAATTTGAGATATCGACTTTGGGCACTTAAAATATCGATTTTTAGCATGTTTTGGGCCTATATATTGAAAATATTCTAGCACTGAGTATGCATGTACAGCTCGCTTCTGGGACCCCAAAATATCGAATTTTCGGGTTTTTTGAGCCTGAATTTGAGATATAAACGGGTACAGAAGATGCATGCACATATTGACTTTGGGTACCTAAAATATCGATTTTCAGCATGTTTTGGGCCTGTATCTGAGTAGGCATGTACAGATCGTTTCTGGGACCCCAAAATATCGAGTTTTCGGGTGTTTGGAGCCTGAAATTGAGATATAAACGGGTACAGAAGATGAATGCACATATCGACTTTTCGGCACCTAAAAGATAGATTTTCATTATGTTTTGGGCCTGTAATTTGAAAATACTCTAACACGGAGTAGGCATGTACAGATCGCTTCTGGGACCCCAAAATATCGAATTTTCGTGTGTTTTGAGCATGAATTTGAGATATATACGGGTACATAAGATGCATACACATATTGACTTTGGACACCTAAAATATCGATTTTCAGCATGTTTTGGGCCTGTATTTTAAAAATACTCTAAGACGGAGTAAGCAGGTACAGATCGCTTCTTGGACCCCAAAATATCGAATTTTCGTTTTTTTTTTTTTTAGCCTGAATTTGAGATATAAACGGGTACAGTAGGTGCATGCACATATCGACTTTGTACACTTAAAATATCGATTTTTAGCATGTTTTTTAGCCTATATATTGAAAACATTCTAGCACTGAGTAGACATGTACAGATCGCTTCTGGGACCCCAAAATATCGAATTTTCGGGTGTTTTGAGGTTGAATTTGGGATATAAACGGGTGCAGAAGATGCATGCTCATATCGACTTTTGGGCAATTAAAAGACCAATTTTCAGTATGTTTTGGGCCTGTATTTTGAAAATACTCTAACACGGAGTAGGCATGTACAGATCATTTCTGGGACCCCAAAATATCGAATTTTCGGGTGTTTTGGGCCTGAATTTGAGATATCGACTTTGGGCACCTAAAATATCTATTTTTAGCATGTTTTGGTCTTGTATCTTAGTAGGCATGTACAGATCCCTTCTGGGACCCCAAAATATTAAGTTTTTGGTTGTTTTGGGCCTGAATTTGAGATATCGACTTTGGGCTCTTAAAATATCGATTTTTAGCATGTTTTAGGTCTGTATCTTAAAAGCATTCTAACGAGGAGTAGGCATGTACAGATCGCTTCTAGGACACAAAAATACCTAATTTTCGGGTGTTTTGAGCCTGAATTTGAGATATAAAAGGGTACAGAAGTTGCATGCACATATCGACTTTGGACACTTAAAATATCGATTTTTAGCATGTTTTGAGCCTATATTTTGAAAACATTCTAGTACTGACTAGGCATGTACAGATCGCTTCTGGGACCCCAAAATATCGAATTTTCGGGAGTTTGGAGCTGAATTTGAAATATAAACGGGTACAGAAGATGCATGCACATATTCACTTTGGGCACCTAAAATATCGATTTACTGCATGTTTTGGGCCAGTACTTTGAAAATACTCTAACACGGAGTAGGCATGTACAAATCGCTTCTGGGACCCCAAAATATCGAATTTTCGGGTGTTTTGGGCCTAATTTTGAGATATCGACTTTGGGCACTTAAAATATCGATTTTTAGCAAGTTTTGGGCCTATATTTTGAAAATATTCTAGCACTGAGTAGGCATGTACAGATCGCTTCTGGGACTCCAAAATATCGAGTTTTCGGGTGTTTTGAGCATGGATTTGAGATATAAACAGGTACAGAAGATGCATGCACATATTGACTTTGGACACCTAAAATATCGATTTTCAGCATGTTTTGGGCCTGTATTTTAAAAATACTCTAAGACGGAGTAAGCAGGTACAGATCGCTTCTGGGACCCCAAAATATCGAATTTTCGGGTGTTTTGAGGTTGAATTTGGGATATAAACGTGTGCAGAAGATGCATGCACATATCGACTTTTGGGCACTTAAAAGACCAATTTTCAGTATGTTTTGGGCCTGTATTTTGAAAATACTCTAACACCGAGTAGGCATGTACAGATCGTTTCTGGGACCCCAAAATATCGAATTTTCGGGTGTTTTGGGCCTGAATTTGAGATATCAACTTTGGGCACCTAAAATATCGATTTTTAGCATGTTTTGGTCCTGTATCTTAGTAGGCATGTACAGATCACTTCTGGGACCCCAAAATATTAAGTTTTTGGGTGTTTTGGGCCTGAATTTGAGATATCGACTTTGGGCTCTTAAAATATCGATTTTTAGCATGTTTTAGGTCTGTATCTTAAAAGCATTCTAACGAGGAGTAGGCATGTACAGATCGCTTCTAGGACCCAAAAATACCGAATTTTCGGGTGTTTTGAGCCTGAATTTGAGATATAAACGGGTACAGAAGATGCATGCACATATCGACTTTGGACACTTAAAATATCGATTTTTAGCATGTTTTGACCCTACAATTTGAAAACATTCTAGCACTGACTAGGCATGTACAGATCGCTTCTGGGACCCCAAAATATCGAATTTTCGGGTGTTTGGAGCCTGAATTTGAGATATAAACGATTACTGAAGATGCATGCACATATCAACTTTTGGGAACCTAAAATATCGATTTTTAACATGTTTTGGATCTGTATCTTGAAAACATTCTAACTAGGAGTAGGCATGTACAGATAGCTTCTAGGACCCAAAAATAGCGAATTTTCGGGTGTTTGGAGCATGAATTTGAGATATAAACAGGTACAGAAGATGCATGCACATATTGAATATGAGCACCTAAAATATCGATTTTCAGCATGTTTTGGGGCTGTATTTTGAAAATACTCTAACACGAAGTAGGCATGCACAGATCGCTTCTGGGACCCAAAAATATCGAATTTTCTGGTGTTTTGAGCCTGAATTTGAGATATAAACGGGTACAGAAGATGCATGCTCATATTGACTTTGGGCACCTAAAATATCGATTTTCAGCATGTTTTGGGCCTGTATCTGAGTAGGCATGTACAGATCGCTTCTTGGACCCCAAAATACCGAATTTTCGTGTGTTTGAAGCCTGAATTTGAGATATAAACGGGTACAGAAGATGCCTTCACATATTGAATTTGGGCATCTAAAATATCGATTTTCAGCATGTTTCGGGCATGTATCTGATTAGGCATGTACAGATCGCTTCTGGGACTCCAAAATATCGAATTTTCGGGTGTTTGGAGCCTGAATTTGAGATATAAACGGGTACAGAAGATGCATGCACAAATCGACTTTTGGGTACCTAAAAGATCGATTTTCAGTATGTTTTGGGCCTGTATTTTGAAAACACTCTATCACGGAGTAGGCATGTACAGATCGCTTCTGGGACCCTTAAAATATCGAATTTTCGGGTGTTTTGAGCCTGAATTTGATATATAAACGGGTACTGAAGATGCATGCACATATCAACTTTTGGGCACCTAAAATATCGATTTTGAGCATGTTTTGGGTCTGTATCTAGAAAACATTCTAACTAGGAGTAGGCATGTACAGATCGCTTCTAGGACCCAAAAATACTGATTTTTCGGGTGTTTTGAGCCTGAATTTGAGATATAAACGTATACAGAAGATGCATGCACATATCGACTTTTCGGCACCTAAAAGATAGATTTTCATTATGTTTTGGGCCTGTAATTTGAAAATACTCTAACAAGGAGTAGATATGTACAGATCGCTTCTGGGACCCCAAAATATCGAATTTTCGTGTGTTTTGGGCCTGAATTTGAGATATCGACTTTGGGCACCTAAAAATACGATTTATAGCATGATTTGGGCATATATTTTGAAAATATTCTAGCACTGAGTAGGCATTTACAGATCGCTTCTGGGACCACAAAATATCGAATTTTCGGGTGTTTTTGAGCCTGAATTTGAGATATCGACTTTGGGCACCTAAAATAACGATTTTTAGCATGTTTTGTGCCTATATTTTGAAAATATTCTAGCACTGAGTAGGCATGTACATATCGCTTCTGGGACCCCAAAATATCGAATTTTCGGGTGTTTGGAGCCTGAATTTGAGATATCGACTTTGGGCACCTAAAATATCGATTTTTAGCATGTTTTGTTCCTACATTTTGAAAAATATCTAGCACTGAGTAGGCATGTACAGATCACTTCTGGGACCCCAAAATATCGAATTTTAGGGTGTTTGGAGCCTGAATTTGAGATATAAACGGGTACAGAAGATGCATGCACATATTAACTTTGGATACCTAAAATATCGATTTTCAGCATGTTTTGGGCCTGTATTTTGAAAACACTCTAACACGGAGTAAGCATGTACAGATCGCTTCTGGAACCCCAAAATATCGAATTTTCGGGTTTTTTGAGCCTGAATTTGAGATATAAACGGGTACAGAAGATGCATGCACATATCGACTTTTAGGCACCTAAAATTATCGATTTTGAGCATGTTTTGGGTCTGTATTTAGAAAACATTCTAACTAGGAGTAGGCATGTACAGATCGCTTCTAGGACCCAAAAATACTGAATTTTCGGGTGTTTTGAGCCTGAATTTGAGATATAAACGTGTACAGAAGATGCATGCACATATCGACTTTGGACACTTATAATATCGATTTTTAGCATGTTTTGAGCCTATATTTTGAAAACATTCTAGTACTGACTAGGCATGTACAGATCGCTTCTGGGACCCCAAAATATCGAATTTTCGGGAGTTTGGAGCTGAATTTGAGATATAAACGGGTACAGAAGATGCATGCACATATTCACTTTGGGCACCTAAAATATCGATTTACTGCATGTTTTGGGCCAGTACTTTGAAAATACTCTAACACGGAGTAAGCATGTACAGATCGCTTCTGGGACCCCAAAATATCGAATTTTCGGGTGTTTTGGGCCTGATTTTGAGATATCGACTTTGGGCACTTAAAATATCGATTTTTAGCAAGTTTTGGGCCTATATTTTGAAAATATTCTAGCACTGAGTAGGCATGTACAGATCGCTTCTGGGACTCCAAAATATCGAGTTTTCGGATGTTTTGAGCATGGATTTGAGATATAAACAGGTACAGAAGATGCATGCACATATTGATTTTGGACACCTAAAATATCGATTTTCAGCATGTTTTTGGCCTGTATTTTAAAAATACTCTAAGACGGAGTAAGCAGGTACAGATCGCTTCTGGGACCCCAAAATATCGAATTTTCGGGTGTTTTGAGGTTGAATTTGGGATATAAACGGGTGCAGAAGATGCATGCACATATCGACTTTTGGGCACTTAAAAGACCAATTTTCAGTATGTTTTGGGCCTGTATTTTGAAAATACTCTAACACCGAGTAGGCATGTACAGATCGTTTCTGGGACCCCAAAATATCGAATTTTCGGGTGTTTTGGGCCTGAATTTGAGATATCAACTTTGGGCACCTAAAATATCGATTTTTAGCATGTTTTGGTCCTGTATCTTACTAGGCATGTACAGATCACTTCTGGGACCCCAAAATATTAAGTTTTTGGGTGTTTTGGGCCTGAATTTGAGATATCGACTTTGGGCTCTTAAAATATCGATTTTTAGCATGTTTTAGGTCTGTATCTTAAAAGCATTCTAACGAGGAGTAGGCATGTACAGATCGCATCTAGGACCCAAAAATACCGAATTTTCGGGTGTTTTGAGCCTGAATTTGAGATATAAACGGGTACAGAAGATGCATGCACATATCGACTTTGGACACTTAAAATATCGATTTTTAGCATGTTTTGAGCCTATATTTTGAAAACATTCTAGCACTGACTAGGCATGTACAGATCGCTTCTGGGACCCCAAAATATCGAGTTTTCGGGTGTTTGGAGCTGAATTTAAGATATAAACGGGTACAGAAGATGCATGCACATATTCACTTTGGGCACCTAAAATATCGATTTTCTGCATGTTTTGGGCCAGTATATTGAAAATACTCTAACACGGAGTAGGCATGTACAGATCGCTTCTGGGACCCCAAAATATCGAATTTTGGGGTGTTTTGGGCCTAATTTTGAGATATCGACTTTGGGCACTTAAAATATCGATTTTTAGCATGTTTTGGGCCTATATTTTGAAAATATTCTAGCACTGAGTAGGCATGTACAGATCGCTTCTGGGACCCCAAAATATCGAATTCTCAGGTGTTTTGAGCTGAATTTGAGATATAAACGGGTACTGAAGATACATGCACATATTGACTTTGCGCACATAAAATATCGATTTTCAGCATGTTTTGGGCCTGTATATTGGAAATACTCTAACACGGACTAGGCATGTACAGATCTTTTTTTGGGACCCCAAAATATCGAATTTTCGGGTGTTTTTGGGCCTGAATTTGAGATATCGACTTTGGGCACCTAAAATATCGATTTTTAGCATGTTTTGTGCCTATATTTTGAAAATATTCTAGCACTGAGTAGGCATGTACATATCGCTTCTGGGACCCCAAAATATCGAATTTTCGGGTGTTTGGAGCCTGAATTTGAGATATCGACTTTGGGCACCTAAAATATCGATTTTTAGCATGTTTTGGGCCTACATTTTGGAAATAATCTAGCACTGAGTAGGCATGTACAGATCACTTCTGGGACCCCAAAATATCGAATTTTCGGGTGTTTGGAGCCTGAATTTGAGATATAAACGATTACTGAAGATGCATGCACATATCAACTTTTGGGAACCTAAAATATCGATTTTTAACATGTTTTGGATCTGTATCTTGAAAACATTCTAACTAGGAGTAGGCATGTACAGATCGCTTCTAGGACCCAAAAATAGCGAATTTTCGGGTGTTTGGAGCATGAATTTGAGATATAAACAGGTACAGAAGATGCATGCACATATTGAATATGAGCACCTAAAATATCGATTTTCAGCATGTTTTGGGGCTGTATTTTGAAAATACTCTAACACGAAGTAGGCATGCAAAGATCGCTTCTGGGACCCAAAAATATCGAATTTTCGGGTGTTTTGAGCCTGAATTTGAGATATAAACGGGTACAGAAGATGCATGCACATATTGAATATAGCACCTAAAATATCGATTTTCAGCATGTTTTGGGCCTGTATCTGAGTAGGCATGTACAAATCGCTTCTTGGACCCCAAAATACCGAATTTTCGTGTGTTTGAAGCCTGAATTTGAGATATAAACGGGTACAGAAGATGCCTTCACATTTTGACTTTGGGCATCGAAAATATCGATTTTCAGCATGTTTTGGGCATGTATCTGATTAGGCATGTACAGATCGCTTCTGGAACTCCAAAATATCGAATTTTCGGGTGTTTGGAGCCTGAATTTGAGATATAAACGGGTACAGAAGATGCATGCACAAATCGACTTTTGGGTACCTAAAATATCGATTTTGAGCATGTTTTGGGTCTGTATCTAGAAAACATTCTAACTAGGAGTAGGCATGTACAGATCGCTTCTAGGACCCAAAAATACTGAATTTTCGGGTGTTTTGAGCCTGAATTTGAGATATAAACGTATACAGAAGATGCATGCACATATCGACTTTTCGGCACATAAAAGATAGATTTTCATTATGTTTTGGGCCTGTAATTTGAAAATACTCTAACAAGGAGTAGGTATGTACAGATCGCTTCTGGGACCCCAAAATATCGAATTTTCGTGTGTTTTGGGCCTGAATTTGAGATATCGACTTTGGGCACCTAAAAATACGATTTATAGCATGATTTGGGCATATATTTTGAAAATATTCTAGCACTGAGTAGGCATTTACAGATCGCTTCTGGGACCACAAAATATCGAATTTTCGGGTGTTTTTGAGCCTGAATTTGAGATATCGACTTTGGGCACCTAAAATAACGATTTTTAGCATGTTTTGTGCCTATATTTTGAAAATATTCTAGCACTGAGTAGACATGTACATATCGCCTCTGGGACCCCAAAATATCGAATTTTCGGGTGTTTGGAGCCTGAATTTGAGATATCGACTTTGGGCACCTAAAATATCGATTTTTAGCATGTTTTGTTCCTACATTTTGAAAAATATCTAGCACTGAGTAGGCATGTACAGATCACTTCTGGGACCCCAAAATATCGAATTTTCGGGTGTTTGGAGCCTGAATTTGAGATATAAACGGGTACAGAAGATGCATGCACATATTAACTTTGGATACCTAAAATATCGATTTTCAGCATGTTTTGGGCCTGTATTTTGAAAACACTCTAACACGGAGTAAGCATGTACAGATCGCTTCTGGAACCCCAAAATATCGAATTTTCGGGTTTTTTGAGCCTGAATTTGAGATATAAACGGGTACAGAAGATGCATGCACATATCGACTTTTAGGCACCTAAAATTATCGATTTTGAGCATGTTTTGGGTCTGTATCTAGAAAACATTCTAACTAGGAGTAGGCATGTACAGATCGCTTCTAGGACCCAAAAATACTGAATTTTCGGGTGTTTTGAGCCTGAATTTGAGATATAAACGTGTACAGAAGATGCATGCACATATCGACTTTGGACACTTATAATATCGATTTTTAGCATGTTTTGAGCCTATATTTTGAAAACATTCTAGTACTGACTAGGCATGTACAGATCGCTTCTGGGACCCCAAAATATCGAATTTTCGGGAGTTTGGAGCTCAATTTGAGATATAAACGGGTACAGAAGATGCATGCACATATTCACTTTGGGCACCTAAAATATCGATTTACTGCATGTTTTGGGCCAGTACTTTGAAAATACTCTAACACGGAGTAGGCATGTACAGATCGCTTCTGGGACCCCAAAATATCGAATTTTCGGGTGTTTTGGGCCTGATTTTGAGATATCGACTTTGGGCACTTAAAATATCGATTTTTAGCAAGTTTTGGGCCTATATTTTTAAAATATTCTAGCACTGAGTAGGCATGTACAGATCGCTTCTGAGACTCTAAAATATCGAGTTTTCGGGTGTTTTGAGCATGGATTTGAGATATAAACAGGTACAGAAGATGCATGCACATATTGACTTTGGACACCTAAAATATCGATTTTCAGCATGTTTTTGGCCTGTATTTTAAAAATACTCTAAGACGGAGTAAGCAGGTACAGATCGCTTCTGGGACCCCAAAATATCGAATTTTCGGGTGTTTTGAGGTTGAATTTGGGATATAAACGGGTGCAGAAGATGCATGCACATATCGACTTTTGGGCACTTAAAAGACCAATTTTCAGTATGTTTTGGGCCTGTATTTTGAAAATACTCTAACACCGAGTAGGCATGTACAGATCGTTTCTGGGACCCCAAAATATCGAATTTTCGGGTGTTTTGGGCCTGAATTTGAGATATCAACTTTGGGCACCTAAAATATCGATTTTTAGCATGTTTTGGTCCTGTATCTTAGTAGGCATGTACAGATCACTTCTGGGACCCCAAAATATTAAGTTTTTGGGTGTTTTGGGCCTGAATTTGAGATATCGACTTTGGGCTCTTAATATATCGATTTTTAGCATGTTTTAGGTCTGTATCTTAAAAGCATTCTAACGAGGAGTAGGCATGTACAGATCGCTTCTAGGAACCAAAAATACCGAATTTTCGGGTGTTTTGAGCCTGAATTTGAGATATAAACGGGTACAGAAGATGCATGCACATATCGACTTTGGACACTTAAAATATCGATTTTTAGCATGTTTTGAGCCTATATTTTGAAAACATTCTAGCACTGACTAGGCATGTACAGATCGCTTCTGGGACACCAAAATATCGAGTTTTCGGGTGTTTGGAGCTGAATTTAAGATATAAACGGGTACAGAAGATGCTGCACATATTCACTTTGGGCACCTAAAATATCGATTTTCTGCATGTTTTGGGCCAGTATATTGAAAATACTCTAACACGGAGTAGGCATGTACAGATCGCTTCTGGGACCCCAAAATATCGAATTTTCGGGTGTTTTGGGCCTAATTTTGAGATATCGACTTTGGGCACTTAAAATATCGATTTTTAGCATGTTTTGGGCCTATATTTTGAAAATATTCTAGCACTGAGTAGGCATGTACAGATCGCTTCTGGGACCCCAAAATATCGAATTATCAGGTGTTTTGAGCTGAATTTGAGATATAAACGGGTACGGAAGTTACTTGCACATATTGACTTTGCTCACATAAAATATCGATTTTCAGCATGTTTTGGGCCTGTATTTTGGAAATACTCTAAGACGGAGTAAGCAGGTACAGATCGCTTCTGGGACCTCAAAATATCGAATTTTCGGGTGTTTTGAGGTTGAATTTGGGATATAAACGGGTGCAGAAGATGCATGCACATATCGACTTTTGGGCACTTAAAAGACCAATTTTCAGTATGTTTTGGGCCTGTATTTTGAAAATACTCTAACACCGAGTAGGCATGTACAGATCGTTTCTGGGACCCCAAAATATCGAATTTTCGGGTGTTTTGGGCCTGAATTTGAGATATCAACTTTGGGCACCTAAAATATCGATTTTTAGCATGTTTTGGTCCTGTATCTTAGTAGGCATGTACAGATCACTTCTGGGACCCCAAAATATTAAGTTTTTGGGTGTTTTGGGCCTGAATTTGAGATATCGACTTTGGGCTCTTAAAATATCGATTTTTAGCATGTTTTAGGTCTGTATCTTAAAAGCATTCTAACGAGGAGTAGGCATGTACAGATCGCTTCTAGGACCCAAAAATACCGAATTTTCGGGTGTTTTGAGCCTGAATTTGAGATATAAACGGGTACAGAAGATGCATGCACATATCGACTTTGGACACTTAAAATATCGATTTTTAGCATGTTTTGAGCCTATATTTTGAAAACATTCTAGCACTGACTAGGCATGTACAGATGGCTTCTGGGACCCCAAAATATCGAGTTTTCGGGTGTTTGGAGCTGAATTTAAGATATAAACGGGTACAGAAGATGCATGCACATATTCACTTTGGGCACCTAAAATAACGATTTTCTGCATGTTTTGGGCCAGTATATTGCAAATACTCTAACACGGAGTAGGCATGTACAGATCGCTTCTGGGACCCCAAAATATCGAATTTTGGGGTGTTTTGGGCCTAATTTTGAGATATCGACTTTGGGCACTTAAAATATCGATTTTTAGCATGTTTTGGGCCTATATTTTGAAAATATTCTAGCACTGAGTAGGCATGTACAGATCGCTTCTGGGACCCCAAAATATCGAATTCTCAGGTGTTTTGAGCTGAATTTGAGATATAAACGGGTACTGAAGATACATGCACATATTGACTTTGCGCACATAAAATATCGATTTTCAGCATGTTTTGGGCCTGTATTTTGGAAATACTCTAACACGGACTAGGCATGTACAGATCTTTTTTGGGGACCCCAAAATATCGAATTTTCGGGTGTTTTTGGGCCTGAATTTGAGATATCGACTTTGTGCACCTAAAATATCGATTTTTAGCATGTTTTGTGCCTATATTTTGAAAATATTCTAGCACTGAGTAGGCATGTACATATCGCTTCTGGGACCCCAAAATATCGAATTTTCGGGTGTTTGGAGCCTGAATTTGAGATATCGACTTTGGGCACCTAAAATATCGATTTTTAGCATGTTTTGGGCCTACATTTTGGAAATAATCTAGCACTGAGTAGGCATGTACAGATCACTTCTGGGACCCCAAAATATCGAATTTTCGGGTGTTTGGAGCCTGAATTTGAGATATAAACGATTACTGAAGATGCATGCACATATCAACTTTTGGGAACCTAAAATATCGATTTTTAACATGTTTTGGATCTGTATCTTGAAAACATTCTAACTAGGAGTAGGCATGTACAGATCGCTTCTAGGACCCAAAAATAGCGAATTTTCGGGTGTTTGGAGCATGAATTTGAGATATAAACAGGTACAGAAGATGCATGCACATATTGAATATGAGCACCTAAAATATCGATTTTCAGCATGTTTTGGGGCTGTATTTTGAAAATACTCTAACACGAAGTAGGCATGCACAGATCGCTTCTGGGACCCAAAATTATCGAATTTTCGGGTGTTTTGAGCCTGAATTTGAAATATAAACGGGTACAGAAGATGCATGCACATATTAACTTTGGATACCTAAAATATCGATTTTCAGCATGTTTTGGGCCTGTATTTTGAAAACACTCTAACACGGAGTAAGCATGTACAGATCGCTTCTGGAACCCCAAAATATCGAATTTTCGGGTTTTTTGAGCCTGAATTTGAGATATAAACGGGTACAGAAGATGCATGCACATATCGACTTTTAGGCACCTAAAATTATCGATTTTGAGCATGTTTTGGGTCTGTATCTAGAAAACATTCTAACTAGGAGTAGGCATGTACAGATCGCTTCTAGGACCCAAAAATACTGAATTTTCGGGTGTTTTGAGCCTGAATTTAAGATATAAACGTGTACAGAAGATGCAGGCACATATTGAATATAGCACCTAAAATATCGATTTTCAGCATGTTTTGGGCCTGTTTCTGAGTAGGCATGTACAGATCGCTTCTTGGACCCCAAAATACCGATTTTTCGTGTGTTTGAAGCATGAATTTGAGATATAAACGGGTACAGAAGATGCCTTCACATATTGACTTTGGGCATCTAAAATATCGATTTTCAGCATGTTTTGGGCATGTATCTGATTAGGCATGTACAGATCGCCTCTGGGACCCCAAAATATCGAATTTTCTGGTGTTTTGGGCATGAATTTGAGATACCGACTTTGGGCACCTAAAAAATCGATTTTTAGCATGTATTGGTTCTATATTTTGAAAATATTCTAGCACTGAGTAGGCATGTACAGATCGCTTCTGAGACCCCAAAATATCGAATTTTCGGGTATTTTGAGCCTGAATTTGAGAAATAAACGGGTACAGAAGATTCATGCACATATTGACTTTGGGCACCTAAAATATCGATTTTCAGCATGTTTTGGGCCTGTATTTTGAAAATACTCTAACACGGAGTAGGCATCTACGGATTGCTTCTGGGACACCAAAATATCGAATTTTCGGGTGTTTTGAGCCTGAATTTGAGATATAAGCGGGTACTGAAGATGCATGCACATATCGACTTTTGGGCACATAAAATATCGCTTTTTAGCATGTTTTGGGTCTGTATCTTGAAAACATTCTAACTAGGAGTAGGCATGTACAGATCGCTTCTGGAACCCCAAAATATCGAATTTTCGGGTTTTTTGAGCCTGAATTTGAGATATAAACGGGTACAGAAGATGCATGCACATATCGACTTTTAGGCACCTAAAATTATCGATTTTGAGCATGTTTTGGGTCTGTATCTAAAAAACATTCTAACTAGGAGTAGGCATGTACAGATCGCTTCTAGGACCCAAAAATACTGAATTTTCGGGTGTTTTGAGCATGAATTTGAGATATAAACGTGTACAGAAGATGCATGCACATATCGACTTTGGACACTTATAATATCGATTTTTAACATGTTTTGAGCCTATATTTTGAAAATATTCTAGCACTGAGTAGGCATGTACAGATCGCCTCTGGGACCCCAAAATATCGAATTTTCTGGTGTTTTGGGCATGAATTTGAGATACCGACTTTGGGCACCTAAAAAATCGATTTTTAGCATGTATTGGTTCTATATTTTGAAAATATTCTAGCACTGAGTAGGCATGTACAGATCGCTTCTGAGACCCCAAAATATCGAATTTTCGGGTATTTTGAGCCTGAATTTGAGATATAAACGGGTACAGAAGATTTATGCACATATTGACTTTGGGCACCTAAAATATCGATTTTCAGCATGTTTTGGGCCTGTATTTTGAAAATACTCTAACACGGAGTAGGCATCTACGGATTGCTTCTGGGACACCAAAATATCGAATTTTCGGGTGTTTTGAGCCTGAATTTGAGATATAAACGGGTACTGAAGATGCATGCACATATCGACTTTTGGGCACATAAAATATCGATTTTTAGCATGTTTTAGGTCTGTATCTTGAAAACATTCTAACTAGGAGTAGGCATGTACAGATCACTTTTGGGACCCCAAAATATCGAATTTTTGGGTGTTTGGACCTGAATTTGAGGTATAAACGGGTACAGAAGATGAATGTACAGATCGCTTCTGGGACCCCAAAATATCGAATTTTCGGGTGTTTTGGGCCTGAAATTGAGATACCGACTTTGGGCACCTAAAAAATCGATTTTTAGCATGTATTGGTTCTATATTTTGAAAATATTCTAGCACTGAGAAGGCACGTACAGAT
This sequence comes from Petrolisthes cinctipes, assembly GCA_033782935.1. Classification (NCBI taxonomy): domain Eukaryota; kingdom Metazoa; phylum Arthropoda; class Malacostraca; order Decapoda; family Porcellanidae; genus Petrolisthes; species Petrolisthes cinctipes. Next base: position 6,101,592 of record JAWQEG010000043.1, on the reverse strand, counting down.
CGTTTCTGGGACCCCAAAATTACCGAATTTTCGGGTGTTTTGAGCCTGAATTTGAGATATAAACGGTTACAGAAGATGCATGCACATATCGACTTTGGGCACCTAAAATATCGATTTTTAGCATGTTTTGGGCCTACATTTTGGAAAAAATCTAGCACTGAGTAGGCATGTACAGATCACTTCTGGGACCCCAAAATATCGAATTTTCGGGTGTTTGGAGCCTGAATTTGAGATATAAACGGGTACAGAAGATGCATGCACATATTGACTTTGGGAACCTAAAATATCGATTTTCAGCATGTTTTGGGCCTGGATTTTGAAAATACTCTAACACGGAGTAGCCATGTACAGATCGCTTCTGGGATCCCAAAATATCGAATTTTCGGGTGTTTGGAGCCTGAATTTGAGATATAAACGATTACTGAAGATGCATGCACATATCAACTTTTGGGAACCTAAAATATCGATTTTTAACATGTTTTGGATCTGTATCTTGAAAACATTCTAACTAGGAGTAGGCATGTACAGATCGCTTCTAGGACCCAAAAATAGCGAATTTTCGGGTGTTTGGAGCATGAATTTGAGATATAAACAGGTACAGAAGATGCATGCACATATTGAATTTGAGCACCTAAAATATCGATTTTCAGCATGTTTTGGGGCTGTATTTTGAAAATACTCTAACACGAAGTAGGCATGCACAGATCGCTTCTGGGACTCCAAAATATCGAATTTTCGGGTGTTTGGAGCCTGAATTTGAGATATAAACAGGTACAGAAGATGCATGCACAAATCGACTTTTGGGTACCTAAAGGATCGATTTTCAGTATGTTTTGGGCCTGTATTTTGAAAACACTCTAACACGGAGTAGGCATGTACAGATCGCTTCTGGGACCCTTAAAATATCGAATTTTCGGGTGTTTTGAGCCTGAATTTGATATATAAACGGGTACTGAAGATGCATGAACATATCAACTTTTGGGCACCTAAAATATCGATTTTGAGCATGTTTTGGGTCTGTATCTAGAAAACATTCTAACTAGGAGTAGGCATGTACAGATCGCTTCTAGGACCCAAAAATACTGAATTTTCGGGTGTTTTGAGCCTGAATTTGAGATATAAACGTGTACAGAAGATGCATGCACATATCGACTTTGGACACTTATAATATCGATTTTTAGCATGTTTTGAGCCTATATTTTGAAAATATTCTAGCACTGAGTAGGCATGTACAGATCGCTTATGGAACCCAAAAATATCGAATTTTCAAGTGTTTTGAGGTTGAATTTGGGATATAAACGGGTGAATAAGATGCATACACATATTGACTTTGGGCACCTAAAATATGGATTTTCAGCATGTTTTGGGCCTGTATTTTGAAAATACTCTAAAACGGAGTAGGCATATACATATCGCTTCTAGGACCCCAAAATATCGAATTTTCGGGTGTTTGGAGCATGAATTTGAGATATATACGGGTACGTAAGATGCATACACATATTGACTTTGGACACCTAAAATATCGATTTTCAGCATGTTTTGGGCATGTATTTTAAAAATACTCTAAGACGGAGTAAGCAGGTACAGATCGCTTCTGGGACCCCAAAATATCGAAATTTCGTTTTTTTTTTTTTAGCCTGAATTTGAGATATAAACGGGTACAGTAGGTGCATGCACATATCGACTTTGAACACTTAAAATATCGATTTTTAGCATGTTTTTTAGCCTATATATTGAAAACATTCTAGCATTGAGTAGACATGTACAGATCGCTTCTGTGACCCCAAAATATCGAATTTTCGGGTGTTTTGAGGTTGAATTTGGGATATAAACGGGTGCAGAAGATGCATGCACATATCGACTTTTGGGCAATTAAAAGACCAATTTTCAGTATGTTTTGGGCCTGTATTTTGAAAATACTCTAACACGGAGTAGGCATGTACAGATCGTTTCTGGGACCCCAAAATATCGAATTTTCGGGTGTTTTGGGCCTGAATTTGAGATATCGACTTTGGGCACCTAAAATATCTATTTTTAGCATGTTTTGGTCTTGTATCTTAGTAGGCATGTACAGATCACTTCTGGGACCCCAAAATATTAAGTTTTTGGGTGTTTTGGGCCTGAATTTGAGATATCGACTTTGGGCTCTTAAAATATCGATTTTTAGCATGTTTTAGGTCTGTATCTTAAAAGCATTCTAACGAGGAGTAGGCATGTACAGATCGCTTCTAGGACCCAAAAATACCTAATTTTCGGGTGTTTTGAGCCTTAATTTGAGATATAAACGGGTACAGAAGTTGCATGCACATATCGACTTTGGACACTTAAAATATCGATTTTTAGCATGTTTTGAGCCTATATTTTGAAAACATTCTAGTACTGACTAGGCATGTACAGATCGCTTCTAGGACCCCAAAATATCGAATTTTCAGGAGTTTGGAGCTGAATTTGAGATATAAACGGGTACAGAAGATGCATGCAAATATTCACTTTGGGCACCTAAAATATCGATTTACTGCATGATTTGGGCCAATACTTTGAAAATACTCTAACACGGAGTAGGCATGTACAGATCGCTTCTGGGACCCCAAAATATCGAATTTTCGGGTGTTTTGGGCCTAATTTTGAGATATCGACTTTGGGCACTTAAAATATCGATTTTTAGCAAGTTTTGGGCCTATATTTTGAAAATATTCTAGCACTGAGTAGGCATGTACAGATCGCTTCTGGGACTCCAAAATATCGAGTTTTCGGGTGTTTTGAGCATGGATTTGAGATATAAACAGGTACAGAAGATGCATGCACATATTGACTTTGGACACTTAAAATATCGATTTTCAGCATGTTTTGGGCCTGTATTTTAAAAATACTCTAAGACGGAGTAAGCAGGTACAGATCGCTTCTGGGACCCCAAAATATCGAATTTTCGGGTGTTTTGAGGTTGAATTTGGGATATAAACGGGTGCAGAAGATGCATGCACATATCGACTTTTGTTCACTTAAAAGACCAATTTTCAGTATGTTTTGGGCCTGTATTTTGAAAATACTCAAACACCGAGTAGGCATGTACAGATCGTTTCTGGGACCCCAAAATATCGAATTTTCGGGTGTTTTGGGCCTGAATTTGAGATATCAACTTTGGGCACCTAAAATATCGATTTTTAGCATGTTTTGGTCCTGTATCTTGGTAGGCATGTACAGATCACTTCTGGGACCCCAAAATATTAAGTTTTTGGGTGTTTTGGGCCTGAATTTGAGATATCGACTTTGGGCTCTTAAAATATCGATTTTTAGCATGTTTTAGGTCTGTATCTTAAAAGCATTCTAACGAGGAGTAGGCATGTACAGATCGCTTCTAGGACCGAAAAATACAGAATTTTCGGGTGTTTTGAGCCTGAATTTGAGATATAAACGGGTACAGAAGATGCATGCACATATCGACTTTGGACACTTAAAATATCGATTTTTAGCATGTTTTGAGCCTATATTTTGAAAACATTCTAGCACTGACTAGGCATGTACAGATCGCTTCTGGGACCCCAAAATATCGAGTTTTCGGGTGTTTGGAGCTGAATTTGAGATATAAACGGGTACAGAAGATGCATGCACATATTCACCTTGGGCACATAAAATATCGATTTTCGGCATGTTTTGGGCCAGTATTTTGAAAATACTCTAACACGGAGTAGGCATGTACAGATCGCTTCTGGGACCCCAAAATATCGAATTTTCGGGTGTTTTGGGCCTAATTTTGAGATATCGACTTTGGGCACTTAAAATATCGATTTTTAGCATGTTTTGGGCCTATATTTTGAAAATATTCTAGCACTGAGTAGGCATGTACAGATCGCTTCTGGGACCCCAAAATATCGAATTCTCAGGTGTTTTGAGCTGAATTTGAGATATAAACGGGTACGGAAGATACATGCACATATTGACTTTGCGCACCTAAAATATCGATTTTCAGCATGTTTTGGGCCTGTATTTTGGAAATACTCTAACACGGACTAGGCATGTACAGATCTTTTTTTAGGACCCCAAAATATCGAATTTTCGGGTGTTTTTGGGCCTGAATTTGAGATATCGACTTTGGGCACCTAAAATATCGATTTTTAGCATGTTTTGTGCCTATATTTTGAAAATATTCTAGCACTGAGTAGGCATGTACATATCGCTTCTGGGACCCCAAAATATCGAATTTTCGGGTGTTTGGAGCCTGAATTTGAGATATCGACTTTGGGCACCTAAAATATCGATTTTTAGCATGTTTTGGGCCTACATTTTGGAAAAAATCTAGCACTGAGTAGGCATGTACAGATCACTTCTGGGACCCCAAAATATCGAATTTTCGGGTGTTTGGAGCCTGAATTTGAGATATAAACGGGTACAGAAGATGCATGCACATATTGACTTTGGGAACCTAAAATATCGATTTTCAGCATGTTTTGGGCCTGGATTTTGAAAATACTCTAACACGGAGTAGCCATGTACAGATCGCTTCTGGGATCCCAAAATATCGAATTTTCAGGTGTTTTGAGCCTGAATTTGAGATATAAACGATTACTGAAGATGCATGCACTTATCAACTTTTGGGAACCTAAAATATCGATTTTTAACATGTTTTGGATCTGTATCTTGAAAACATTCTAACTAGGAGTAGGCATGTACAGATCGCTTCTAGGACCCAAAAATAGCGAATTTTCGGGTGTTTGGAGCATGAATTTGAGATATAAACAGGTACAGAAGATGCATGCACATATTGAATTTGAGCACCTAAAATATCGATTTTCAGCATGTTTTGGGGCTGTATTTTGAAAATACTCTAACACGAAGTAGGCATGCACAGATCGCTTCTGGGACTCCAAAATATCGAATTTTCGGGTGTTTGGAGCCTGAATTTGAGATATAAACAGGTACAGAAGATGCATGCACAAATCGACTTTTGGGTACCTAAAGGATCGATTTTTAGTATGTTTTGGGCCTGTATTTTGAAAACACTCTAACACGGAGTAGGCATGTACAGATCGCTTCTGGGACCCTTAAAATATCGAATTTTCGGGTGTTTTGAGCCTTAATTTGATATATAAACGGGTACTGAAGATGCATGCACATATCAACTTTTGGGCACCTAAAATATCGATTTTGAGCATGTTTTGGGTCTGTATCTAGAAAACATTCTAACTAGGAGTAGGCATGTACAGATCGCTTCTAGGATCCAAAAATACTGAATTTTCGGGTGTTTTGAGCCTGAATTTGAGATATAAACGTGTACAGAAGATGCATGCACATATCGACTTTGGACACTTATAATATCGATTTTTAGCATGTTTTGAGCCTATATTTTGAAAATATTCTAGCACTGAGTAGGCATGTACAGATCGCTTATGGAACCCAAAAATATCGAATTTTCAAGTGTTTTGAGGTTGAATTTGGGATATAAACGGGTGAATAAGATGCATACACATATTGACTTTGGGCACCTAAAATATGGATTTTCAGCATGTTTTGGGCCTGTATTTTGAAAATACTCTAAAACGGAGTAGGCATATACATATCGCTTCTGGGACCCCAAAATATCGAATTTTCGGGTGTTTGGAGCCTGAATTTGAAATATAAACGGGTACAGAAGATGCATGCACATATCGACTTTTGGGCACATAAAAGATCGATTTTCAGTATGTTTTGGGCCTATATTTTGAAAATATTCTAACACTGAGTAGGCATGTACAGATCGCCTCTGGGACTCCAAAATATCGAATTTTCTGGTGTTTTGGGCGTGAATTTGAGATATCGACTTTGGGCACCTAAAATATCGATTTTTAGCATGTATTGGGTCTATATTTTGAAAATATTCTAGCACTGAGTAGGCATGTAAAGATTGCTTCTGGGACCGTAAAATGTTGAATTTTCTGGTGTTTTGAGGTTGAATTTGAGATATAAATGGGTACTGAAGATGCATGCACATATCGACTTTTGGACTCCTAAAATATTGATTTTGAGCTTGTTTTGGGTCTGTATCTTAAAAACATTCTAACTAGGAGTACGCATTTACAGTTCGCTTCTAGGACCCAAAAATACCGAATTTGTGGGTGTTTTGAGGCGGAATTTGAGATATAAACAGGTACAGAAGATTCATGCACATATCGGCTTTGGACACATAAAATATCGATTTTTAGCATGTTTTGAGCCTATATTTTGAAAACATTCTAGCACTGAGTAGGCATGAACAGATCGCTTCTGGGACCTAAAAAAAAAAATCTAATTTTCGGGTGTTTTGAGGTTGAATTTGGGATATAAACGGGTGCAGAAGATGAATACACATATTGACTTTGGGCACATAAAATATCGATTTTCAACATGTTTTTTGCCTGTATCTGAGTAGGCATGTACAGATCGCTTCTGGGACTTCAAAATATAGAATTTTCGGGTGTTTGGAGCCTGAGTTTAAGATATAAACGGGTACTAAAGATGCATGCACATATCGACTTTGGAAACTTAAAATATCGATTTTTAGCACGTTTTAAGCCTATATTTTGAAAACATTCTAGCACTGAGTAGGCATGTACAGATCGCTTCTGGGACCCAAAAATTTCGAATTTTCGGGTGTTTTGAGGTTGAATTTGGGATATAAACGGGTGCAGAAGATGCACACACATATTGACTTTGGGCACCTGAAATATCGATTTTCAGCATGTTTTTGGCCTGCATCTGAGTAGGCATGTACAGATTGCTTCTAGGGCCCAAAAATACCGAATTTTCGGGTGTTTTGGGCCTGAATATGAGATATCGACTTTGGGCACTTAAAATATCGATTTTTAGAATGTTTTAGGCATATATTTTGAAAATATTCTTGAACTGAGTAGGCATGTACAAATCGCTTCTGGGACCCCAAAATATCGAATTTTCGGGTGTTTTGAGCCTGAATTTGAGATATAAACGGGTACAGAAGATGCATGCACATATTGACTTAGGACACCTAAAATATCGATTTTCAGGATGTTTTGGGCCTGTATTTCGAAAATACTCTAACACTGGGTAGGCATGTACAGATCGCTTCTGGGACCCCAAAATATCGAATTTTCGGGTGTTTTGGGCCTGAATTTAAAATATCGATATTGGGCACCTAAAATATCGATTTTTAGCATGTTTTGATCCTGTATTTTGAAAATATTCTAGCACTGAGTAGGCATGTACAGATCGCTTCTGGGACCCAAAAATATCGAGTTTTCGGGTGTTTGGAGCCTGCATTTGAGATATAAACGGGTTCAGAAGATGCATGCACATATCGACTTTTGGACACTTAAAAGATCGATTTAAAGTATGTGTTGGGCCTGTATTTTGAAAATACTCTAACACGGAGTAGGCATGTACAGATCGTTTCTGGGACCCCAAAATATCGACTTTTCGGGTGTTTTGAGCTAGAATTTGAGATATAAACGGGTTCTGAAGATGCATGCACATATTGACTTTTGGACACCAAAAATATCGATTTTGAGCATATTTTCCTCTGTATCTTGAAAACATACTAACTAGAAGTAGGCATGTACAGATCGCTTCTAGGACCAAAAAATTACGAATTTTCGGGTGTTTTGAGCCTGCATTTGAGATATAAACGGGTTCAGAAGATGCATGCACATATCAACTTTGGACACATAAAAATAACGATTTTTAGCATGTTTTTAGCCTATATTTAGAAAACATTCTAGCATTGAGTAGGCATGTACAGATCGCTTCTGGGACCCCAAAATATCGAATTTTGGGGTGTTTTGAAGTTGAATTTGAGATATAAACGGGTGCAGAAGATTCATACACATATTGACTTTGGGCACCTAAAATATCGATTTTGAGCATGTTTGGGCCTGTATCTGAGTAGGCATGTACAACTCGCTTCTGGGACCCGAAAATATCGAATTTTTGTGGGTTTGGAGCATGAATTTGAGAGATAAACGGGTACAGAAGATGCATGCACATATCAAATTTTGGTCACCTACAAGATCGATTTTCAGTATGTTTTGGGCCTGTATTTTGAAAATACTCTAAACGGAGTAGGCATGTACAGATTGCTTCTGGGACCCCAAAATATAAGTTTTTCGGGTGTTTTGGGCCTGAATTTGAGATATCGACTTTGGGCACTTAAAATATCGATTTTAGCATGTTTTTTGCCTATATATTGAAAATATTCTAGCACTGAGTATGCATGTACAGCTACCTTCTGGGACCCCAAAATATCGAATTTTCGGGTGTTTTGAGAATGAATTTGAGATATAAACGGGTACAGAAGATGCATGCACATATTGACTTTGGGTTCCTAAAATATCGATTTTCAGCATGTTTTGGGCCTGTATCTGAGTAGGCATGTACAGATCGCTTCTGGGACCCCAAAATATCGAGTTTTCGGGTGTTTGGAGCCTGAATTTGAGATATAAACGGGTACAGATGATGAATGCACAAATCGACTTTTCGGCACCTAAAAGATAGATTTTCATTATGTTTTGGGCCTGTAATTTGAAAATACTCTAACACGGAGTAGGTATGTACAGATCGCTTCTGGGACCCCAAAATATCGAATTTTCGTGTGTTTTGGGCCTGAATTTGAGATATCGACTTTGGGCACCTAAAAATACGATTTTTAGCATGTTTTGTGCCTATATTTTGAAAATATTCTAGCACTGAGTAGGCATGTACATATCGCTTCTGGGACCCCAAAATATCGAATTTTCGGGTGTTTGGAGCCTGAATTTGAGATATCGACTTTGGGCACCTAAAATATCGATTTAAAGCATGTTTTGTTCCTACATTTTGAAAAATATCTAGCACTGAGTAGGCATGTACAGATCACTTCTGGGACCCCAAAATATCGAATTTTCGGGTGTTTGGAGCCTGAATTTGAGATATAAACGGGTACAGAAGATGCATGCACATATTAACTTTGGACACCTGAAATATCGATTTTCAGCATGTTTTGGGCCTGTATTTTGAAAACACTCTAACACGTAGTAAGCATGTACAGATCGCTTCCGGAACCCCAAAATATCGAATTTTCGGGTTTTTTGAGCTTGAATTTGAGATATAAACGGGTACAGAAGATGCATGCACATATCGACTTTTAGGCACCTAAAATTATCGATTTTGAGCATGTTTTGGGTCTGTATCTAGAAAACATTCTAACTAGGAGTAGGCATGTACAGATCGCTTCTAGGACCCAAAAATACTGAATTTTCGGGTGTTTTGAGCCTGAATTTGAGATATAAACGTGTACAGAAGATGCATGCACATATTGACTTTGGACACTTATAATATTGAATTTTAGCATGTTTTGAGCCTATATTTTGAAAATATTCTAGCACTGAGTAGGCATGTACAGATCGCTTATGGGACCCAAAAATATCGAATTTTCAAGTGTTTTGAGGTTGAATTTGGGATATAAACGGGTGAATAAGATGCATACACATATTGACTTTGGGCACCTAAAATATGGATTTTCAGCATGTTTTGGGCCTGTATTTTGAAAATACTCTAAAACGGAGTAAGCATATACAGATCGCTTCTGGGACCCCCAAATATCGAATTTTCGGGTGTTTGGAGCCTGAATTTGAGATATAAACGGGTACAGAAGATGCATGCACATATCGACTTTTGGGCACATAAAAGATCGATTTTCAGTATGTTTTGGGCCTATATTTTGAAAATATTCTAACACTGAGTAGGCATGTACAGATCGCCTCTGGGACCCCAAAATATCGAATTTTCTGGTGTTTTGGGCATGAATTTGAGATACCGACTTTGGGCACCTAAAAAATCGATTTTTAGCAGGTATTGGTTCTATATTTTGAAAATGTTCTAGCACTGAGTAGGCATGTACAGATCGCTTCTGAGACCCCAAAATATCGAATTTTCGGGTATTTTGAGCCTGAATTTGAGATATAAACGGGTACAGAAGATTCATGCACATATTGACTTTGGGCACCTAAAATATCGATTTTCAGCATGTTTTGGGCCTGTATTTTGAAAATACTCTAACACGGAGTAGGCATCTACGGATTGCTTCTGGGACACCAAAATATCGAATTTTCGGGTGTTTTGAGCCAGAATTTGAGATATAAACGGGTACTGAAGATGCATGCACATATCGACTTTTGGGCACATAAAATATCGATTTTTAGCATGTTTTGGGTCTGTATCTTGAAAACATTCTAACTAGGAGTAGGCATGTACAGATCACTTTTGGGACCCCAAAATATCGAATTTTTGGGTGTTTGGACCTGAATTTGAGGTATAAACGGGTACAGAAGATGAATGTACATATCGACTTTTGGGCACCTAATAGATCGATTTTCAGTATGATTTGGGCGTGTATTTAAAAAATACTCTAACACGGAGTATGCATGTACAGATCGCTTCTGGGACCCCAAAATATCGAATTTTCGGGTGTTTTGTGCCTGAAATTTAGATATGGACTTTGGGAACCTAAAATATCGATTTTTAGCATGTTTTGGGCCTATATTTTGAAAATATTCTAGCACTGAGTAGGCACGTACAGATCGTTTCTGGAACCCCAAAATTACCGAATTTTCGGGTGTTTTGAACCTGAATTTGAGAAATAAACGGTTACAGAAGATGCATGCACATATCGACTTTGGACACTTAAAATATCGATTTTTAGCATGTTTTGAGCCTATATTTTGAAAACATTCTAGCACTGAGTAGGCATGTAAAGATTGCTTCTGGGACCGTAAAGTGTTGAATTTTCGGGTGTTTTGAGGTTGAATTTGGGATATAAATGGGTACTGAAGATGCATGCACTTATCGACTTTTGGACTCCTAAAATATCGATTTTGAGCTTGTTTTGGGTCTGTATCTTAAAAACATTCTAACTAGGAGTACGCATTTACAGTTCGCTTCTAGGACCCAAAAATACCGAATTTTTGGGTGTTTTGAGGCGGAATTTGAGATATAAACAGGTACAGAAGATTCATGCACATATCGACTTTGGACACTTAAAATATCGATTTTTAGTATGTTTTGAGCCTATATTTTGAAAACATTCTAGCACTGAGTAGGCATGAACAGATCGCTTCTGGGGCCTAAAAAAAAAAAATCTAATTTTCGGGTGTTTTGAGGTTGAATTTGGGATATAAACGGGTGCAGAAGATGAATACACATATTGACTTTGGGCACATAAAATATTGATTTTCAACATGTTTTTTGCCTGTATCTGACTAGGCATGTACAGATCGCTTCTGGGACCCCAAAATATAGAATTTTCGGGTGTTTGGAGCCTGAGTTTAAGATATAAACGGGTACTAAAGATGCATGCACATATCGACTTTGGACACTTAAAATATCGATTTTTAGCATGTTTTAAGCCTATATTTTGAAAACATTCTAGCACTGAGTAGGCATGTACAGATCGCTTCTGGGACCGTAAAGTGTTGAATTTTCGGGTGTTTTGAGGTTGAATTTGGGATATAAACGGGTGCAGAAGATGCATACACATATTGACTTTGGGCACCTAAAATATCGATTTTTAGCATGTTTTGGGCCTGCATCTGAGTAGGCATGTACAGATTGCTTCTAGGACCCAAAAATACCGAATTTTCGGGTGTTTTGGGCCTGAATTGAGATATCGACTTTGGTCACTTAAAATATCGTTTTTTAGAATGTTTTAGGCATATATTTTGAAAATATTCTTGAACTGAGTAGGCATGTACAAGCCGCTTCTGGGACCCCAAAATATCGAATTTTCGGGTGTTTTGAGCCTGAATTTGAGATATAAACGGGTACAGAAGATGCATGCACATATTGACTTTGGACACCTAAAATATCGATTTTCAGGATGTTTTGGGCCTGTATTTCGAAAATACTCTAACACTGTGTAGGCATGCACAGATCGCTTCTGGGACCCCAAAATATCGAATTTTCGGGTGTTTTGGGCCTGAATTTGAAATATCGATATTGGGCACCTAAAATATCGATTATTATCATGTTTTGATCCTGTATTTTGAAAATATTCTAGCACTGAGTAGGCATGTACAGATCGCTTCTGGGACCCAAAAATATCGAGTTTTCGGGTGTTTGGAGCCTGTATTTGAGATATAAACGGGTTCAGAAGATGCATGCACATATCGACTTTTGGACACTTAAACGATCGATTTAAAGTATGTGTTGGGCCTGTATTTTAAAAATACTCTAACACGGAGTAGGCATGTACAGATCGTTTCTGGGACCCCAAAATATCGACTTTTCGGGTGTTTTGAGCCTGAATTTGAGATATAAACGGGTTCTGAAGATGCATGCACATATTGACTTTTGGACACCAAATAATCGATTTTGAGCATATTTTCGTCTGTATCTTGAAAACATACTAACTAGAAGTAGGCATGTACAGATCGCTTCTAGGACCAAAAAATTACGAATTTTCGGGTGTTTTGAGCCTGCATTTGAGATATAAACGGGTTCAGAAGATGCATGCACATATCAACTTTGGACACATAAAATAACGATTTTTAGCATGTTTTTAGCCTATATTTAGAAAACATTCTAGCACTGAGTAGGCATGTACAGATCGCTTCTGGGACCCAAAAATATCGAATTTTCGGGTGTTTTGAAGTTGAATTTGAGATATGAACGGGTGCAGAAGATGCATACACATATTAACTATGGGCACCTAAAATATCGATTTTCAGCATATTTGGGCCTGTATCTGAGTAGGCATGTACAAATCGCTTCTGGGACCCGAAAATATCAAATTTTTGTGTGTTTGGAGCATGAATTTGAGAGATAAATGGGTACAGAAGATGCATGCACATATCAAATTTGGGGGAACCTACAAGATCGATTTTTAGTATGTTTTGGGCCTGTATTTTGAAAATACTCTAAACGGAGTAGGCATGTACATATCGCTTCTGGGACCCCAAAATATCAATTTTTCGGGTGTTTTGGGCCTGAATTTGAGATATCGACTTTGGGCACTTATAATATCGATTTTTAACATGTTTTGGGCCTATATATTGAAAATATTCAAGCACTGAGTATGCATGTACAGATCGCTTCTGGGACCCCAAAATATCGAGTTTTCGGGTGTTTGGAGCCTGAATTTGAGATATAAACGGGTACAGAAGATGAATGCACATATCGGCTTTTCGGCACCTAAAAGATAGATTTTCATTATGTTTTGGGCCTGTAATTTGAAAATACTCTAACACGGAGTAGGTATGTACAGATCGCTTCTGGGAACCCAAATATCGAATTTTCGGGTGTTTTTGAGCCTGAATTTGATATATCGACTTTGGGCACCTAAAATATCGCTTTTTAGCATGTTTTGGGCCTATATTTTGAAAATATTCTAGCACTGAGTAGGCATGTACATATCGCTTCTGGGACCCCAAAATATCGAATTTTCGGGTGTTTGGAGCCTGAATTTGAGATATCGACTTTGGGCACCTAAAATATCGATTTAAAGCATGTTTTGTTCCTACATTTTGAAAAATATCTAGCACTGAGTAGGCATGTACAGATCACTTCTGGGACCTCAAAATATCGAATTTTCGGGTGTTTTGAGCCTGAATTTGAGATATAAACGGGAACAGAACATGCATGCACATATCGACTTTTGGGCACATAAAATATCGATTTTCAGTATGTTTTGGGCCTGTATTTTGAAAATACTCTAACACGGAGTAGCCATGTACAGATCGCTTCTGGGATCCCAAAATATCGAATTTTCAAGTGTTTTGAGCCTGAATTTGAGAAATAAACGATTACTGAAGATGCATGCACATATCAACTTTTGGGAACCTAAAATATCGATTTTTAACATGTTTTGGATCTGTATCATGAAAACATTCTAACTAGGAGTAGGCATGTACAGATCGCTTCTAGGACCCATAAATACCGAATTTTCGGGTGTTTTGATCCTGAATTTGAAATATAAACGGGTACAGAACATGCATGCACATATCGACTTTGGACACTTAAAATATCGATTTTTAGCATGTTTTGAGTCTATATTTTGAAAACATTCTTGCACTGAGTAGGCATGTACAGATCGCTTCTGGGACACAAAAATATCGAATTTTCGTGTGTTTTGGGCCTGAACTTGAGATATCGACTTTGGGCACCTAAAATATCGATTTTTAGCATGCTTTGGGCCTATATTTTTTTAAATATTCTAGCACTGAGTAGGCATGTACAGATCGCTTCTAGGACCCAAAAATATCGAGTTTTCGGGTGTTTGGAGCCTGTATTTGAGATATAAACGGGTTCAGAAGATGCATGCACATATCGACTTTTGGACACTTAAAAGATCGATTTAAAGTATGTGTTGGGCCTGTATTTTAAAAATACTCTAACACGGAGTAGGCATGTACAGATCGTTTCTGGGACCCCAAAATATCGAATTTTCGGGTGTTTTGAGCCTGAATTTGAGATATAAACGGGTTCTGAAGATGCATGCACATATTGACTTTTGGACACCAAAAATATCGATTTTGAGCATATTTTCGTCTGTATCTTGAAAACATACTAACTAGAAGTAGGCATGTACAGATCGCTTCTAGGACCAAAAAATTACGAATTTTCGGGTGTTTTGAGCCTGCATTTGAGATATAAACGGGTTCAGAAGATGCATGCACATATCAACTTTGGACACATAAAATAACGATTTTTAGCATGTTTTTAGCCTATATTTAGAAAACATTCTAGCATTGAGTAGGCATGTACAGATCGCTTCTGGGACCCCAAAATATCGAATTTTCGGGTGTTTTGAAGTTGAATTTGAGATATGAACGGGTGCAGAAGATGCATACACATATTAACTATGGGCACCTAAAATATCGATTTTCAGCATGTTTGGGCCTGTATCTGAGTAGGCATGTACAAATCGCTTCTGGGACCCGAAAATATCGAATTTTTGTGTGTTTGGAGCATGAATTTGAGAGATAAACGGGTACAGAAGATGCATGCACATATCAAATTTTGGGCACCTACAAGATCGATTTTCAGTATGTTTTGGGCCTGTATTTTGAAAATACTCTAAACGGAGTAGGCATGTACATATCGCTTCTGGGACCCCAAAATATCAATTTTTCGGGTGTTTTGGGCCTGAATTTGAGATATCGACTTTGGGCACTTATAATATCGATTTTTAGCATGTTTTGGGCCTATATATTGAAAATATTCTAGCACTGAGTATGCATGTACAGATCGCTTCTGGGACCCCAAAATATCGAGTTTTCGGGTGTTTGGGGCCTGAATTTGAGATATAAACGGGTACAGAAGATGAATGCACATATCGACTTTTCGGCACCTAAAAGATAGATTTTCATTATGTTTTGGGCCTGTAATTTGAAAATACTCTAACACGGAGTAGGTATGTACAGATCGCTTCTGGGAACCCAAAATATCGAATTTTCGTGTGTTTTGGGCCTGAATTTGAGATATCGACTTTGGACACCTATAAATACGATTTATAGTATGATTTGGGCATATATTTTGAAAATATTCTAGCACTGAGTAGGCATTTACAGATCGCTTCTGGGACCCCATATCGAATTTTCGGGTGTTTTTGAGCCTGAATTTGAGATATCGACTTTGGGCACCTAAAATATCGCTTTTTAGCATGTTTTGGGCCTATATTTTGAAAATATTCTAGCACTGAGTAGGCATGTACATATCGCTTCTGGGACCCCAAAATATCGAATTTTCGGGTGTTTTGAGCCTGAATTTGAGATATAAACGGGTACAGAAGATGCATGCACATATTGAATATAGCACCTAAAATATCGATTTTCAGCATGTTTTGGGCCTGTATCTGAGTAGGCATGTACAGATCGCTTCTTGGACCCCAAAATACCGAATTTTCGTGTGTTTGAACCCTGAATTTGAGATATAAACAGGTACAGAAGATGCCTTCACATATTGACTTTGGGCATCTAAAATATCGATTTATATAATGTTTTGGGCCTGTATCTGATTAGGCATGTACAGATCGCTTTTGGGACCACAAAATATCGAATTTTCTGGTGTTTGGAGGATGAATTTGAGATATAAACGGGTACAGAAGATGCATGCACAAATCGACTTTTTGGTACCTAAAAGATCGATTTTCAGTATGTTTTGGGCCTGTATTTTGAAAACACTCTAGCACGGAGTAGGCATGTACAGATCGCTTCTGGGACCCTTAAAATATCGAATTTTCGGGTGTTTTGAGTCTGAATTTGATATATAAACGGGTACTGAAGATGCATGCACATATCAACTTTTGGGCACCTAAAATATCGATTTTGAGCATGTTTTGGGACTGTATCTAGAAAACATTCTAACTTGGAGTAGGCATGTACAGATCGCTTTTAGGACCCAAAAATACTGAATTTTCGGGTGTTTTGAGCCTGAATTTGAGATATAAACGTGTACAGAAGATGCATGCACATATCGACTTTGGACACTTATAATATCGATTTTTAGCATGTTTTGAGCCTATATTTTGAAAATATTCTAGCACTGAGTAAGCATGTACAGATCGCTTATGGGACCCAAAAAAATCGAATTTTCAAGTGTTTTGAGGTTGAATTTGGGATATAAACGGGTGAATAAGATGCATACACATATTGACTTTGGGCACCTAAAATATGGATTTTCAGCATGTTTTGGGCCTGTACTTTGAAAATACTCTAAAACGGAGTAGGCATATACAGATCGCTACTGGGACCCCAAAATATCGAATTTTCGGGTGTTTGGAGCCTGAAATTGAGATATAAACGGGTACAGAAGATACATGCACATATCGACTTTTGGGCACATAAAAGATCGATTTTCAATATGTTTTGGGCCTATTTTTTGAAAATATTCTAACACTGAGTAGGCATGTACAGATCGCCTCCGGGACCCCAAAATATCGAATTTTCTGGTGTTTTGGGCCTGAATTTGAGATATCAACTTTGGGCACCTAAAATATCGATTTTTAGCATGTATTGGGTCTATATTTTGAAAATATTCTAGCACTGAGTAGGCATGTACAGATCGCTTCTGAGACCCAAAAATATCGAATTTTAGGGTATTTTGAGCTTGAATTTGAGATATAAACAGGTAAAGAAGATTCATGCACATATTGACTTTGGGCACCTAAAATATCGATTTTCAGCATGTTTTGGGCCTGTATTTTGAAAATACTCTAACACGGAGTAGGCATGTACGGATTGCTTCTGGGACCCCAAAATATCGAATTTTAGGGTGTTTTGAGCCTGAATTTGAGATATAAACGGGTACTGAAGATGCATGCACATATCGACTTTTGGGCACATAAAATATCGATTTTTAGCATGTTTTGGGTCTGTATCTTGAAAACATTCTAACTAGGAGTAGGCATGTACAGATCGCTATTGTGACCCCAAAATATCGAATTTTTGGGTGTTTGGACCTGAATTTGAGGTATAAACGGGTACAGAAGATGAATGTACATATCGACTTTTGGGCACCTAAAAGATCGATTTTCAGTATGTTTTGGGCCTGTATTTTGAAAATACTCTAACACGGAGTATGCATGTACAGATCGCTTCTGGGACCCCAAAATATCGAATTTTCGGGTGTTTTAGGCCTGAAATTGAGATATGGACTTTGGGAACCTAAAATATCATTTTTTAGCATGTTTTGGGCGTATATTTTGAAAATATTCTAGCACTGAGTAGGCACGTACAGATCGTTTCTGGGACCCCAAAATTACCAAATTTTAGGGTGTTTTGAGCCTGAATTTGAGATATAAACGGGTACAGAAGATGCATGCACATATCGACTTTCGACACTTAAACTATCGATTTTTAGCATGTTTTGAGCCTATATTTTGAAAACATTCTAGGACTGAGTAGGAATGTAAAGATTGCTTCTGGGACCGTAAAATGTTGAATTTTCGGGTGTTTTGAGGTTGAATTTGGGATATAAATGGGTACTGAAGATGCATTCACATATCGACTTTTGGACTCCTAAAATATCGATTTTGAGCTTGTTTTGGGTCTGTATCTTAAAAACGTTCTAACTAGGAGTACGCATTTACAGTTCGCTTCTAGGACCCAAAAATACCGAATTTTTGGGTGTTTTGAGGCGGAATTTGAGATATAAACAGGTACAGAAGATTCATGCACATATCGACTTTGGACACCTAAAATATCGATTTTCAGCATGCTTGGGCCTGTATCTAAGTAGGCATGTACAGATCGCTTCTGGGACCCCAAAATATAAATTTTTCGGGTGTTTTGGGCCTGAATTTGAGATTTCGACTTTGGGCACTTAAAATATTGATTTTTAGCATGTTTTGGGCCTATATATTGAAAATATTCTAGCACTGAGTATGCATGTACAGCTCGCTTCTGGGACCCCAAAATATCGAATTTTCGGGTGTTTTGAGCCTGAATTTGAGATATAAACGGGTACAGAAGATGCATGCACATATTGACTTTGGGTACCTAAAATATCGATTTTCAGCATGTTTTGGGCCTGTATCTGAGTAGGCATGTACAGATCGCTTCTGGGACCCCAAAATATCGAGTTTTCGGGTGTTTGGAGCCTGAATTTGAGATACAAACGGATACAGAAGATGAATGCACAAATCGACTTTTCGGCACCTAAAAGATAGATTTTCATTATGTTTTGAGCCTGTAATTTGAAAATACTCTAACACGGAGTAGGTATGTACAGATCGCTTCTGGGACCCCAAAATATCGAATTTTCGTGTGTTTTGGGCCTGAATTTGAGATATCGACTTTGGGCACCTAAAAATACGATTTATAGCATGATTTGGGCATATATTTTGAAAATATTCTAGCACTGAGAAGGCATTTACAGATCGCTTCTGGGACCCCAAAATATCGAATTTTCGGGTGTTTGGAGCCTGAATTTGAGATATCGACTTTGGGCACCTAAAATATCGATTTTTAGCATGTTTTGTTCCTACATTTTGAAAAATATCTAGCACTGAGTAGGCAACTACAGATCACTTCTGGGACCCCAAAATATCGAATTTTCGGGTGTTTGGAGCCTGAATTTGATATATAAACGGGTACAGAAGATGCATGCACATATCGACTTTTAGGCACCTAAAATTATCGATTTTAAGCATGTTTTAGGTCTGTATCTTGAAAACATTCTAACTAGGTGTAGGCATGCACAGATCGCTTCTAGGACCCAAAAATACCGAATTTTCGGGTGTTTTGAGGTTGAATTTGGAATATAAAAGGGTGCAGAAGATGCATACGCATATTGACTTTAGGCACCTACAATATCGATTTTCAGTATGCTTTGGGCCTGTATTTTAAAAATACTCTAACACGGAGTAAGCATGTACAGATCGCTTCAGTGACCCCAAAATATCGAATTTTCGAGTGTTTAGGGCCTAAATTTGAGATATCGACTTTGGGCACCTAAAATATCGATTTTTAGCATGTTTTGGGACTATATTTTGAAAATATTCTAGCACTGAGTAGGCATGTACAGATAGCTTCTGGGACCCCAAAATATCGAATTCTCGGGTGTTTTGAGCCTGAATTTGAGATATAAACGGGTACAGAAGATACATGCACATATTGACTTTGGCACCTAAAATATCGATTTTTAGCATGTTTTGGGCATGTATCCGAGTAGGCATATACAGATCGCTTCTGGGACCCCAAAATATCGAGTTTTCGGGTGTTTAGAGCCTGCATTTGAGATATAAACGGGTTCAGAAGATGCATGCACATATCGACTTGTGGGCACTTATAAGATCGATTTTCAGTATGTTTTGGGCCTGTATTTTGAAAATACCCTAACACGGAGTAGGCATGTACAGATCGTTTCTGGGACCCCAAAATATCGAATTTTCGGGTGTTTTGGGCCTGAATTTGAGATATCGACTTTGGGCACCCAAAATATCGATTTTAGCATGTTTTGGGCCTATATTTTGAAAATATTCTAGCATTGAGTAGGCATTTACCGATTGCTTCTTGGACCCCAAAATATTGAATTCTCGGGTGTTTTGAGCCTGATTTTGAGATATAAACGGGTACAGAAGATACATGCACATATTGACTTTGGGCACCTAAAATATCGATTTTCAGCATGTTTTGGGCCTGTATCTTAGTAGGCATGTACAGATCACTTCTGGGACTCCAAAATATCGAGTTTTCTGGTGTTTGGAGCCTGCATTTGAGATATAAACGGGTTCAGAAGGTGCATGCACATATCGACTGTTGGTCACTTAAAAGATCAATTTAAGTATGTTTTTGGTCCTGTATTTTGAAAATACTCTAACACGGAGTAGGCATGTACAGATCGTTTCTGGGACCCCAAAATATCGAATTTTCGGGTGTTTTGGGCCTGAATTTGATATATCGACTTTGGGCACCTAAAATATCGATTTTTATCATGTTTTGGGCCTATATTTTGAAAATATTCTAGCACTAAGTAGGCATGTATAGATCGCATCTGGGACCCCAAAATATCGAATTTTCGGGTGTTTTTGAGCCTGAATTTGAGGTATCGACTTTGGGCACCTAAAATATCGATTTTTAGCATGTTTTGTTCCTACATTTTGAAAAATATCTAGCACTGAGTAGGCATGTACAGATCACTTCTGGGACCCCAAAATATCGAATTTTCGGGTGTTTGGAGCCTGAATTTGAGATATAAACGGGTACAGAAGATGCATGCACATATTAACTTTGGACACCTAAAATATCGATTTTCAGCATGTTTTGGGCCTGTATTTTGAAAACACTCTAACACGGAGTAAGCATGTACAGATCGCTTCTGGGACCCCAAAATATCGAATTTTCGAGTTTTTTGAGCCTGAATTTGAGATATAAACGGGTACAGAAGATGCATGCACATATCGACTTTTAGACACCTAAAATATCGATTTTAAGCATGTTTTAGGTCTGTATCTTGAAAACATTCTAACTAGGTGTAGGCATGTACAGATCGCTTCTAGGACCCAAAAATACCGAATTTTCGAGTGTTTTGGGCTAAATTTGAGATATCGTCTTTGGGCAACTAAAATATCGATTTTTAGCATGTTGTGGGCCTATATTTTGAAAATATTCTAGCACTGAGTAGGCATGTACAGATGGTTTCTGGGACCCCAAAATATCGAATTCTCGGGTGTTTTGAGCCTGAATTTGAGATATAAACGGGTACAGAAGATACATGCACATATTGACTTTGGGCACCTAAAATATCAATTTTTAGCATGTTTTGGGCCTGTATCCGAGTAGGCATGTACTGATCGCTTCTGGGACCCCAAAATATCGAGTTTTCGGGTGTTTGGAGACTGCATATGAGATATAAACGGGTTCAGAAGATGCATGCACATATCGACTTTTGGGCACTTAAAAAGATCGATTTTCAGTATGTTTTGGGCCTGTATTTTGAAAAAAACTCTAACACGGAGTATGCATGTACAGATCGCTTCTGGGACCCCAGAATATCGAATTTTCGGGTGTTTTGAGCCTGATTTTGAGATATAAACGGGTACTGAAGATGAATGCACATATCGACTTTTGGGCACCTAAAATATCGATTTTGAGCATGTTTTGGGTCTGTATCTTGAAAACATTCTAACTAGGAGTAGGCATGTTCAGATCGCTTCTAGGACCAAAAAATACCGAATTTTCGGGAGTTTTGAGCCTGAATTTGGGATATAAACGGGTACAGAAGATGCATGCACATATTGACTTTGGACACTTAAAATATCGATTTTTTGCATGTTTTGAGCCTATATTTTGAAAACATTCTTACACTGAATAGGCATGTACAGATCGCTTCTGGGACCCAAAAATATCGTATTTTTGTGTGTTTTGAGGTTGAATTTGGGATATAAACGGGTGTAGAAGATGCATACCCATATTGACTTTGGGCACCTAAAATATCGATTTTCAGCATGTTTTGGGCCTGTATCTGAGTAGGCATGTACAGATCGCTTCTGGGACCCCAAAATATCGAATTTTCTGGGGGTTTGAGCCTGAATTTGAGATATAAACGGGTACTGAAGATTCATGCACATATCGACTTTTGGGCACCTAAAATATCGATTTTTAGCATGTTTTGGGTCTGCATCTTTAAAACATTCAAACTAGGAGTAGGCATGTACAGATCGCTTTTCGGACCCAAAAATACCGAATTTTCGGGTGCTTTGAGCCTGAATTTGAGATAAAAACGGGTACAGAAGATGCATGCACATATCGACTTTCGACCATTAAAATATCGATTTTTAGCATGTTTTGAGCCTATATTTTGAAAACATTCTAGCACTGAGTAGGCATGTATATATCGCTGCTGGAACCCAAAAATATCGAAATTTTGGGTGTTTTGAGGTTGAATTTGGGATATAAACGGGTGCAGAAGATGCATACACATGTTGACTTTGGGCACCTAAAATATCGATTTTCAGCATGTTTTGGGCCATTATCTGAGTAGGCATGTACAGATCCCT
The DNA here is from genome assembly GCA_033782935.1 of Petrolisthes cinctipes. Taxonomy (NCBI): domain Eukaryota; kingdom Metazoa; phylum Arthropoda; class Malacostraca; order Decapoda; family Porcellanidae; genus Petrolisthes; species Petrolisthes cinctipes. Next base: position 6,079,136 of record JAWQEG010000043.1, on the reverse strand, counting down.
TCTGGGACCCTAAAATATCGAATTTTCGGGTGTTTTAGGCCTGAATTTGAGATATCGACTTTGGGCACCTAAAATATCGATTTTTAGCATGTTTTGGGCCTATATTTTGAAAATATTCTAGCACTGAGTAGGCATGTACAGATTGCTTCAGGGACCCCAAAATATCGAATTTTCGGGTGTTTTGAGCCTGAATTTGAGATATAAACGGGTACATATTGACTTTGGGCACCTAAAATATCGATTTTTAGCATGTTTAGGGCCTGTATTTTGAAAATACTCTAACACGGAGTAGGCATGTACAGATCGCTTATGGGACCCCAAAATATCGAATTTTCGGGTGTTTTGAGCCTGAATTTGAGATACAAACGGGTACAGAAGATGCATGTACATATCGACTTTGGACACTTAAAATATCGATTTTTTGCATGTTTTGAGCCTATATTTTAAAAACATTCTAGCACTGAGTAGGCATGTAAAGATCGCTTCTGGAACCCTAAAATATCGAATTTTCGGGTGTTTTGAGGTTGAATTTTGGATATAAACGGGTGCAGAAGATGAATACACATATTGACTTTAAGCACCTAAATTATCGATTTTCAGCATGTTTTAGGCCTGTATCTGAGTAGGCATGTACAGATCGCTTCTGGGACGCCAAAATATCGATTTTTCGGGTGTTTGGAGCCTGAATTTGAAATATAAACGGGTACAGATGATGCATGCACATATCGACTTTTGGGCACGTAAAAGATCGATTTTAAGCATGTTTTGGGCCTGCACTTTTAAAATACTCTAACACGGAGTATGCATGTACATATCGCTTCTGGGACCCCAAAATATCGAATTTCGGGTGTTTTGAGCCTGAATTTGATATATAAACGGGTACAGAACCTGAATGCACATATTGTCTTTGGGAACCTAAAATATCGATTTTCTGCATTTTTTGGGCCAGTATTTTTAAAATACTCTAACACGGAGTATGCATGTACAGATCGCTTCTGGGAACTAAAAAATCGAATTTTCGGTTGTTTTGAGCCTGAATTTGAAATATAAACGGGTACTGAAGAAGCATGCACATAACGACTTTTGGGCACATAAAATATCGATTTTCAGCATGTTTTGGGTCAGTATCTTAAATACATTCTAAATAGGAGTAGGCATGTACAGATCGCCTCTAGGACCCAAAAACACCGAATTTTCGGGTGTTTTGATTATGAATTTGAGATATAAACGGGTACAGAAAATGCATGCACATATCGACTTTGGACACTTAAAATATCGAATTTTAGCATGTTTTGAGCCTATATTTTGAAAACATTCTAGCACTGAGTAGGCATGTACAGATCGCTTCTGGGTCCCAAAACTGTCGAATTTTCGGGTGTTTTGAGGTTGAATTTGGGATATAAACGGGTGCAGAAGATGCATACACATATTGACTTTGGGCACCAAAAATATCGATTTTCAGCATGTTTTCGGCCTGTATTTGAGTATTCATGTACAGATCGCTTCTGGGACCCCAAAATATCGAATTATCGGGTGTTTGGAGCCTGAATTTGAGATATAAACGGGTACAGAAGATGCATGCACATATAGACTTTAGGCACCTAAAATATCGATTTTCAGCATGTTTTGAGCCAGTATTCTGAAAATACTCTAACACGGAGTAGGCATGTACAGATCGCTTTTCGGACCCAAAAATACCGAATTTTCGGGTTTTTTGAGCCTGAATTTGAGGTATAAACGGGTACAGAATATGCATGCACATATTGAATTTGGGCACCTAAAATATCGATTTTCAGCATGTTTTGAGCCTGTACTTTGAAAATACTCTAAAACAGAGTAGGCATATACAGATCGCTTCTGGGACCCCAAAATATCGAATTTTCGGGTGTTTGGAGCCTGAATTTGAGATATAAACGGGTACAGAAGATGCATGCACATATCGACTTTTGGGCACATAAAAGATCGATTTTCAGTATGTTTTGGGCCTATATTTTGAAAATATTCTAACACTGTGTAGGCATGTACAGATCGCCTCTGGGACCCAAAAATATCGAATTTTCTGGTGTTTTGGGCCTGAATTTGAGATATCGACTTTGGGCACCTAAAATATCGATTTTTAGCATGTATTGGGTCTATATTTTGAAAACTTTCTAACTAGGAGTAGGCATGTACAGATCGCTTTTGGGACCCCAAAATATCGAATTTTTGGGTGTTTGGACCTGAATTTGAGGTATAAACGGGTGCAGAATATGGATGCACATATCGACTTTTGGGCACCTAAAAGATCGATTTTCAGTATGTTTTGGGCCTGTATTTTGAAAATACTCTAACACGGAGTAGGCATGTACAGATCGCTTCTTGGACCCCAAAATATCGAATTTTCGGGTGTTTTGGGCCTGAATTTGAGATATCGGCTTTGGGAACCTAAAATATCGATTTTTAGCATTTTTTAATCCTATATTTTGAAAATATTCTAGCACTGAGTAGGCATGTACAGATTGTTTCTGGGACCCCCAAATTACCGAATTTTCGGGTGTTTTGAGCATGAATTTGAGATATAAACAGGTACAGAAGATGCATGCACATATCGACTTTGGACACTTAAAATATTGATTTTTAGCATGTTTTGAGCCTATATTTTGAAAACATTCTAGCACTGAGTAGGCATCTACAGATCGCTTCTGGGACCTAAAAAAATATCTAATTTTCGGGTGTTTTGAGGTTGAATTTGGGATATAAACGGGTGAAGAAGATGAATACACATATTGACTTTGGGCACCTAAAATATCGATTTTCAGCATGTTTTGGGCCTTTATCTGAGTAGGCATGTACAGATCCCTTCTGGGACCCTAAAATTTCGAATTTTCGGGTGCTTCAAGCCTGAATTTGAGATATAAACGGGTACAGAAGATGCATGCGCATATCGACTTTTGGGCACCTAAAAGATCGATTTTCAGTATGTTTTGGTCCTGTATTTTGAAAATACTCTAACACGGAGTAGGTATGTACAGATCACTTCTGTGACCCCAAAATATCGAATTTTCGGGTGTTTTGAGCCTGAATTTGAGATATAATCAGGTACATATTGACTTTGGGCACCTAAAATATCGATTTTTAGCATGTTTTGGGTATGTATTTAGAAAATACTCTAACACGGAGTAGGCATGTACAGATCGCTTCTTGGACCCCAAAATATCGAATTTTCGGGTGTTTTGGGCCTGAATTTGAGATATCAACTTTGGGCACATAAAATATCGATTTTTAGCATGTTTTGGGCCTATATTTTTAAAATATTCTAGCACTGAGTAGGAATGTACAGATCGTTTCTAATACCACAAAATATCGAATTTTCGGGTGTTTTGAGCCTGAATTTGAGATATAAACGGGTACAGAAGATGCATGTACATATCGACTTTGGACACTTAAAATATCGATTTTTAGCATGTTTTGAGCCTATATTTTAAAAACATTCTAGCACTGAGTAGGCATGTACAGATCGCTTCTGGAACCCTAAAATATCGAATTTTCGGGTGTTTTGAGCCTGATTTTGAGATATAAACGGGTACTGAAGATGAATGCACATATCGACTTTTGGGCACATAAAATATCGATTTTGAGCATGTTTTGGGTCTGTATCTTGAAAACATTCTAACTAGGAGTAGGCATGTTCAGATCGCTTCTAGGACCAAAAAATACCGAATTTTCGGGAGTTTTGAGCCTGAATTTGGGATATAAACGGGTACAGAAGATGCATGCACATATTGACTTTGGACACTTAAAATATCGATTTTTAGCATGTTTTGAGCCTATATTTTGAAAACATTCTAGCACTGAGTAGGCATGTATATATCGCTGCTGGAACCCAAAAATATCGAAATTTTGGGTGTTTTGAGGTTGAATTTGGGATATAAACGGGTGCAGAAGATGCATACACATGTTGACTTTGGGCACCTAAAATATCGATTTTCAGCATGTTTTGGGCCATTATCTGAGTAGGCATGTACAGATCCCTTCTGGGACCCTAAAATATCGAATTTTCGGGTGTTTTGGGCCTGAATTTGAGATATCGACTTTGGGCACCTAAAATATCGATTTTTAGCATGTATTGGGTCTATATTTTGAAAACTTTCTAACTAGGAGTAGGCATGTACAGATCGCTTTTGGGACCCCAAAATATCGAATTTTTGGGTGTTTGGACCTGAATTTGAGGTATAAACGGGTGCAGAATATGGATGCACATATCGACTTTTGGGCACCTAAAAGATCGATTTTCAGTATGTTTTGGGCCTGTATTTTGAAAGTACTCTAACACGGAGTAGGCATGTACAGATCGCTTCTTGGACCCCAAAATATCGAATTTTCGGGTGTTTTGAGCCTGAATTTGAGATACAAACGGGTACAGAAGATGCATGTACATATCGACTTTGGACACTTAAAATATCGATTTTTTGCATGTTTTGAGCCTATATTTTAAAAACATTCTAGCACTGAGTAGGCATGTAAAGATCGCTTCTGGAACCCTAAAATATCGAATTTTCGGGTGTTTTGAGGTTGAATTTTGGATATAAACGGGTGCAGAAGATGAATACACATATTGACTTTAAGCACCTAAATTATCGATTTTCAGCATGTTTTAGGCCTGTATCTGAGTAGGCGTGTACAGATCGCTTCTGGGACGCCAAAATATCGATTTTTCGGGTGTTTGGAGCCTGAATTTGAAATATAAACGGGTACAGATGATGCAAGCACATATCGACTTTTGGGCACGTAAAAGATCGATTTTAAGCATGTTTTGGGCCTGCACTTTTAAAATACTCTAACACGGAGTATGCATGTACATATCGCTTCTGGGACCCCAAAATATCGAATTTCGGGTGTTTTGAGCCTGAATTTGAAATATAAACGGGTACAGAACCTGAATGCACATATTGTCTTTGGGAACCTAAAATATCGATTTTCTGCATTTTTTGGGCCAGTATTTTGAAAATACTCTAACACGGAGTATGCATGTACAGATCGCTTCTGGGAACTAAAAAATCGAATTTTCGGTTGTTTTGAGCCTGAATTTGAAATATAAACGGGTACTGAAGAAGCATGCACATAACGACTTTTGGGCACATAAAATATCGATTTTCAGCATGTTTTGGGTCAGTATCTTAAATACATTCTAAATAGGAGTAGGCATGTACAGATCGCCTCTAGGACCCAAAAACACCGAATTTTCGGGTGTTTTGATTATGAATTTGAGATATAAACGGGTACAGAAAATGCATGCACATATCGACTTTGGACACTTAAAATATCGAATTTTAGCATGTTTTGAGCCTATATTTTGAAAACATTCTAGCACTGAGTAGGCATGTACAGATCGCTTCTGGGTCCCAAAACTGTCGAATTTTCGGGTGTTTTGAGGTTGAATTTGGGATATAAACGGGTGCAGAAGATGCATACACATATTGACTTTGGGCACCAAAAATATCGATTTTCAGCATGTTTTCGGCCTGTATTTGAGTAGTCATGTACAGATCGCTTCTGGGACCCCAAAATATCGAATTATCGGGTGTTTGGAGTCTGAATTTGAGATATAAACGGGTACAGAAGATGCATGCACATATAGACTTTAGGCACCTAAAATATCGATTTTCAGCATGTTTTGGGCCTATATTTTGAAAATATTCTAACACTGTGTAGGCATGTACAGATCGCCTCTGGGACCCAAAAATATCGAATTTTCTGGTGTTTTGGGCCTGAATTTGAGATATCGACTTTGGGCACCTAAAATATCGATTTTTAGCATGTATTGGGTCTATATTTTGAAAACTTTCTAACTAGGAGTAGGCATGTACAGATCGCTTTTGGGACCCCAAAATATCGAATTTTTGGGTGTTTGGACCTGAATTTGAGGTATAAACGGGTGCAGAAGATGGATGCACATATCGACTTTTGGGCACCTAAAAGATCGATTTTCAGTATGTTTTGGGCCTGTATTTTGAAAATACTCTAACACGGAGTAGGCATGTACAGATCGCTTCTTGGACCCCAAAATATCGAATTTTCGGGTGTTTTGGGCCTGAATTTGAGATATCGGCTTTGGGAACCTAAAATATCGATTTTTAGCATTTTTTAGTCCTATATTTTGAAAATATTCTAGCACTGAGTAGGCATGTACAGATTGTTTCTGGGACCCCCAAATTACCGAATTTTCGGGTGTTTTGAGCATGAATTTGAGATATAAACGGGTACAAAAGATGCATGCACATATCGACTTTTGGACTCCTAAAATATCGATTTTGAGCTTGTTTTGGGTCTGTATCTTGAAAACATTCTAACTAGGAGTAGGCATGTACAGTTCGCTTCTAGGACCTAAAAATACCGAATTTTTTGTGTGCTTTGAGGCTGAATTTGAGATATAAACAGGTACAGAAGATGCATGCACATATCGACTTTGGACACTTAAAATATTGATTTTTAGCATGTTTTGAGCCTATATTTTGAAAACATTCTAGCACTGAGTAGGCATCTACAGATCGCTTCTGGGACCTAAAAAAATATCTAATTTTCGGGTGTTTTGAGGTTGAATTTGGGATATAAACGGGTGAAGAAGATGAATACACATATTGACTTTGGGCACCTAAAATATCGATTTTCAGCATGTTTTGGGCCTTTATCTGAGTAGGCATGTACAGATCCCTTCTGGGACCCTAAAATTTCGAATTTTCGGGTGCTTCAAGCCTGAATTTGAGATATAAACGGGTACAGAAGATGCATGCGCATATCGACTTTTGGGCACCTAAAAGATCGATTTTCAGTATGTTTTGGTCCTGTATTTTGAAAATACTCTAACACGGAGTAGGTATGTACAGATCACTTCTGTGACCCCAAAATATCGAATTTTCGGGTGTTTTGAGCCTGAATTTGAGATATAATCAGGTACATATTGACTTTGGGCACCTAAAATATCGATTTTTAGCATGTTTTGGGTATGTATTTAGAAAATACTCTAACACGGAGTAGGCATGTACAGATCGCTTCTTGGACCCCAAAATATCGAATTTTCGGGTGTTTTGGGCCTGAATTTGAGATATCAACTTTGGGCACATAAAATATCGATTTTTAGCATGTTTTCGGCCTATATTTTTAAAATATTCTAGCACTGAGTAGGAATGTACAGATCGTTTCTAATACCCCAAAATATCGAATTTTCGGGTGTTTTGAGCCTGAATTTGAGATATAATCGGGTACAGAAGATGCATGTACATATCGACTTTGGACACTTAAAATATCGATTTTTAGCATGTTTTGAGCCTATATTTTAAAAACATTCTAGCACTGAGTAGGCATGTACAGATCGCTTCTGGAACCCTAAAATATCGAATTTTCGGGTGTTTGGAGCCTGAATTTGAGATATAAACGGGTACAGAAGATGCATGCACATATAGACTTTGGGCACCTAAAATATCGATTTTCAGCATGTTTTGGGCCAGTATTTTGAAAATACTCTAACACGGATTAGGCATGTACAGATTGCTTCTGGGACCCAAAAATATCGAATTTTCGGGTGTTTTGAGCTTGAATTTGAGATATAAACGGGTACAGAAGATGCATGCACATATCGACTTTTGGGCACCTAAAATATCGATTTTCAGTATGTTTTGGGCCTGTAATTTGAAAATACTCTAACACGGAGTAGGCATGTACATATCGCTTGTGGGACCCCAAAATATCGAATTTTCGGGTGTTTTGGGCCTGAATTTGAGATATCAACTTTGGGCACATAAAATATCGATTTTTAGCATGTTTTGGGCCTATATTTTTAAAATATTCTAGCACTGAGTAGGCATGTACAAATCGATTCTGGGACTCCCAAATACCGAATTTTTGGGTGTTTTGAGCCTGAATTTGAGATATAAACGGGTACAGAAGATGCATGCACATATTGACTTTGGTCACCTAAAATATCGATTTTTAGGATGTTTTGGGCCTGTATTTTAAAAATACTCTAACATGGAGTAGGCATGTACAGATCACTTCTGGGACCCCAAATTATCGAATTTTTCGGGTGTTTTGGGCCTGAATTTGAGATATCGACTTTGGGCACCTAAAATATCGATTTTTAGCATGCTTTGGGCCTATATTTTGAAAATATTCTAGCACAGAGTAGGCATGTACAGATCGCTTCTGGGACCCCAAAATATCAAATTTTCGGGTGTTTTGAGCCTGAATTTGAGATATAAACGGGTATAGAAGATGCATGCACATATTGACTTTGGACACCTAAAATATCGATTTTCAGCATGTTTTGGGCCTGTATTTTGAAAATACTCTAACACGGAGTAAGCAGGTACAGATCGCTTCTGAGACCCCAAAATATCGAATTTCCTTTTTTTTTTAGCCTGAATTTGAGATATAAACGATGCATTCACATATCGACTTTTGGGCACCTAAAATATCGATTTTGAGCATGTTTTAGGTCTGTATCTTGAAAGCATTCTAACTAGCAGTAGGCGTGTACAGATCGCTTCTAGGACTAAAAAATACGTAATTTTTGGGTGTTTTGAGCCTGAATTTGAGATATAAACGGGTACAGAAGGTGCATGCACAAATCGACTTTGGACACTTGAAATATCGATTTTTAGCATGTTTTTTAGCCTATATATTAAAAAACATTCTAGCACTGAGTAGGCATGTACAGATCGCTTCTGGGACCCCAAAATATCGAATTTTCGGGTGTTTTGAGGTTGAATTTGGGATATAAACGGGTGCAGAAGATGCATGCACATATCGACTTTTGGGCACTTAAAAGATCAATTTTCAGTATGTTTTAGGCCTGTATTTTGAAAATACTCTAACACGGAGTAGGCATGTACAGATCGTTTCTGGGACCCCAAAATATCGAATTTTCGGGTGTTTTGGGCCTGAATTTGAGATATCGACTTTAGGCACCTAAAATATCGATTTTTAGCATGTTTTGGTCCTGTATCTGAGTCGGCATATACATATCACTTCTGGGACTCCAAAATATCGAGTTTTCGGATGTTTTTGGCCTGAATTTGATATATCGATTTTGGGCTCTTAAAATATCGATTTTTGGCATGTTTTAGGTCTATATCTTGAAAGCATTCTAACTAGGAGTGGGCATGTACAGATCGCTTCTAGGACCCATAAATACCGAATTTTCGGGTGTTTTGATCCTGAATTTGAAATATAAACGGGTACAGAACATGCATGCACATATCGTCTTTGGACACTTAAAATATCGATTTTTAGCATGTTTTGAGTCTATATTTTGAAAACATTCTTGCACTGAGTAGGCATGTACAGATCGCTTATGGGACCCAAAAATATCGAATTTTCGTGTGTTTTGGGCCTGAACTTGAGATATCGACTTTGGGCACCTAAAATTTCGATTTCTAGCATGTTTTGGTCATATATTTTGAAAATATTCTAGCACTGAGTAGGTATGTACAGATCGCTTCTGGGATTCCAAAATATCGAATTTTGGGTTGGTTTGAGCCTGAATTTGAGATATAAACGGGTACAGAAGATGCATGCACATATTGACTTTGGGCACCTAAAATATCGATTTTCAGGATGTTTTAGGCCTGTATTTTGAAAATACTCTAACATGGAGTAGGCATGTACAGATCGCTTCTGGGACCACAAAATATCGAATTTTTCGGGTGTTTTGGGCCTGAATTTGAGATATCGACTTTGGGCACCTAAAATATCGATTTTTAGCATGCTTTATGCATATATTTTGAAAATATTCTAGCACAGAGTAGGCATGTACAGATCGCTTCTGGGACCCCAAAATATCAAATTATCGGGTGTTTTGAGCCTGAATTTGAGATATAAACGGGTACAGAAGATGCATGCACATATTGACTTTGGACACCTAAAATATCGATTTTCAGCATGTTTTGGGCCTGTATTTTGAAAATACTCTAAAACGCAGTAAGCATGTACAGATCGCTTCTGAGACCCCAAAATATCGAATTTTCGTTTTTTTTTTTTAGCCTGAATTTGAGATATAAACGATGCATTCACATATCGACTTTTGGGCACCTAAAATATCGATTTTGAGCATGTTTTAGGTCTGTATCTTGAAAGCATTCTAACTAGCAGTAGGCGTGTACAGATCGCTTCTAGGACTAAAAAATACGTAATTTTTGGGTGTTTTGAGCCTGAATTTGAGATATAAACGGGTACAGAAGGTGCATGCACAAATCGACTTTGGACACTTGAAATATCGATTTTTAGCACGGTTTTTAGCCTATATATTAAAAAACATTTTAGCACTAAGTAGGCATGTACAGATCGCTTCTGGGACCCCAAAATATCGAATTTTCGGGTGTTTTGAGGTTGAATTTGGGATATAAACGGGTGCAGAAGATGCATGCACATATCGATTTTTGGGCACTTGAAAGATCAATTTTCAGTATGTTTTTGGCCTGTATTTTGAAAATACTCTAACACGGAGTAGGCATGTACAGATCGTTTCTGGGACCCCAAAATATCGAATTTTCGGGTGTTTTGGGCCTGAATTTGAGACATCTACTTTAGGCACCGAAAATATCGATTTTTAGCATGTTTTGGTCCTGTATCTGAGTCGGCATATACATATCACTTCTGGGACTCCAAAATATCGAGTTTTCGGGTGTTTTTAGCCTGAATTTGAGATATCGACTTTGGGCTCTTAAAATATCGATTTTTGGCATGTTTTAGGTCTATATCTTGAAAGCATTCTAACTAGGAGTATGCATGTACAGATCGCTTCTAGGACTCATAAATACCGAATTTTCGGGTGTTTTGATCCTGAATTTGAAATATAAACGGGTACAGAACATGCATGCACATATCGACTTTGGACACTTAAAATATCGATTTTTAGCATGTTTTGAGTCTATATTTTGAAAACATTCTTGCACTGAGTAGGCATGTACAGATCGCTTCTGGGACCCAAAAATATCGAATTTTCGTGTGTTTTGGGCCTGAACTTGAGATATCGACTTTGGGCACCTAAAATTTAGATTTTTATCATGTTTTGGGCATATATTTTGAAAATATTCTAGCACTGAGTAGGTATGTACTGATCGCTTCTGGGATTCCATAATATTGAATTTTCTGTTGGTTTGAGCCTGAATTTGAGATATAAACGGGTACAGAAGATGCATGCACATATTGACTTTGGGCACTTAAAATATCGATTTTCAGGATGTTTTAGGCCTGTATTTTGAAAATACTCTAACATAGAGTAGGCATGTACAGATCGCTTCTGGGACCCCAAAATATCGAATTTTTCGGGTGTTTTGGGCCTGAATTTGAGATATCGACTTTGGGCACCTAAAATATCGATTTTTAGCATGCTTTGGGCATATATTTTGAAAATATTCTAGCACTGAGTAGGCATGTACAGATCGCTTCTGGGACCCCAAAATGTCAAATTTTCGGGTGTTTTGAGCCTGAATTTGAGATATAAACGGGTACAGAAGATGCATGCACATATTGACTTTGGACACCTAAAATATCGATTTTCAGCATGTTTTGGGCCTGTATTTTGAAAATACTCTAACACGCAGTAAGCAGGTACAGATCGCTTCTGAGACCCCAAAATATCGAATTTCCGTTTTTTTTTTTAGCCTGAATTTGAGATATAAACGATGCATTCACATATCGACTTTTGGGCACCTAAAATATCGATTTTGAGCATGTTTTAGGTCTGTATCTTGAAAGCATTCTAACTAGCAGTAGGCGTGTACAGATCGCTTCTAGGACTAAAAAATACGTAATTTTGGGGTGTTTTGAGCCTGAATTTGAGATATAAACTGGTACAGAAGGTGCATGCACAAATCGACTTTGGACACTTGAAATATCGATTTTTAGCATGTTTTTTAGCCTATATATTAAAAAACATTTTAGCACTATGTAGGCATGTACAGATCGCTTCTGTGACCCCAAAATATCGAATTTTCGGGTGTTTTGAGGTTGAATTTGGGATATAAACGGGTGCAGAAGATGCATGCACATATCGATTTTTGGGCACTTGAAAGATCAATTTTCAGTATGTTTTAGGCCTGTTTTTTGAAAATAATCTAACACGGAGTTGGCATGTACAGATCGTTTCTGGGACCCCAAAATATCGAATTTTCGGGTGTTTTGGGCCTGAATTTGAGATATCGACTTTAGGCACCTAAAATATCGATTTTTAGCATGTTTTGGTCCTGTATCTGAGTTGGCATATACATATCACTTCTGGGACTCCAAAATATCGAGTTTTCGGGTGTTTTTGGCCTGAATTTGAGATATCGACTTTGGGCTCTTAAAATATCGATTTTTGGCATGTTTTAGGTCTATATCTTGAAAGCATTCTAACTAGGAGTAGGCATGTACAGATCGCTTCTAGGACCCATAAATACCGAATTTTCGGGTGTTTTGATCCTGAATTTGAAATATAAACGGGTACAGAACATGCATGCACATATCGACTTTGGACACTTAAAATATCGATTTTTAGCATGTTTTGAGTCTATATTTTGAAAACATTCTTGCACTGAGTAGGCATGTACAGATCGCTTCTGGGACACAAAAATATCGAATTTTCGTGTGTTTTGGGCCTGAACTTGAGATATCGACTTTGGGCACCTAAAATTTCGATTTTTAGCATGTTTTCGGCATATATTTTGAAAATATTCTAGCACTGAGTAGGTATGTACAGATCGCTTCTGGGACTCCAAAATATCGAATTTTCGGTTGGTTTGAGCCTGAATTTGAGATATAAACAGGTACAGAAGATGCATGCACATATTGACTTTGGGCACCTAAAATATCGATTTTCAGGATGTTTTAGGCCTGTATTTTGAAAATACTCTAAAATGGAGTAGGCATGTACAGATCGCTTCTGGGACCCCTAAATATAGAATTTTTCGGGTGTTTTGGGCCTGAATTTGAGATATCGACTTTGGGCACCTAAAATATCGATTTTTAGCATGCTTTGGGCCTATATTTTGAATATATTCTAGCTCTGAGTAGGCATCTACAGATCGCTTCAGAGACCCCAAAATATCGAATTTTCGGGTGTTTTGAGCCTGAATTTGAGATATAAGCGGGTACAGAAGATGCAAGCACATATTGACTTTGGACACCTAAAATATAGATTTTCAGCATGTTTTGGGCCTGTATTTTGAAAATACCCTAACACGGAGTAAGCAGGTACAGATCGCTTCTGGGACCCCAAAATAACGAATTTTCGTTTTTTTACCCTGAATTTGAGATATAAATGAGTACTGAAGATGCATGCACATATCGACTTTTGGTCACCTAAAATATCGATTTTCAGTATGTTTTAGGCCTGTATTTTGAAAATACTCTAACACGGAGTAGGCATGTACAGATCGTTTCTGGGACCCCAAAATATCGAATTTTCGGGTGTTTTGGGCCTGAATTTGAGATATCGACTTTAGGCACCTAAAATATCGATTTTTAGCATGTTTTGGTCCTGTATCTGAGTCGGCATATACATATCACTTCTGGGACTCCAAAATATCGAGTTTTCGGGTGTTTTTGGCCTGAATTTGAGATATCGATTTTGGGCTCTTAAAATATCGATTTTTGGCATGTTTTAGGTCTATATCTTGAAAGCATTCTAACTAGGAGTATGCATGTACAGATCGCTTCTAGGACTCATAAATACCGAATTTTCGGGTGTTTTGATCCTGAATTTGAAATATAAACGGGTACAGAACATGCATGCACATATCGACTTTGGACACTTAAAATATCGATTTTTAGCATGTTTTGAGTCTATATTTTGAAAACATTCTTGCACTGAGTAGGCATGTACAGATCGCTTCTGGGACCCAAAAATATCGAATTTTCGTGTGTTTTGGGCCTGAACTTGAGATATCGACTTTGGGCACCTAAAATTTAGATTTTTAGCATGTTTTGGGCATATATTTTGAAAATATTCTAGCACTGAGTAGGTATGTACAGATCGCTTCTGGGATTCCATAATATCGAATTTTCGGTTGGTTTGAGCCTGAATTTGAGATATAAACGGGTACAGAAGATGCATGCACATATTGACTTTGCGCACCTAAAATATCGATTTTCAGGATGTTTTAGGCCTGTATTTTGAAAATACTCTAACATGGAGTAGGCATGTACAGATCGCTTCTGGGACCCCAAAATATCGAATTTTTCGGGTGTTTTGGGCCAGAATTTGAGATATCGACTTTGGGCACCTAAAATATCGATTTTTAGCATGCTTTGGGCATATATTTTGAAAATATTCTAGCACTGAGTAGGCATGTACAGATCGCTTCTGGGACCCCAAAATATCAAATTTTCGGGTGTTTTGAGCCTGAATTTGAGATATAAACGGGTACAGAAGATGCATGCACATATTGACTTTTGGACACCTAAAATATCGATTTTCAGCATGTTTTGGGCCTGTATTTTGAAAATACTCTAACACGCAGTAAGCAGGTACAGATCGCTTCTGAGACCCCAAAATATCGAATTTCCGTTTTTTTTTTTAGCCTGAATTTGAGATATAAACGATGCATTCACATATCGACTTTTGGGCACCTAAAATATCGATTTTGAGCATGTTTTAGGTCTGTATCTTGAAAGCATTCTAACTAGCAGTAGGCGTGTACAGATCGCTTCTAGGACTAAAAAATACGTAATTTTGGGGTGTTTTGAGCCTGAATTTGAGATATAAACGGGTACAGAAGGTGCATGCACAAATCGACTTTGGACACTTGAAATATCGATTTTTAGCATGTTTTTTAGCCTAAATATTAAAAAACATTTTAGCACTAAGTAGGCATGTACAGATCGCTTCTGGGACCCCAAAATATCGAATTTTCGGGTGTTTTGAGGTTGAATTTGGGATATAAACGGGTGCAGAAGATGCATGCACATATCGATTTTTGGGCACTTGAAAGATCAATTTTCAGTATGTTTTAGGCCTGTTTTTTGAAAATACTCTAACACGGAGTTGGCATGTACAGATCGTTTCTGGGACCCCAAAATATCGAATTTTCGGGTGTTTTGGGCCTGAATTTGAGATATCGACTTTAGGCACCTAAAATATCGATTTTTAGCATGTTTTGGTCCTGTATCTGAGTCGGCATATACATATCACTTCTGGGACTCCAAAATATCGAGTTTTCGGGTGTTTTTGGCCTGAATTTGAGATATCGACTTTGGGCTCTTAAAATATCGATTTTTGGCATGTTTTTGGTCTATATCTTGAAAGCATTCTAACTAGGAGTAGGCATGTACAGATCGCTTCTAGGACCCATAAATACCGAATTTTCGGGTGTTTTGATCCTGAATTTGAAATATAAACGGGTACAGAACATGCATGCACATATCGACTTTGGACAATTAAAATATCGATTTTTAGCATGTTTTGAGTCTATATTTTGAAAACATTCTTGCACTGAGTAGGCATGTACAGATCGCTTCTGGGACACAAAAATATCGAATTTTCGTGTGTTTTGGGCCTGAACTTGAGATATAGACTTTGGGCACCTAAAATTTCGATTTTTAGCATGTTTTGGGCATATATTTTGAAAATATTCTAGCACTGAGTAGGTATGTACAGATCGCTTCTGGGACTCCAAAATATCGAATTTTCGGTTGGTTTGAGCCTGAATTTGAGATATAAACAGGTACAGAAGATGCATGCACATATTGACTTTGGGCACCTAAAATATCGATTTTCAGGATGTTTTAGGCCTGTATTTTGAAAATACTCTAAAATGGAGTAGGCATGTACAGATCGCTTCTGGGACCCCTAAATATAGAATTTTTCGGGTGTTTTGGGCCTGAATTTGAGATATCGACTTTGGGCACCTAAAATATCGATTTTTAGCATGCTTTGGGCCTATATTTTGAATATATTCTAGCTCTGAGTAGGCATCTACAGATCGCTTCAGAGACCCCAAAATATCGAATTTTCGGGTGTTTTGAGCCTGAATTTGAGATATAAGCGGGTACAGAAGATGCAAGCACATATTGACTTTGGACACCTAAAATATAGATTTTCAGCATGTTTTGGGCCTGTATTTTGAAAATACCCTAACACGGAGTAAGCAGGTACAGATCGCTTCTGGGACCCCAAAATAACGAATTTTCGTTTTTTTACCCTGAATTTGAGATATAAATGAGTACTGAAGATGCATGCACATATCGACTTTTGGTCACCTAAAATATCGATTTTCAGTATGTTTTAGGCCTGTATTTTGAAAATACTCTAACACGGAGTAGGCATGTACAGATCGTTTCTGGGACCCCAAAATATCGAATTTTCGGGTGTTTTGGGCCTGAATTTGAGATATCGACTTTAGGCACCTAAAATATCGATTTTTAGCATGTTTTGGTCCTGTATCTGAGTCGGCATATACATATCACTTCTGGGACTCCAAAATATCGAGTTTTCGGGTGTTTTTGGCCTGAATTTGAGATATCGATTTTGGGCTCTTAAAATATCGATTTTTGGCATGTTTTAGGTCTATATCTTGAAAGCATTCTAACTAGGAGTATGCATGTACAGATCGCTTCTAGGACTCATAAATACCGAATTTTCGGGTGTTTTGATCCTGAATTTGAAATATAAACGGGTACAGAACATGCATGCACATATCGACTTTGGACACTTAAAATATCGATTTTTAGCATGTTTTGAGTCTATATTTTGAAAACATTCTTGCACTGAGTAGGCATGTACAGATCGCTTCTGGGACCCAAAAATATCGAATTTTCGTGTGTTTTGGGCCTGAACTTGAGATATCGACTTTGGGCACCTAAAATTTAGATTTTTAGCATGTTTTGGGCATATATTTTGAAAATATTCTAGCACTGAGTAGGTATGTACAGATCGCTTCTGGGATTCCATAATATCGAATTTTCGGTTGGTTTGAGCCTGAATTTGAGATATAAACGGGTACAGAAGATGCATGCACATATTGACTTTGGGCACCTAAAATATCGATTTTCAGGATGTTTTAGGCCTGTATTTTGAAAATACTCTAACATGGAGTAGGCATGTACAGATCGCTTCTGGGACCCCAAAATATCGAATTTTTCGGGTGTTTTGGGCCAGAATTTGAGATATCGACTTTGGGCACCTAAAATATCGATTTTTAGCATGCTTTGGGCATATATTTTGAAAATATTCTAGCACTGAGTAGGCATGTACAGATCGCTTCTGGGACCCCAAAATATCAAATTTTCGGGTGTTTTGAGCCTGAATTTGAGATATAAACGGGTACAGAAGATGCATGCACATATTGACTTTGGACACCTAAAATATCGATTTTCAGCATGTTTTGGGCCTGTATTTTGAAAATACTCTAACACGCAGTAAGCAGGTACAGATCGCTTCTGAGACCCCAAAATATCGAATTTCCGTTTTTTTTTTTAGCCTGAATTTGAGATATAAACGATGCATTCACATATCGACTTTTGGGCACCTAAAATATCGATTTTGAGCATGTTTTAGGTCTGTATCTTGAAAGCATTCTAACTAGCAGTAGGCGTGTACAGATCTCTTCTAGGACTAAAAAATACGTAATTTTGGGGTGTTTTGAGCCAGAATTTGAGATATAAACGGGTACAGAAGGTGCATGCACAAATCGACTTTGGACACTTGAAATATCGATTTTTAGCATGTTTTTTAGCCTATATATTAAAAAACATTTTAGCACTAAGTAGGCATGTACAGATCGCTTCTGGGACCCCAAAATATCGAATTTTCGGGTGTTTTGAGGTTGAATTTGGGATATAAACGGGTGCAGAAGATGCATGCACATATCGATTTTTGGGGACTTGAAAGATCAATTTTCAGTATGTTTTAGGCCTGTTTTTTGAAAATACTCTAACACGGAGTTGGCATGTACAGATCGTTTCTGGGACCCCAAAATATCGAATTTTCGGGTGTTTTGGGCCTGAATTTGAGATATCGACTTTAGGCACCTAAAATATCGATTTTTAGCATGTTTTGGTCCTGTATCTGAGTCGGCATATACATATCACTTCTGGGACTCCAAAATATCGAGTTTTCGGGTGTTTTTGTCCTGAATTTGAGATATCGACATTGGGCTCTTACAATATCGATTTTTGGCATGTTTTAGGTCTATATCTTGAAAGCATTCTAACTAGGAGTAGGCATGTACAGATCGCTTCTAGGACAAATAAATACCGAATTTTCGGGTGTTTTGATCCTGAATTTGAAATATAAACGGGTACAGAACATGCATGCACATATCGACTTTGGACACTTAAAATATCGATTTTTAGCATGTTTTGAGTCTATATTTTGAAAACATTCTTGCACTGAGTAGGCATGTACAGATCGCTTCTGGGACACAAAAATATCGAATTTTCGTGTGTTTTGGGCCTGAACTTGAGATATCGACTTTGGGCACCTAAAATTTCGATTTTTAGCATGTTTTGGGCATATATTTTGAAAATATTCTAGCACTGAGTAGGTATGTACAGATCGCTTCTGGGACTCCAAAATATCGAATTTTCGGTTGGTTTGAGATTGAATTTGAGATATAAACAGGTACAGAAGATGCATGCACATATTGACTTTGGGCACCTAAAATATCGATTTTCAGGATGTTTTAGGCCTGTATTTTGAAAATACTCTAAAATGGAGTAGGCATGTACAGATCGCTTCTGGGACCCCTAAATATCGAATTTTTCCTGTGTTTTGGGCCTGAATTTGAGATATCGACTTTTGGGCACCTAAAATATCGATTTTTAGCATGCTTTGGGCCTATATTTTGAATATATTCTAGCTCTGAGTAGGCATCTACAGATCGCTTCAGAGACCCCAAAATATCGAATTTTCGGGTGTTTTGAGCCTGAATTTGAGATATAAGCGGGTACAGAAGATGCAAGCACATATTGACTTTGGACACCTAAAATATCGATTTTCAGCATGTTTTGGGCCTGTATTTTGAAAATACCCTAACACGGAGTAAGCAGGTACAGATCGCTTCTGGGACCCAAAAATAACGAATTTTCGTTTTTTTACCCTGAATTTGAGATATAAATGAGTACTGAAGATGCATGCACATATCGACTTTTGGTCACCTAAAATATCGATTTTCAGTATGTTTTAGGCCTGTATTTTGAAAATACTCTAACACGGAGTAGGCATGTACAGATCGTTTCTGGGACCCCAAAATATCGAATTTTCGGGTGTTTTGGGCCTGAATTTGAGATATCGACTTTAGGCACCTAAAATATCGATTTTTAGCATGTTTTGGTCCTGTATCTGAGTCGGCATATACATATCACTTCTGGGACTCCAAAATATCGAGTTTTCGGGTGTTTTTGGCCTGAATTTGAGATATCGATTTTGGGCTCTTAAAATATCGATTTTTGGCATGTTTTAGGTCTATATCTTGAAAGCATTCTAACTAGGAGTATGCATGTACAGATCGCTTCTAGGACTCATAAATACCGAATTTTCGGGTGTTTTGATCCTGAATTTGAAATATAAACGGGTACAGAACATGCATGCACATATCGACTTTGGACACTTAAAATATAGATTTTTAGCATGTTTTGAGTCTATATTTTGAAAACATTCTTGCACTGAGTAGGCATGTACAGATCGCTTCTGGGACCCCAAAATATCGAATTTTTCGGGTGTTTTGGGCCAGAATTTGAGATATCGACTTTGGGCACCTAAAATATCGATTTTTAGCATGCTTTGGGCATATATTTTGAAAATATTCTAGCACTGAGTAGGCATGTACAGATCGCTTCTGGGACCCCAAAATATCAAATTTTCGGGTGTTTTGAGCCTGAATTTGAGATATAAACGGGTACAGAAGATGCATGCACATATTGACTTTGGACACCTAAAATATCGATTTTCAGCATGTTTTGGGCCTGTATTTTGAAAATACTCTAACACGCAGTAAGCAGGTACAGATCGCTTCTGAGACCCCAAAATATCGAATTTCCGTTTTTTTTTTTAGCCTGAATTTGAGATATAAACGATGCATTCACATATCGACTTTTGGGCACCTAAAATATCGATTTTGAGCATGTTTTAGGTCTGTATCTTGAAAGCATTCTAACTAGCAGTAGGCGTGTACAGATCGCTTCTAGGACTAAAAAATACGTAATTTTGGGGTGTTTTGAGCCTGAATTTGAGATATAAACTGGTACAGAAGGTGCATGCACAAATCGACTTTGGACACTTGATATATCGATTTTTAGCATGTTTTTTAGCCTATATATTAAAAAACATTTTAGCACTAAGTAGGCATGTACAGATCGCTTCTGGGACCCCAAAATATCGAATTTTCGGGTGTTTTGAGGTTGAATTTGGGATATAAACGGGTGCAGAAGATGCATGCACAAATCGATTTTTGGGCACTTGAAAGATCAATTTTCAGTATGTTTTAGGCCTGTTTTTTGAAAATACTCTAACACGGAGTTGGCATGTACAGATCGTTTCTGGGACCCCAAAATATCGAATTTTCGGGTGTTTTGGGCCTGAATATGAGATATCGACTTTAGGCACCTAAAATATCGATTTTTAGCATGTTTTGGTCCTGTATCTGAGTCGGCATATACATATCACTTCTGGGACTCCAAAATATCGAGTTTTCGGGTGTTTTTGTCCTGAATTTGAGATATCGACATTGGGCTCTTACAATATCGATTTTTGTCATGTTTTAGGTCTATATCTTGAAAGCATTCTAACTAGGAGTAGGCATGTACAGATCGCTTCTAGGACCAATAAATACCGAATTTTCGGGTGTTTTGATCCTGAATTTGAAATATAAACGGGTACAGAACATGCATGCACATATCGACTTTGGACACTTAAAATATCGATTTTTAGCATGTTTTGAGTCTATATTTTGAAAACATTCTTGCACTGAGTAGGCATGTACAGATCGCTTCTGGGACCCCAAAATAACGAATTTTCGTTTTTTTACCCTGAATTTGAGATATAAATGAGTACTGAAGATGCATGCACATATCGACTTTTGGTCACCTAAAATATCGATTTTCAGTATGTTTTAGGCCTGTATTTTGAAAATACTCTAACACGGAGTAGGCATGTACAGATCGTTTCTGGGACCCCAAAATATCGAATTTTCGGGTGTTTTGGGCCTGAATTTGAGATATCGACTTTAGGCACCTAAAATATCGATTTTTAGCATGTTTTGGTCCTGTATCTGAGTCGGCATATACATATCACTTCTGGGACTCCAAAATATCGAGTTTTCGGGTGTTTTTGGCCTGAATTTGAGATATCGATTTTGGGCTCTTAAAATATCGATTTTTGGCATGTTTTAGGTCTATATCTTGAAAGCATTCTAACTAGGAGTAGGCATGTACAGATCGCTTCTAGGACCCATAAATACCGAATTTTCGGGTGTTTTGATCCTGAATTTGAAATATAAACGGGTACAGAACATGCATGCACATATCGACTTTGGACACTTAAAATATCGATTTTTAGCATGTTTTGAGTCTATATTTTGAAAACATTCTTGCACTGAGTAGGCATGTAAATATCGCTTCTGGGACCCAAATATATCGAATTTTCGTGTGTTTTGGGCCTGAACTTGAGATATCGACTTTGGGAACCTAAAATCTCGATTTTTAGCATGTTTTGGGCATATATTTTGAAAATATTCTAGCACTGAGTAGGTATGTACAGATCGCTTCTGGGACTCCAAAATATCGAATTTTCGGTTGGTTTGAGCCTGAATTTGAGATATAAACGGGTACAGAAGATGCATGCACATATTGACTTTGGGCACCTAAAATATCGATTTTTAGGATGTTTTAGGCCTGTATTTTGAATATACTCTAACATGGAGTAGGCATGTTCAGATCGCTTCTGGGACCCCAAAATATCGAATTTTTCGGGTGTTTTGGGCCTGAATTTGAGATATCGACTTTGGGCACCTAAAATATCGATTTTTAGCATGCTTTGGGCCTATATTTTGAAAATATTCTAGCACTGAGTAGGCATGTACAGATCGCTTCTGGGACCCCAAAATATCAAATTTTCGGGTGTTTTGAGCCTGAATTTGAGATATAAACGGGTACAGAAGATGCATGCACATATTGACTTTGGACACCTAAAATATCGATTTTGAGCATGTTTTAGGTCTGTATCTTGAAAGCATTCTAACTAGAAGTAGGCGTGTACAGATCGCTTCTAGGACTAAAAAATACGTAATTTTTGGGTGTTTTGAGCCTGAATTTGAAATATAAACGGGTACAGAAGGTGAATGCACATATCGACTTTGGACACTTGAAATATCGATTTTTAGCATGTTTTTTAGCCTATATATTAAAAAACATTCTAGCACTGAGTAGGCATGTACAGATCGCTTCTGGGACCCCAAAATATCAAATTTTCGGGTGTTTTGAGGTTGAATTTGGGATATAAACGGGTGCAGAAGATGCATGCACATATCGACTTTTGGGCACTTAATAGATCAATTTTCAGTATGTTTTGGGCCTGTATTTTGAAAATACTCTAACACGGAGTAGGCATGTACAGATCGTTTCTGGGATCCCAAAATATAGAATTTTCGGTGTTTTGGGCCTGAATTTCAGATATCTACTTTAGGCACCTAAAATATCGATTTTTAGCATGTTTTGGTCCTGTATCTGAGTCGGCATATACATATCACTTCTGGGACTCCAAAATATCGAGTTTTCGGGTGTTTTTGGCCTGAATTTGAGATATCGACTTTGGGCTCGTAAAATATCGATTTTTGGCATGTTTTAGGTCTATATCTTGAAAGCATTCTAACTAGGAGTAGGCATGTACAGATCGCTTCTAGGACCCATAAATACCGAATTTTCGGGTGTTTTGATCCTGAATTTGAAATATAAACTGGTACAGAACATGCATGCACATATCGACTTTGAACACTTAAAATATCGATTTTTAGCATGTTTTGAGTCTATATTCTGAAAACATTCTTGCACTGAGTAGGCATGTACAGATCGCTTCTGGGACCCAAAAATATCGAATTTTCGTGTGTTTTGGGCCTGAACTTGAGATATCGACTTTGGGCACCTAAAATTTCGATTTTTAGCATGTTTTGGGCATATATTTTGAAAATATTCTAGCACTGAGTAGGTATGTACAGATCGCTTCAGGGACCCCAATATATCGAATTTTCGGTTGGTTTGAGCCTGAATTTGAGATATAAACGGGTACAGAAGATGCATGCACATATTGACTTTGGGCACCTAAAATATCGATTTTCAGGATGTTTTAGGCCTGTATTTTGAAAATACTCTAGATTGGAGTAGGCATGTACAGATCGCTTCTGGGACCCCTAAATATCGAAATTTTCGGGTGTTTTGGGTCTGAATTTGAGATATCGACTTTGGGCACCTAAAATATCGATTTTTAGCATGCTTTGGGCCTATATTTTGAATATATTCTAGCACTGAGTAGGCATGTACAGATCGCTTCAGGGACCCCAAAATATCGAATTTTCGGGTGTTTTGACCCTGAATTTGAGATATAAGCGGGTACAGAAGATGCATGCACATATTGACTTTGGACACCTAAAATATCGATTTTCAGCATGTTTTGGGCCTGTATTTTGAAAATACCCTAACACGGAGTAAGCAGGTACAGATCGCTTCTGGGACCCCAAAATATCGAATTTTCGTTTTTTTACTCTGAATTTGAGATATAAATGTGTACTGAAGATGCATGCACATATCGACATTTGGTCACCTAAAATATTGATTTTGAGCATGTTTTAGGTCTGCATCTTGAAAGCATTCTAACTAGCAGTAGGCATGTACAGATCACTTCTAGAACCCAAAAATACCGAATTTTTGAGTGTTTTGAGCCTGAATTTGAGATATAAACGGGTACAGAAGATGCATGCACATATCAACTTTTGGGTACTTACAAGATCGATTTTCAGTATGTTTTGGGCTTGTATTTTGAAAATACTCTAACACGGAGTAGGCATGTACAGATCGCTTCTGGGACCCCAAAATATCGAATTTTCGGTTTGTTTTAGGCCTGAATTTGAGATATTGACTTTGGACACTTATAATATCGATTTTTAGCATGTTTTGGGCCTATATTTTGAAAATCTTCTAGCACTGAGTAGGCATGTACATATCGCTTCTGGGACCCCAAAATATCGAATTTTCGGGTGTTTTGAGCCTGAATTTGAGATATTAACGGGTACAGAAGATGCATGCACATATGGAATTTGGGCACCTAAAATATCGATTTTCAGCATGTTTTGGGCCTGTATCTGAGTAGGCATGTACAGATCGCTTATGGGATCCAAAAATATCGAGTTTTTGGATGTTTGGAACCTGAATTTGAGATATAAACGGGTACAGAAGATGCATGCACATATCGACTTTTGGGCACCTGAAAGATCGATTTTCATTATGTTTTGGGCCTGTAATTTGAAAATACTCTAACACGAAATAGGCATTTACAGATCGCTTCTGGGACCCCAAAATATCGAATTTTCGTGTGTTTTGGGCCTGAATTTGAGATATCGACTTTGGGCACCTAAAATTTCGATTTTTAGCATGTTTTGGGCATATATTTTGAAAATATTCTAGCACTGAGTAGGTACGTACAGATCGCTTCTGGGACTCCAAAATATCGAATTTTCGGATGTTTTGAGCCTGAATTTGAGATATAAACGGGTACAGAAGATGCATGCACATATTGACTTTGGGCACCTAAAATATCGATTTTCAGGATGTTTTAGGCCTGTATTTTGAAAATACTCTAACAGGGAGTAGGCATGTACAAATTGCTTCTGGGACCCCAAAATATCGAATTTTTCGGGTGTTTTGGGCCTGAATTTGAGATATCGACTTTGGGCACATAAAATATCGATTTTTAGCATGCTTTGGGCCTATATTTTAATAACATTCTAGCATTGAGTAGGCATGTACAGATCGCTTCTGGGGCCCCAAAACATCGAATTTTCGGGTGTTTTGAGCCTGAATTTGAGATATAAACGGGTACAGACGATGCATGCACATATTGACTTTGGACACCTAAAATATAGATTTTCAGGATGTTTTAGGCCTGTATTTTGAAAATACTCTAACATGGAGTAGGCATGTACAGATCGCTTCTAGGACCCCAAAATATCGAATTTTTCGGGTGTTTTGGGCCTGAATTTGAGATATCGACTTTGGACACTTAAAAGATCAATTTTCAGTATGTTTTGGGCCTGAATTTGAGATATCGACTTTAGGCACCTAAAATATCGATTTTTAGCATGTTTTGGTCCTGTATCTGAGTCGGCATATACATATCACTTCTGGGACTCCAAAATATCGAGTTTTCGAGTGTTTTTGGCCTGAATTTAAAGATATAGACTTTGGGCTCTTAAAATATCGATTTTTGGCATGTTTTAGGTCTATATCTTAAAAGCATTCTAACTAGGAGTAGGCATGTACAGATCGCTTCAAGGACCTATAAATACCGAATTTTTGGGTGTTTTGATCCTGAATTTGAAATATAAACGGGTACAGAACATGCATGCACATATCGACTTTGGAAACTTAAAATATCGATTTTTAGCATGTTTTGAGTCTATATTTTGAAAACATTTTTGCACTGAGTAGGCATGTACAGATCTCTTCTGGGACCCAAAAATATCGAATTTTCGGGTGTTTTGAGGTTGAATTTGAGATATAAACGGGTACAGAAGATGCATGCACATATTGAATTTGGGCACCTAAAATATCGATTTTCAGCATGTTTTGGGCCTGTATCTGAGTAGGCATGTACAGATCACTTCTGGGACCCCAAAATATCGACTTTTCGGGTGTTTGGAGCCTGATTTTGAGAAATAAACGGGTACAGAAGATGCATGCACATATCGACTTTTGGGCACCTAAAAGATCGATTTTCAGTATGTTGATGGCTTTTATTTTGAAAACACTTTAACACGGTGTAGGCATGTACAGATCGCTTCTGGGACCCCAAAATATCGAATGTTCGGGTTTTTTGAGACTGAATTTGAGATATAAAAGAGTACTGAAGATGCTTGCACATATCAACTTTGGGGCACCTAAAATATCGATTTTGAGCATGTTTTGGGTCTGAATCTTGAAAACATTCTAACTAGGAGTAGGCATGTAAAGATCGCTTCTAGGACCCAAAAATACCGAATTTTCGGGTGTTTTGAGACAGAATTTGAGATATAAACGTGTACAAAAGATGCATGCACATATCGACTTTGGACACTTAAAATATCGATTTTTAGCATGTTTTACGCCTATATTTTGAAAATATTCTAGAACTGAGTAGGCATGTACAGATCGCTTATGGGACCGAAAAATATCGAATTTTCAAGTGTTTTGAGGTTGAATTTGGGATATAAACGGGTGCAGAAGATGCATACACATATTGACTTTGGGCACCTAAAATATGGATTTTCAGCATGTTTTGGGAATGTATTTCTAAAAATACTCTAAAACGGAGTAGGCATTTACAGATCGTTTCTGGGACCCCAAAATGACGAATTTTCGGGTGTTTGGAGCCTGAATTTGAGATATAAGCGGGTACAGAAAATGCATGCACATATTGACTTTGGACACCTAAAATATCGTTTTAAGTATGTTATGGGCCTGTATTTTGAAAATACCCTAACAAGGAGTAAGCAGGTACAGATCGCTTCTGGGACCCCAAAATATCGAATTTTCGTTTATTTAGCTTGAATTTGATATATAAACGTGTACTGAAGATGCATGCACATATCGACTTTTGGTCACCTAAAATATCGATTTTGAGCATGTTTTAGGTCTGTATCTTGAAAGCATTCTAACTAGCAGTAGGCGTGTACAGATCTCTTCTAGGACCCCAAAATATCGAATTTTCGGGTTGTTTTAGGCCTGAATTTAAGATATCGACTTTGGGCACTTAAAATATCGATTTTTAGCATGTTTTGGGCCTATATTTTGAAAATCTTCTAGCACTGAGTAGGCATGTACAGACCGCTTCTGGGACCCCAAAATATCGAATTTTCGGGTGTTTTGAGCCTGAATTTGAGATATTAAAGGGTACAGAAGATACAGGCACATATGGACTTTGGGCACCTAAAATATCGATTTTCAGCATATTTTGGGCCTGTATCTGAGTAGGCATGTACAGATCGCTTCTGGGACCCAAAATATCGAGTTTTCGGATGTTTGGAGCCTGAATTTGAGATATAAACGGGTACAGAAGATGCATGCACATTTTGACTTTTGGGCACCTAAAAGATCGATTTTGAGCATGTTTTAGGTCTGCATCTTGAAAGCATTCTAACTAGCAGTAGGAGTGTACAGATCGCTTCTAGGACCCAAAAATACCGAATTTTCGGGTGTTTTGAGCCTGAATTTGAGATATAAACGGGTACAGAAGATGCATGCACATATCAACTTTTGGGTACCTACAAGATCGATTTTCAGGATGTTTTAGGCCTGTATTTTGAAAATACTCTAAAATGGAGTAGGCATGTACCGATCGCTTCTGGGACCCCTAAATATCGATTTTTTCTGGTGTTTTGGGCCTGAATTTGAGATATCGACTTTGGGCACCTAAAATTTTGATTTTTAGCATGCTTTGGGCCTATATTTTGAATATATTCTAGCACTGAGTAGGCATGTACAGATCGCTTCAGGGATCCCAAAATATCGAATTTTCGGGTGTTTTGAGCCTGAATTTGAGATATAAGCGGGTACAGAAGATGCATGCACATATTGACTTTGGACACCTAAAATATAGATTTTCAGCATGTTTTGGGCCTGTATTTTGAAAATACCCTAACACGGAGTAAGCAGGTACAGATCGCTTCTGGGACCCCAAAATATCGAATTCTCGTTTTTTTACTCTGAATTTGAGATATAAATGTGTACTGAAGATGCGTGCACTTATCGACTTTTGGTCACCTAAAATATCGATTTTGAGCATGTTTTAGGTCTGTATCTTGAAAGCATTCTAACTAGCAGTAGGCGTGTACAGATCGCTTCTAGGACCCAAAAATACCGAATTTTTGAGTGTTTTGAGCCTGAATTTGAGATATAAACGGGTACATAAGATGCATGCACATATCAACTTTTGGGTACTTACAAGATCGATTTTCAGTATGTTTTGGGCTTGTATTTTGAAAATACTCTAACACGGAGTAGGCTTGTACAGATCGCTTCTGGGACCCCAAAATATCGAATTTTCGGTTTGTTTTAGGCCTGAATTTGAAATATCGAATTTGGGCACTTAAAATATCGATTTTTAGCATGTTTTGGGCCTATATTTTGAAAATCTTCTAGCACTGAGTAGGCATGTACAGATCGCTTCTGGGACCCCAAAATATCGAATTTTTGGGTGTTTTGAGCCTGAATTTGAGATATTAACGGGTACAGAAGATGCATGCACATATGGACTTTGGGCACCTTAAATATCGATTTTCAGCATGTTTTGGGCCTGTATCTGAGTAGGCATGTACAGATCACTTCTGGGACCCCAAAATATCGACTTTTCGGGTGTTTGGAGCCTGATTTTGAGAAATAAACGGGTACAGAAGATGAATGCACATATCGACTTTTGGGCACCTAAAAGATCGATTTTCAGTATGTTGATGGCCTTTATTTTGAAAACACTTTAACACGGTGTAGGCATGTACAGATCGCTTCTGGGACCCCAAAATATCGAATGTTCGGGTTTTTTGAGACTGAATTTGAGATATAAAAGAGTACTGAAGATGCTTGCACATATCAACTTTGGGGCACCTAAAATATCGATTTTGAGCATGTTTTGGGTCTGAATCTTGAAAACATTCTAACTAGGAGTAGGCATGTAAAGATCGCTTCTAGGACCCAAAAATACCGAATTTTCGGGTGTTTTGAGACTGAATTTGAGATATAAACGTGTACAAAAGATGCATGCACATATCGACTTTGGACACTTAAAATATCGATTTTTAGCATGTTTTACGCCTATATTTTGAAAATATTCTAGAACTGAGTAGGCATGTACAGATCGCTTATGGGACCGAAAAATATCGAATTTTCAAGTGTTTTGAGGTTGAATTTGGGATATAAACGGGTGCAGAAGATGCATACACATATTGACTTTGGGCACCTAAAATATGGATTTTCAGCATGTTTTGGGAATGTATTTCTAAAAATACTCTAAAACGGAGTAGGCATTTACAGATCGTTTCTGGGACCCCAAAATGTCGAATTTTCGGGTGTTTGGAGCCTGAATTTGAGATATAAGCTTGTACAGAAAATGCATGCACATATTGACTTTGGACACCTAAAATATCGATTTTAAGTATGTTATGGGCCTGTATTTTGAAAATACCCTAACAAGGAGTAAGCAGGTACAGATCGCTTCTGGGACCCCAAAATATCGAATTTTCGTTTATTTAGCCTGAATTTGATATATAAACGTGTACTGAAGATGCATGCACATATCGACTTTTGGTCACCTAAAATATCGATTTTGAGCATGTTTTAGGTCCGTATCTTGAAAGCATTCTAACTAGCAGTAGGCGTGTACAGATCTCTTCTAGGACCTCAAAATATCGAATTTTCGGGTTGTTTTAGGCCTGAATTTGAGATATCGACTTTGGGCACTTAAAATATCGATTTTTAGCATGTTTTGGGCCTATATTTTGAAAATCTTCTAGCACTGAGTAGGCATGTACAGATCGCTTCTGGGACCCCAAAATATCGAATTTTCGGGTGTTTTGAGCCTGAATTTGAGATATTAAAGGGTACAGAAGATGCATGCACATATGGACTTTGGGCACCTAAAATATCGATTTTCAGCATATTTTGGGCCTGTATCTGAGTAGGCATGTACAGATCGCTTCTGGGACCCAAAATATCGAGTTTTCGGATGTTTGGAGCCTGAATTTGAGATATAAACGGGTACAGAAGATGCATGCACATTTTGACTTTTGGGCACCTAAAAGATCGATTTTGAGCATGTTTTAGGTCGGCATCTTGAAAGCATTCTAACTAGCAGTAGGAGTGTACAGATCGCTTCTAGGACCCAAAAATACCGAATTTTCGGGTGTTTTGAGCCTGAATTTGAGATATAAACGGGTACAGAAGATGCATGCACATATCAACTTTTGGGTACCTACAAGATCGATTTTCAGGATGGTTTAGGCCTGTATTTTGAAAATACTCTAAAATGGAGTAGGCATGTACCGATCGCTTCTGGGACCCCTAAATATCGATTTTTTCGGGTGTTTTGAGCCTGAATTTGAGATATCGACTTTGGGCACCTAAAATTTTGATTTTTAGCATGCTTTGGGCCTATATTTTGAATATATTCTAGCACTGAGTAGGCATGTACAGATCGCTTCAGGGATCCCAAAATATCGAATTTTCGGGTGTTTTGAGCCTGAATTTGAGATATAAGCGGGTACAGAAGATGCATGCACATATTGACTTTGGACACCTAAAATATAGATTTTCAGCATGTTTTGGGCCTGTATTTTGAAAATACCCTAACACGGAGTAAGCAGGTACAGATCGCTTCTGGGACCCCAAAATATCGAATTCTCGTTTTTTTACTCTGAATTTGAGATATAAATGTGTACTGAAGATGCGTGCACATATCGACTTTTGGTCACCTAAAATATCGATTTTGAGCATGTTTTAGGTCTGTATCTTGAAAGCATTCTAACTAGCAGTAGGCGTGTACAGATAGATTCTAGGACCCAAAAATACCGAATTTTTGAGTGTTTTGAGCCTGAATTTGAGATATAAACGGGTACATAAGATGCATGCACATATCAACTTTTGGGTACTTACAAGATCGATTTTCAGTATGTTTTGGGCTTGTATTTTGAAAATACTCTAACACGGAGTAGGCATGTACAGATAGCTTCTGGGACCCCAAAATATCGAATTTTTGGGTGTTTTGAGCCTGAATTTGAGATATTAACGGGTACAGAAGATGCATGCACATATGGACTTTGGGCACCTAAAATATCGATTTTCAGCATGTTTTGGGCCTGTATCTGAGTAGGCATGTACAGATCGCTTCTGGGACCCAAAAATATCGTGTTTTTGGATGTTTGGAGCCTGAATTTGAGATATAAACGGGTACAGAAGATGCATGCACATATCGACTTTTGGGCACCTAAAAGATCGATTTTCATTATGTTTTGGGCCTGTAATTTGAAAATACTCTAACACGGAATAGGCATTTACAGATCGCTTCTGGGACCCCAAAATATCGAATTTTCGTGTGTTTTGGGCCTGAATTTGAGATATCGACTTTGGGCACCTAAAATTTCGATTTTAAGCATGTTTTGGGCATATATTTTGAAAATATTCTAGCACTGAGTAGGTATGTACAGATCACTTCTGGGACTCCAAAATATCGAATTTTCGGTTGGTTTGAGCCTGAATTTGAGATATAAACGGGTACAGAAGATGCATGCACATATTGACTTTGGGCACCTAAAATATCGATTTTCAGGATGTTTTAGGCCTGTATTTTGTCAATACTCTAACATGGAGTAGGCATGTACAGATCGCTTCTGGGACCCCAAAATATCGAATTTTTCGGGTGTTTTGGGCCTGAATTTGAGATATCGACTTTGGGCACCTAAAATATCGATTTTTAGCATGCTTTGGGCCTTTATTTTGAAAATATTCTAGCACTGAGTAGGCATGTACAGATCGCTTCTGGGACCCCAAAATATAAAATTTTCGGGTGTTTTGAGCCTGAAGTTGAGATATAAACGGGTACAGAAGATGCATGCACATATTGACTTTGGACACCTAAAATATCGATTTTCAGCATGTTTTGGGCCTGTATTTTGAAAATACTCTAACACGGAGTAAGCAGGTACAGATCGCTTCTGGGACCCCAAAATATCGAATTTTCGTTTTTTTTTTTAGCCTGAATTTTAGATATAAACGATGCATGCACATATCGACTTTTGGGCACCTAAAATATCGATTTTGAGCATGTTTTAGGTCTGTATCTTGAAAGCATTCTAACTAGCAGTAGGCGTGTACAGATCGCTTCTAGGACTAAAAAATAAGTAATTTTTGGGTGTTTTGAGCCTGAATTTGATATATAAACGGGTACAGAAGGTGCATGCACATATCGACTTTGGACACTTAAAATATCGATTTTTAGCATGTTTTGAGTCTTTATTTTGAAAACATTCTAGCACTAAGTAGGCATGTACAGATCGCTTCTGGGAACCAAAAATATCGAATTTTAGGGTGTTTTGAGGTTGAATTTGGGATATAAACGGGTGCAGAAGATGCATACACATATTGACTTTGGGCACCTAAAATATGGATTTTCAGCATGTTTTGGGAATGTATTTCTAAAAATACTCTAAAACGGAGTAGGCATTTACAGATCGTTTCTGGGACCCCAAAATGTCGAATTTTCGGGTGTTTGGAGCCTGAATTTGAGATATAAGCTTGTACAGAAAATGCATGCACATATTGACTTTGGACACCTAAAATATCGATTTTAAGTATGTTATGGGCCTGTATTTTGAAAATACCCTAACAAGGAGTAAGCAGGTACAGATCGCTTCTGGGACCCCAAAATATCGAATTTTCGTTTATTTAGCCTGAATTTGATATATAAACGTGTACTGAAGATGCATGCACATATCGACTTTTGGTCACCTAAAATATCGATTTTGAGCATGTTTTAGGTCTGTATCTTGAAAGCATTCTAACTAGCAGTAGGCGTGTACAGATCTCTTTTAGGACCTCAAAATATCGAATTTTCGGGTTGTTTTAGGCCTGAATTTGAGATATCGACTTTGGGCACTTAAAATATCGATTTTTAGCATGTTTTGGGCCTATATTTTGAAAATCTTCTAGCACTGAGTAGGCATGTACAGATCGCTTCTGGGACCCCAAAATATCGAATTTTCGGGTGTTTTGAGCCTGAATTTGAGATATTAAAGGGTACAGAAGATGCATGCACATATGGACTTTGGGCACCTAAAATATCGATTTTCAGCATATTTTGGGCCTGTATCTGAGTAGGCATGTACAGATCGCTTCTGGGACCCAAAATATCGAGTTTTCGGATGTTTGGAGCCTGAATTTGAGATATAAACGGGTACAGAAGATGCATGCACATTTTGACTTTTGGGCACCTAAAAGATCGATTTTGAGCATGTTTTAGGTCGGCATCTTGAAAGCATTCTAACTAGCAGTAGGAGTGTACAGATCGCATCTAGGACCCAAAAATACCGAATTTTCGGGTGTTTTGAGCCTGAATTTGAGATATAAACGGGTACAGAAGATGCATGCACATATCAACTTTTGGGTACCTACAAGATCGATTTTCAGGATGTTTTAGGCCTGTATTTTGAAAATACTCTAAAATGGAGTAGGCATGTACCGATCGCTTCTGGGACCCCTAAATATCGATTTTTTCTGGTGTTTTGGGCCTGAATTTGAGATATCGACTTTGGGCACCTAAAATTTTGATTTTTAGCATGCTTTGGGCCTATATTTTGAATATATTCTAGCACTGAGTAGGCATGTACAGATCGCTTCAGGGATCCCAAAATATCGAATTTTCGGGTGTTTTGAGCCTGAATTTGAGATATAAGCGGGTACAGAAGATGCATGCACATATTGACTTTGGACACCTAAAATATAGATTTTCAGCATGTTTTGGGCCTGTATTTTGAAAATACCCTAACACGGAGTAAGCAGGTACAGATCGCTTCTGGGACCCCAAAATATCGAATTCTCGTTTTTTTACTCTGAATTTGAGATATAAATGTGTACTGAAGATGCGTGCACATATCGACTTTTGGTCACCTAAAATATCGATTTTCAGTATGTTTTGAGCTTGTATTTTGAAAATACTCTAACACGGAGTAGGCATGTACAGATAGCTTCTGGGACCCCAAAATATCGAATTTTCGGTTTGTTTTAGGCCTGAATTTGAGATATCGAATTTGGGCACTTAAAATATCGATTTTTAGCATGTTTTGGGCCTATATTTTGAAAATCTTCTAGCACTGAGTAGGCATGTACAGATCGCTTCTGGGACCCCAAAATATCGAATTTTTGGGTGTTTTGAGCCTGAATTTGAGATATTAACGGGTACAGAAGATTCATGCACATATGGACTTTGGGGACCTAAAATATCGATTTTCAGCATGTTTTGGGCCTGTATCTGAGTAGGCATGTACAGATCGCTTCTGGGACCCAAAAATATCGTGTTTTTGGATGTTTGGAGCCTGAATTTGAGATATAAACGGGTACAGAAGATGCATGCACATATCGACTTTTGGGCACCTAAAAGATCGATTTTCATTATGTTTTGGGCCTGTAATTTGAAAATACTCTAACACGGAATAGGCATTTACAGATCGCTTCTGGGACCCCAAAATATCGAATTTTCGTGTGTTTTGGGCCTGAATTTGAGATATCGACTTTGGGCACCTAAAATTTCGATTTTAAGCATGTTTTGGGCATATATTTTGAAAATATTCTAGCACTGAGTAGGTATGTACAGATCGCTTCTGGGACTCCAAAATATCGAATTTTCGGTTGGTTTGAGCCTGAATTTGAGATATAAACGGGTACAGAAGATGCATGCACATATTGACTTTGGGCACCTAAAATATCGATTTTCAGGATGTTTTAGGCCTGTATTTTGTCAATACTCTAACATGGAGTAGGCATGTACAGATCGCTTCTGGGACCCCAAAATATCGAATTTTTCGGGTGTTTTGGGCCTGAATTTGAGATATCGACTTTGGGCACCTAAAATATCGATTTTTAGCATGCTTTGGGCCTATATTTTGAAAATATTCTAGCACTGAGTAGGCATGTACAGATCGCTTCTGGGACCCCAAAATATAAAATTTTCGGGTATTTTGAGCCTGAAGTTGAGATATAAACGGGTACAGAAGATGCATGCACATATTGACTTTGGACACCTAAAATATCGATTTTCAGCATGTTTTGGGCCTGTATTTTGAAAATACTCTAACACGGAGTAAGCAGGTACAGATCGCTTCTGGGACCCCAAAATATCGAATTTTCGTTTTTTTTTTTAGCCTGAATTTTAGATATAAACGATGCATGCACATATCGACTTTTGGGCACCTAAAATATCGATTTTGAGCATGTTTTAGGTCTGTATCTTGAAAGCATTCTAACTAGCAGTAGGCGTGTACAGATCGCTTCTAGGACTAAAAAATAAGTAATTTTTGGGTGTTTTGAGCCTGAATTTGATATATAAACGGGTACAGAAGGTGCATGCACATATCGACTTTGGACACTTAAAATATCGATTTTTAGCATGTTTTGAGTCTTTATTTTGAAAACATTCTAGCACTAAGTAGGCATGTACAGATCGCTTCTGGGAACCAAAAATATCGAATTTTAGGGTGTTTTGAGGTTGCATTTGGGATATAAACAGGTGCAGAAGATGCATACACATATTGACTTTGGCACCTACAAGATCGATTTTCAGTATGTTTTGGGCCTGTATTTTGAAAATACTCTAACACGAAGTAAGCATGTACAGATTGCTTCTGGGACCCCAAAATATCGAATTTTCGAGTGTTTTGGGCCTAAATTTGAGATATCGACTTTGGGCACCTAAAATATCGATTTTTAGCATGTTTTGGGCCTATATTTTTAAAATATTCTTGCACTGAGTAGGCATGTACAGATGGCTTCTGGGACCCCAAAATATTGAATTTCTGGTGTTTTGAGCCTGAATTTGAGATATAAACAGGTACAGAAGATTCATGCACATATTGACTTTGGGCACCTAAAATATCGATTTTCAGCATGTTTTGGGCCTGTATCTGAGTAGGCATGTACAGATCGCTTCTGGGACCCCAAAATATCGAGTTTTCTGGTATTTGGAGCCTGCATTTGAGATATAAAAGGGTGCAGAAGATGCATACTCATATTGAATTTGGGCACCTAAAATATCGATTTTCAGCTTGTTTGGGCCTATATCTGAGTAGGCATGTAGAGATCGCTTCTGGGACCCCAAA
Source organism: Petrolisthes cinctipes (assembly GCA_033782935.1). Classification (NCBI taxonomy): domain Eukaryota; kingdom Metazoa; phylum Arthropoda; class Malacostraca; order Decapoda; family Porcellanidae; genus Petrolisthes; species Petrolisthes cinctipes. Next base: position 6,043,083 of record JAWQEG010000043.1, on the reverse strand, counting down.
ATATCGAATTTTCGTGTGTTTGGAGCCTGAATTTGAGATATAAACGGTACAGAAGATGCATGCACATATCGACTTTTGGGCACCTAAAAGATCGATTTTCAGTATGTTTTGTGCCTGTATTTTGAAAATACTCTAACACGGAGTAAGCATGTACAGATCGCTTCTGGGACCCCAAAATATCGAATTTTCGAGTGTTTTGGGCCTAAATTTGAGATATCGACTTTGGGCACTTAAAATATCGATTTTTAGCATGTTTTGGGCCTGTGTTTTGAAAATTCTCTAACACGGAGTAAGCATGTACAGATCGCTTCTGGGACCCCAAAATATCGAATTTTCGGGTTTTTTGAGCCTGAATTTGAGATATAAACGGGTACAGAAGATGCATGAACATATCGACTTTGGACACTTAAAATATCGATTTTTAGCATGTTTTGAGCCTATATTTAGAAAACATTCTAGCACTGAGTAGGCATGTACAGATCGCTTCTGAGACCCAAAAATATCGAATTTTCGGCTGTTTTGAAGTTGAATTTGGGATATAAACGGGTGCAGAAGATGCATACACATATTGACTTTGGGCACCTAAAATATTGATTTTCAGCATGTTTTGGGCCTGTATCTGAGTAGGCATGTACAGATCGATTCTGGGTCCCCAAAATATCGAATTTTCGGGTGTTTGGAGCCTGAATTTGAGATATAAACGGGTACAGAAGATTCATGCACATATCGACTTTGGACACTTAAAATATCGATTTTTAGCATGTTTTGAGTCTATATTTTGAAAATATTCGAGCACTGAGTAGGCATGTACAGATCGCTTCTGGGACCCCAAAATATCGAATTTTCGGGTGTTTGGAGGCTAAATTTGAGATATCGACTTTGGGCACCTAAAATATCGATTTTAGCATATTTTGGGCCTATATTTTGAAAATGTTCTAGCACTGAGTAGGCATGTACAGATCGCTTCTGGGACCCAAAAATATCGAATTTTCGGGTATTTGGGGCCTGAATTTGAGATATAAACGGGTACAGAAAATGCATGCACATACTGACTTTGGACACCTAAAATATCGATTTTCAGCATGTTTTGGGCCTGTATTTTGAAAACACTCAAACACGGAGTAAGCATGTACAGATCGCTTCTTCGACCCCAAAATATCGAAATTTCGGGTTTTTTGAGCCTGACTTTAAGATATATACGGGTACAGAAGATGCATGCACATATCTACTTTTGGGCACCTAAAATATCGATTTTGAGCATGTTTTAGGTCTGTATCTTGAAAACATTCTAACTAGGAGTAGGCATGTACAGATCGCTTCTAGGACCAAAAAATACCGAATTTTCGGGTGTTTTGAGCCTGAATTTGAGATATAAACGGGTACAGAAGGTGCAGGCACATATCGACTTTGGACACTTAAAATATCGATTTTTAGCATGTTTTGAGTCTATATTTTGAAAACATTCTAGCTCTAAGTAGGCATTTACAGATCGCTTCTGGGAACCAAAAATATCGAATTTTTGGGTGTTTTGAGGTTGCATTTGGGATATAAACGGGTGCAGAAGATGCATACACATATTGACTTTGGCACCTACAAGATCGATTTTCAGTATATTTTGGGCCTGTATTTTGAAAATACTCTAACACGAAGTAAGCATGTACAGATTGCTTCTGGGACCCCAAAATATCGAATTTTCGAGTGTTTTGGGCCTAAATTTGAGATATCAACTTTGGGCACCTAAAATATCGATTTTTAGCATGTTTTGGGCCTATATTTTTAAGATATTCTAGCACTGAGTAGGCATGTACAGATGGCTTCTAGGACCCCAAAATATTGAATTTTCTGGTGTTTTGAGCCTGAATTTGAGATATAAACTGGTACAGAAGATTCATGCACATATTGACTTTGGGCACCTAAAATATCGATTTTCAGCATGTTTTCGGCCTGTATCTGAGTAGGCATGTACAGATCACTTCTGGGACCCCAAAATATCGAGTTTTCTGGTATTTGGAGCCTGCATTTGAGATATAAACGGGTGCAGAAGATGAGGGCACATATCGACTTTTGGGCACCTAAAAGACCGATTTTCAGTATGTTTTGTGCCTGTATTTTGAAAATACTCTAACACGGAGTAAGCATGTACAGATCGCTTCTGGGACCCCAAAATATCGAATTTTCGAGTTTTTTGGGCCTAAATTTGAGATATCCACTTTGGGCACTTAAAATATCGATTTTTAGCATGTTTTGGGCCTGTGTTTTGAAAATTCTCTAACACGGAGTAAGCATGTACAGATCGCTTCTGGGACCCCAAAATATCGAATTTTCGGGTTTTTTGAGCCTGAATTTGAGATATAAACGGGTACAGAAGATGCATGAACATATCGACTTTGGACACTTAAAATGTCGATTTTTAGCATGTTTTGAGCCTATATTTTGAAAATATTCTAGCACTGAGTAGGCATGTACAGATCTCTTCTGAGACCCAAAAATATCGAATTTTCGGGTGTTTTGAAGTTGAATTTGGGATATAAACGGGTGCAGAAAATGCATACACATAATGACTTTGGGCACCCAAAATATTGATTTTTAGCATGTTTTGCGCCTGTATCTAAGTAGGTATGTACAGATCGATTCTGGGACCCTAAAATATCGAATTTTCGGGTGTTTGGAGCCTGAATTTGAGATATAAACGGGTTCAGAAGATGCATGCTCATATCGACTTTGGACACTTAAAATATCGATTTTTAGCATGTTTCGAGCCTATATTTTGAAAATATTATAGCACTGAGTAGGCATGTACAGATCGCTTCTGGGACCCCAAAATATCGAATTTTCGGGTGTTTGGAGCCTGAATTTGAGATATCGACTTTGGGCACCTAAAATATCGATTTTTAGCATGTTTTGAGCCTATATTTTGAAAATATTCTAGCACCGAGTAGGCATGTACAGATCGCTCCTGGGACCCCAAAATATCGAATTTTCGGGTGTTTCGAGCCTGAATTTGAGATATAAACGGGTACAGGAGATGCATGCACATATTGACTTTGGACACCTAAAATATCGATTTTCAGCAGGTTTTGGGCCTGTATTTTGAAAACACTCTAACAAGGAGTAAGCATGTACAGATCGCTTTTGGGACTCCAAAATATCGAATTTTCGGGGTTTTTTAGCCTAAATTTGAGATATAAACGGGTACAGAAGATGCACATATCGACTTTTGGGCACCTAAAATATCGATTTTGAGCATGATTTTGGTCTGTATCTTGAAAACATTCTAACTAGGAGTAGGCATATAAAGATCGCTTCTAGGACCCAAAAATATCAAATTTTCGGGTGTTTTGAGCATGAATTTGAGATATAAACGGGTACAGAAGGTGCATGCACATATCGACTTTGGACACTTAAAATATCGATTTTTAGCATGTTTTAAATTTATATTTTGAAAAAATTTTAGCACTGTGTAGGCATGTACAGATCGCTTCTGGGAACCCAAAATATTGAATTTTCGGGAGTTTTGAGGTTGAATTTGAGATATAAACGGGTGCAGAAGATGTATACTCATATTGAATTTGGGCACCTAAAATATCGATTTTCAGCATGTTTGGACCTTCATCTGAGTAGGCATGTAGAGATCGCTTCTGGGACCCCAAAATATCGAATTTTCGTGTGTTTGGAGCCTGAATTTGAGATATAAACGGTACAGAAGATGTATGCACATATCGACTTTTGGGCACCTAAAAGATCGATTTTCAGTATGTTTTAGCCCTGTATTTTGAAAAGACTCTATCACGGAGTAAGCATTTACAGATCGCTTCTGGGACCCCAAAATATCGAATTTTAGAGTGTTTTGAGCCTGAATTCGAGATATAAACGGGTACAGAAGATTCATAAACATATCGACTTTGGACACTTAAAATATCGATTTTTAGCATGTTTTGAGCCTATAATTTGAAAACATTCTAGCAATGAGTAGGCATGTACAGATCGCTTCTGAGACCCAAAAATATCGAATATTCGGGTGTTTTGAAGTTGAATTTGGGATATAAACGGGTGCAGAAAATGCATACACATATTGACTTTGGGCACCCAAAATATTGATTTTTAGCATGTTTTGAGCCTATATTTTGAAAATATTATAGCACTGAGTAGGCATGTACAGATCGCTTCTGGGACCCCAAAAGATCGATTTTTCGGGTGTTTGGAGCCTGCATTTGAGATATAAACGGGTGCAGAAGATGAGGGCACATATCGACTTTTGGGCACCTAAAAGACCGATTTTCAGTATGTTTTGTGCCTGTATTTTGAAAATACTCTAACACGGAGTAAGCATGTACAGATCGCTTCTGGGACCCCAAAATATCGAATTTTCGAGTGTTTTGGGCCTAAATTTGAGATATCCACTTTGGGCACTTAAAATATCGATTTTTAGCATGTTTTGGGCCTGTGTTTTGAAAATTCTCTAACACGGAGTAAGCATGTACAGATCGCTTCTGGGACCCCAAAATATCGAATTTTCGGGTTTTTTGAGCCTGAATTTGAGATATAAACGGGTACAGAAGATGCATGAACATATCGACTTTGGACACTTAAAATATCGATTTTTAGCATGTTTTGAGCCTATATTTTGAAAATATTCTAGCACTGAGTAGGCATGTACAGATCTCTTCTGAGACCCAAAAATATCGAATTTTCGGGTGTTTTGAAGTTGAATTTGGGATATAAACGGGTGCAGAAAATGCATACACATAATGACTTTGGGCACCCAAAATATTGATTTTTATCATGTTTTGCGCCTGTATCTAAGTAGGTATGAACAGATCGATTCTGGGACCCTAAAATATCGAATTTTCGGGTGTTTGGAGCCTGAATTTGAGATATAAACGGGTTCAGAAGATGCATGCTCATATCGACTTTGGACACTTAAAATATCGATTTTTAGCATGTTTCGAGCCTATATTTTGAAAATATTATAGCACTGAGTAGGCATGTACAGATCGCTACTGGGACCCCAAAATATCGAATTTTCGGGTGTTTGGAGCCTGAATTTGAGATATCGACTTTGGGCACCTAAAATATCGATTTTTAGCATGTTTTGACCCTATATTTTGAAAATATTCTAGCACCGAGTAGGCATGTACAGATCGCTTCTGGGACCCCAAAATATCGAATTTTCGGGTGTTTCGAGCCTGAATTTGAGATATAAACGGGTACAGGAGATGCATGCACATATTGACTTTGGACACCTAAAATATCGATTTTCAGCAGGTTTTGGGCCTGTATTTTGAAAACACTCTAACAAGGAGTAAGCATGTACAGATCGCTTTTGGGACTCCAAAATATCGAATTTTCGGGGTTTTTTAGCCTAAATTTGAGATATAAACGGGTACAGAAGATGCACATATCGACTTTTGGGCACCTAAAATATCGATTTTGAGCATGTTTTTGGTCTGTATCTTGAAAACATTCTAACTAGGAGTAGGCATATAAAGATCGCTTCTAGGACCCAAAAATATCAAATTTTCGGGTGTTTTGAGCATGAATTTGAGATATAAACGGGTACAGAAGGTGCATGCACATATCGACTTTGGACACTTAAAATATCGATTTTTAGCATGTTTTAAATCTATATTTTGAAAACATTCTAGCACTGTGTAGGCATGTACAGATCGCTTCTGGGAACCCAAAATATTGAATTTTCGGGAGTTTTGAGGTTGAATTTGAGATATAAACGGGTGCAGAAGATGTATACTCATATTGAATTTGGGCACCTAAAATATCGATTTTCAGCATGTTTGGGCCTGCATCTGAGTAGGCATGTAGAGATCGCTTCTGGGACCCCAAAATATCGAATTTTCGTGTGTTTGGAGCCTGAATTTGAGATATAAACGGTATAGAAGATGCATGCACATATCGACTTTTGGGCACCTAAAAGATCGATTTTCAGTATGTTTTAGCCCTGTATTTTGAAAAGACTCTATCACGGAGTAAGCATTTACAGATCGCTTCTGGGACCCCAAAATATCGAATTTTAGAGTGTTTTGAGCCTGAATTCGAGATATAAACGGGTACAGAAGATTCATAAACATATCGACTTTGGACACTTAAAATATCGATTTTTAGCATGTTTTGAGCCTATAATTTGAAAACATTCTAGCAATGAGTAGGCATGTACAGATCGCTTCTGAGACCCAAAAATATCGAATATTCGGGTGTTTTGAAGTTGAATTTGGGATATAAACGGGTGCAGAAAATGCATACACATATTGACTTTGGGCACCCAAAATATTGATTTTTAGCATGTTTTGAGCCTATATTTTGAAAATATTATAGCACTGAGTAGGCATGTACAGATCGCTTCTGGGACCCCAAAATATCGATTTTTCGGGTGTTTGGAGCCTGAATTTGAGATATAAACGGGTACAGAAGATGCATGCACATATCGACTTTGGACACTTAAAATATCAATTTTTAGCATGTTTCGAGCCTATATTTTGAAAATATTATAGCACTGAGTAGGCATGTACAGATCCCTTCTGGGACCCGAAAATATCGAATTTTCGGGTGTTTGGAGCCTGAATTTGAGATATCGACTTTGGGCACCTAAAATATCGATTTTTAGCATGTTTTGGGCCTATATTTTGAAAATATTCTAGCACCGAGTAAGCATGTACAGATAGCTTCTGGAACCCCAAAATATCGAATTTTCGGGTGTTTGGAGCCTGAATTTGATTATATAAACGGGTACAGGAGATGCATGCACATATTGACTCTGGACACCTAAAATATCGATTTTCAGTATGTTTTGGGCCTGTATTTTGAAAATACTCTAACACGGAGTAAGCATGTACAGATTGCTTCTGGGACACCAAAATATCGAATTTTCGAGTGTTTAGGGCCTAAATTTGAGATATCGACTTTGGGCACCTAAAATATCGATTTTTAGCATGTTTTGGGCCTATATTTTGAAAATATTCTAGCACTGAGTAGACATGTACAGATCGCTTCTGGGACCCCAAAATATCGAATTTTCGGGTGTTTTGAGCATGAATTTGAGATATAAACGGGTACAGAAAATACATGCACATATTGAATTTGGGCACCTGAAATATCGATTTTCAGTATGTTTTGGGCCTGTATCTGAGTAGGCATGTACATATCGCTTCTGGGACTCCAAAATATCGAGTTTTCTGGTGTTTGGAGCCTGCATTTGAGATATAAACGGGTTCAGAAGATGCATGCACATATCGACTTTTGGGCACTTAAAAGATCGATTTTCAGTATGTTTTGGGCCTGTATTTTGAAAATACTCTATCACGGAGTAGGCATGTACAGATCGTTTGTGAGACCCCAAAATATCGAATTTTCGGGTGTTTTGGGCCTGAATTTGAGATATAAACGGGTACCGAAGATACATGCACATATTGACTTTGGGCACCTAAAATATCGATTTTTTAGCATGTTTTGGGCCTGTTTTTTGAAAATACTCTAAAACGGATTAGGCATGTACAGATCGCTTCTGGGACCCCAAAATATTGAATTCTCGGGTGTTTTGAGCCTGAATTTGAGATATAAACGGGTACAGAAGATACATGCACATATTGACTTTGGGCACCTAAAATATCGATTTTCAGCATGTTTTGGGTCTGTATCTGAGTAGGCATTTACAGATCGCTTCTGGGACCCCAAAATATTGAGTTTTCTGGTGTTTGGAGCCTGCATTTGAGATATAAACGGTTGCAGAAGATGCATACACATATTGACTTTGGGCACCTAAAATATCGATTTTCAGCATGTTTTGGGCCTGTATCTGAGTAGGCATGTACAGATCGCTTCTGGGACCCCAAAATATCGAATTTTAGAGTGTTTTGAGCCTGAATTCGAGATATAAACGGGTACAGAAGATTCATAAACATATCGACTTTGGACACTTAAAATATCGATTTTTAGCATGTTTTGAGCCTATAATTTGAAAACATTCTAGCAATGAGTAGGCATGTACAGATCGCTTTTGAGACCCAAAAATATCGAATATTCGGGTGTTTTGAAGTTGAATTTGGGATATAAACGGGTGCAGAAAATGCATACACATATTGACTTTGGGCACCCAAAATATTGATTTTTAGCATGTTTTGAGCCTATATTTTGAAAATATTATAGCACTGAGTAGGCATGTACAGATCGCTTCTGGGACCCCAAAATATCGATTTTTCGGGTGTTTGGAGCCTGAATTTGAGATATAAACGGGTACAGAAGATGCATGCACATATCGACTTTGGACACTTAAAATATCAATTTTTAGCATGTTTCGAGCCTATATTTTGAAAATATTATAGCACTGAGTAGGCATGTACAGATCCCTTCTGGGACCCGAAAATATCGAATTTTCGGGTGTTTGGAGCCTGAATTTGAGATATCGACTTTGGGCACCTAAAATATCGATTTTTAGCATGTTTTGGGCCTATATTTTGAAAATATTCTAGCACCGAGTAAGCATGTACAGATAGCTTCTGGAACCCCAAAATATCGAATTTTCGGGTGTTTGGAGCCTGAATTTGATTATATAAACGGGTACAGGAGATGCATGCACATATTGACTCTGGACACCTAAAATATCGATTTTCAGTATGTTTTGGGCCTGTATTTTGAAAATACTCTAACACGGAGTAAGCATGTACAGATTGCTTCTGGGACACCAAAATATCGAATTTTCGAGTGTTTAGGGCCTAAATTTGAGATATCGACTTTGGGCACCTAAAATATCGATTTTTAGCATGTTTTGGGCCTATATTTTGAAAATATTCTAGCACTGAGTAGACATGTACAGATCGCTTCTGGGACCCCAAAATATCGAATTTTCGGGTGTTTTGAGCATGAATTTGAGATATAAACGGGTACAGAAAATACATGCACATATTGAATTTGGGCACCTGAAATATCGATTTTCAGTATGTTTTGGGCCTGTATCTGAGTAGGCATGTACATATCGCTTCTGGGACTCCAAAATATCGAGTTTTCTGGTGTTTGGAGCCTGCATTTGAGATATAAACGGGTTCAGAAGATGCATGCACATATCGACTTTTGGGCACTTAAAAGATCGATTTTCAGTATGTTTTGGGCCTGTATTTTGAAAATACTCTATCACGGAGTAGGCATGTACAGATCGTTTGTGAGACCCCAAAATATCGAATTTTCGGGTGTTTTGGGCCTGAATTTGAGATATAAACGGGTACCGAAGATACATGCACATATTGACTTTGGGCACCTAAAATATCGATTTTTTAGCATGTTTTGGGCCTGTTTTTTGAAAATACTCTAAAACGGATTAGGCATGTACAGATCGCTTCTGGGACCCCAAAATATTGAATTCTCGGGTGTTTTGAGCCTGAATTTGAGATATAAACGGGTACAGAAGATACATGCACATATTGACTTTGGGCACCTAAAATATCGATTTTCAGCATGTTTTGGGTCTGTATCTGAGTAGGCATTTACAGATCGCTTCTGGGACCCCAAAATATTGAGTTTTCTGGTGTTTGGAGCCTGCATTTGAGATATAAACGGTTGCAGAAGATGCATACACATATTGACTTTGGGCACCTAAAATATCGATTTTCAGCATGTTTTGGGCCTGTATCTGAGTAGGCATGTACAGATCGCTTCTGGGACCCCAAAATATCGAATTTTAGAGTGTTTTGAGCCTGAATTCGAGATATAAACGGGTACAGAAGATTCATAAACATATCGACTTTGGACACTTAAAATATCGATTTTTAGCATGTTTTGAGCCTATAATTTGAAAACATTCTAGCAATGAGTAGGCATGTACAGATCGCTTCTGAGACCCAAAAATATCGAATATTCGGGTGTTTTGAAGTTGAATTTGGGATATAAACGGGTGCAGAAAATGCATACACATATTGACTTTGGGCACCCAAAATATTGATTTTTAGCATGTTTTGAGCCTATATTTTGAAAATATTATAGCACTGAGTAGGCATGTACAGATCGCTTCTGGGACCCCAAAATATCGATTTTTCGGGTGTTTGGAGCCTGAATTTGAGATATAAACGGGTACAGAAGATGCATGCACATATCGACTTTGGACACTTAAAATATCAATTTTTAGCATGTTTCGAGCCTATATTTTGAAAATATTATAGCACTGAGTAGGCATGTACAGATCCCTTCTGGGACCCGAAAATATCGAATTTTCGGGTGTTTGGAGCCTGAATTTGAGATATCGACTTTGGGCACCTAAAATATCGATTTTTAGCATGTTTTGGGCCTATATTTTGAAAATATTCTAGCACCGAGTAAGCATGTACAGATAGCTTCTGGAACCCCAAAATATCGAATTTTCGGGTGTTTGGAGCCTGAATTTGATTATATAAACGGGTACAGGAGATGCATGCACATATTGACTCTGGACACCTAAAATATCGATTTTCAGTATGTTTTGGGCCTGTATTTTGAAAATATTCTAGCACTGAGTAGACATGTACAGATCGCTTCTGGGACCCCAAAATATCGAATTTTCGAGTGTTTTGAGCATGAATTTGAGATATAAACGGGTACAGAAAATACATGCACATATTGAATTTGGGCACCTGAAATATCGATTTTCAGTATGTTTTGGGCCTGTATCTGAGTAGGCATGTACAGATCGCTTCTGGGACTCCAAAATATCGAGTTTTCTGGTGTTTGGAGCCTGCATTTGAGATATAAACGGGTTCAGAAGATGCATGCACATATCGACTTTTGGGCACTTAAAAGATCGATTTTCAGTATGTTTTGGGCCTGTATTTTGAAAATACTCTATCACGGAGTAGGCATGTACAGATCGTTTGTGAGACCCCAAAATATCGAATTTTCGGGTGTTTTGGGCCTGAATTTGAGATATATACGGGTACCGAAGATACATGCACATATTGACTTTGGGCACCTAAAATATCGATTTTTTAGCATGTTTTGGGCCTGTTTTTTGAAAATACTCTAAAACGGATTAGGCATGTACAGATCGCTTCTGGGACCCCAAAATATTGAATTCTCGGGTGTTTTGAGCCTGAATTTGAGATATAAACGGGTACAGAAGATACATGCACATATTGACTTTGGGCACCTAAAATATCGATTTTCAGCATGTTTTGGGTCTGTATCTGAGTAGGCATTTACAGATCGCTTCTGGGACCCCAAAATATTGAGTTTTCTGGTGTTTGGAGCCTGCATTTGAGATATAAACGGTTGCAGAAGATGCATACACATATTGACTTTGGGCACCTAAAATATCGATTTTCAGCATGTTTTGGGCCTGTATCTGAGTAGGCATGTACAGATCGCTTCTGGGACCCCAAAATATCGAATTTTTGGGTGTTTGGAGCCTGAATTTGAGATAAAAACTGGTACAGAAGATACATGCACATATCGACTTTTGGGCACCTAAAAGATCGATTTTCATTATGTTTTGGGCCTATTATTTGAAAATACTCTAACACGGAGTAGGCATGTACAGATCGCTTTTGGGACCCCAAAATATCGAATTTTCGTGTGTTTTGGGCCTGAATTTGAGATATCGACTTTGGGCACCTAAAATTTCTATTTTTAACATGTTTTGGGCATATATTTTGAAAATATTCTAGCACTGAGTAGGCATGTACAGATCGCTTCTGGGACTCCAAAATATCGAATTTTCGGGTGTTTTAAGCCTGAATTTGAGATATAAACGGGTACAGAAGATGCATGCACATATTGACTTTGGGCACGTAAAATATCGATTATCAGGATGTTTTGGGCCTGTATTTTGAAAATACTCTAACATGGAGTAGGCATGTACTGATCGCTTCTAGGACCCCAAAATATCGAATTTTTCGGGTGTTTTGGGCCTGAATTTGAGATATCGACTTTGGGCACCTAAAATATCGATTTTTTGCATGGTTCGGGCATATATTTTGAAATTATTCTAGCAGTGAGTAGGCATGTACAGATCGCTTCTGGGACTCCAAAATATCGAGTTTTCTGGTGTTTGGAGCCTGCATTTGAGATATAAACGGGTGCAGAAGATGCATACTCATATTCACTTTGGGCACCTAAAATATCGATTTTCAGCATGTTTGGGCCTGTATCTGAGTAGGCATGTACAGATCGCTTCTGGGACTCCAAAATATCGAGTTTTCTGATGTTTGGAGCCTGCATTTGAGATATAAACGGGTTCAGAAGATGCATGCACATATCGACTTTTGGGCACTTAAAAGATCGACTTTCAGTATGTTTTGGGCCTGTATTTTGAAAATACTCTATCACGGAGTAGGCATGTACAGATCGTTTGTGAGACCCCAAAATATCGAATTTTCGGGTGTTTTGGGCCTGAATTTGAGATATAAACGGGTACCGAAGATAAATGCACATATTGACTTTGGGCACCTAAAATATCGATTTTTTAGCATGTTTTGGGCCTGTTTTTTGAAAATACTCTAAAACGGATTAGGCATGTACAGATCGCTTCTGGGACCCCAAAATATTGAATTCTCGGGTGTTTTGAGCCTGAATTTGAGATATAAACGGGTACAGAAGATACATGCACATATTGACTTTGGGCACCTAAAATATCGATTTTCAGCATGTTTTGGGTCTGTATCTGAGTAGGCATTTACAGATCGCTTCTGGGACCCCAAAATATTGAGTTTTCTGGTGTTTGGAGCCTGCATTTGAGATATAAACGGTTGCAGAAGATGCATACACATATTGACTTTGGGCACCTAAAATATCGATTTTCAGCATGTTTTGGGCCTGTATCTGAGTAGGCATGTACAGATCGCTTCTGGGACCCCAAAATATCGAATTTTTGGGTGTTTGGAGCCTGAATTTGAGATAAAAACTGGTACAGAAGATACATGCACATATCGACTTTTGGGCACCTAAAAGATCGATTTTCATTATGTTTTGGGCCTATTATTTGAAAATACTCTAACACGGAGTAGGCATGTACAGATCGCTTTTGGGACCCCAAAATATCGAATTTTCGTGTGTTTTGGGCCTGAATTTGAGATATCGACTTTGGGCACCTAAAATTTCTATTTTTAACATGTTTTGGGCATATATTTTGAAAATATTCTAGCACTGAGTAGGCATGTACAGATCGCTTCTGGGACTCCAAAATATCGAATTTTCGGGTGTTTTAAGCCTGAATTTGAGATATAAACGGGTACAGAAGATGCATGCACATATTGACTTTGGGCACGTAAAATATCGATTATCAGGATGTTTTGGGCCTGTATTTTGAAAATACTCTAACATGGAGTAGGCATGTACTGATCGCTTCTAGGACCCCAAAATATCGAATTTTTCGGGTGTTTTGGGCCTGAATTTGAGATATCGACTTTGGGCACCTAAAATATCGATTTTTAGCATGGTTCGGGCATATATTTTGAAATTATTCTAGCAGTGAGTAGGCATGTACAGATCGCTTCTGGGACTCCAAAATATCGAGTTTTCTGGTGTTTGGAGCCTGCATTTGAGATATAAACGGGTGCAGAAGATGCATACTCATATTCACTTTGGGCACCTAAAATATCGATTTTCAGCATGTTTGGGCCTGTATCTGAGTAGGCATGTACAGATCGCTTCTGGGACCCCAAAATATCGAATTTTCGTGTGTTTGGAGCCTGAATTTGGGATATAAACGGGTGCAGAAGAGGCATACACATATTGACTTACAAGATCGATTTTTAGTATGTTTTGGGCCTGTATTTTGAAAATACTATAACACGGAGTAAGCATGTACAGATCGCTTCTGGGACCCCAAAATATTGAATTTTCGGGTGTTTTGGGCGTGAATTTGAGATATAAACGTGTACAGAAGATTCATGCACATGTCGACTTTGGACACTTAAAATATCGATTTTTAGCATGTTTTGAGCCTATATTTTGAAAACATTCTAGCACTGAGTAGGCATGTACAGATTGTTTCTCGGACCGTAAAATTTTGAATTTTCAGGTGTTTTGAGGTTGAATTTTGGATATAAACGGGTGCAGAAGATGCATACACATATTGACTTTGGGCACTTAAAATATCGATTTTCAGCATGTTTTGGGAATGAATTTTGAAAATACTCTAACACGGAGTAGGTCAGTAGAGATCACATCTGGGACCCCAAAATTTCGAATTTTCGTGTGTTTCGAGCCTGAATTTGAGATATAAACAGGTACTGAAGATGCATGCACATATCGACTTTTGGGCTCCTAAAATATCGATTTTAAGCTTGTTTTGGGTCTGTATCTTGAAAGCATTCTAACTAGGAGTAGGCATGTACAGTTTTCTTCTAGGACCCAAAAATACCGAATTTTCGGGTATTTTGAGCCTGAATTTGAGATATAAACGGGTACAGAAGATGCATGCACATATCGACTTTTGACACTTAAAATATCGATTTTTAGCGTGTTTTGAGCCTATATTTTGAAAACATTCTAGCACTGAGTAGGCATGTACAGATCGCTTCTGGGACCCAAAAATATCGAATTTTCGGGTGTTTTGAGGTTGAATTTGGGATATAAACGGATGCAGAAGATGCATACACATATTGACTTTGGGCACCTAAAATATCGATTTTTAGCATGTTTTGGGCCTGTATTTTGAAAATACTCTAACACGGAGTAGGCATGCACAGATCGATTCTGGGATCTCAAAATATCGAATTTTCGGGTGTTTTGTGACTGAATTTGAGATATAAACGGGTACAGAAAATGCATGCAAATAATGAATTTGGGCACCTAAAATATCGATTTTCAGCATGTTTTGTGCCTGTATCTGAGTAGGCATGTACAGATCGCTTCTTGGACCCCAAAATATCGAATTTTCGGGTGTTTCGACCCTGAATTTGAGATATAAACGGGTACAGAAGATGCCTGCACATATCGACTTTTAGGCACCTAAAATATCGATTTTGAGCATGTTTTGGGTCTGTATCTAGAAAACATTCTAACTAGGAGTATGCATGTACAGAATGTTTCTAGGACCCAAAAATACCGAATTTTCGGGTTTTTTGAGCCTGAATTTGGGATATAAACGGATGCAGAAGATGCATACACATATTGACTTTGGGCACCTAAAATATCGATTTTTAGCATGTTTTGGGCCTGTATTTTGAAAATACTCTAAAACGGAGTAGGCATGTACAGATCGCTTCTGGGACCCCAAAATATCAAATTTAAGGGTGTTTTGGGCATGAATTTCAGATAACGAATTTGGGACACTAAAATATCGATTTTTAGCATGTTTTGGGCCTATATTTTGAAAATATTCTAGCACTGAGTAGGCCTTTACAGATCGCTTCTGGGACCCCAAAATATCGATTTTTCGGTTGTTTGGAGCCTGAATTTGAGATATAAACGGGTACAGAAGATGCATGCACATATCGACTTTTGGGAACCTAAAAGATCGATTTTCAGTATGTTTTGGGCCTGTATTTTGAAAACACTCTAACACGGAGTAGGCATGTACTGATCGCTTCTGGGACCCCAAAATATCGAATTTTCGGGTGTTTTGAGCCTTAATTTGAGATATAAACGGGTACTGATGATGAATGCACATATCAGCTTTTGGGCACCTAAAATATCGATTTTGAGCATGTTTTGGGTCTATATCTTGAAAACATTCTAACTAGATGTAGGCATGTACAGATCGCTTCTAGGACCCACAAATACCGAATTTTCGGGTGTTTTGATCCTGAATTCAGGCCCAAAACACCCGAAAATTCGGTATTTTTGGGTCCTAGAAGCGATCTGTACATGCCTACTCCTAGTTAGAATTTTTTCAATACACAGACCCATAACATACTGAAAATCGATCTTTTAGGTGCCCAAAAGTCGATATGTGGATGTATCTTCTGTACCCGTTTATATCTCAAATTCAGGTTCCAAACACCCGAAAATTCGATATTTTGGGGTCCCAGAAGCGATCTGTAATTGCCTACTTCGTTTTAGAGTATTTTTAAAATACAGCCCGAAAACATGCTGAAAATCGATATTTTAGGTGCCCAAAGTGTATGCATCTACTGCACCCGTTTATATCCCAAATTCAACCTCAAATCATACGAAAATTCGATGTTTTTGGGTCCCAGAAGCGATCTGTACATGCCTAATCAGTGCTAGAATGTTTTCAAAATAAAGGCTTAAAACTTGCTAAAAATCGATATTTTAAGTGTCCAAACTCGATATGTGAATGCATCTTCTGTACCCGTTTGTATCTCAAATTCAGGCTCAAAAAACCCGAAAATTCGGTATTTTTGGGTCCTAGAAACATTCTGTACATGCATACTCCTAGTTAGAATGTTTTCTAGATACAGACCCAAAACATGCTCAAAATCGATATTTTAGGTGCCTAAAAGTCGATATGTGCATGCATGTTCAGTACCTGTCTATATCTCAAATTCAGACCCAAAACACCCGAAAATTCGATGTTTTTGGGTCCCAGAAGCGATCTGTACATGCCTACTCTGTGTTAGAGTATTTTCAAAATCCAGGCCCAAAACATGCTGAAAATCGATATTTAAGGTGCCCAAAGTCAATATGTGTATGCATTTTCTGCACCCGTTTATATCCCAAATTATACCTCAAAACACCCGAAAATTCGATATTTTTGGGTCCCAGAAGCGATCTGTACATGCCTACTCAGTGCTAGAAAGTTTTCAAAATAAAAGCTCAAAACATGCTGAAAATCGATATTTTAGGTGCCCAAAGTCAATATGTGCATGCATCTTCTGTACCCGTTTATATCTCAAATTCTGGCTCAAAACACCCGAAAATTAGATATTTTGGGGTCACGGAAGCGATCTGTACATGCCTACTCAGTGCTAGAAAATTTTCAAGATATAGGCTCAAAACATACTAAAAATCGATATTTTAGCTGTCCAAAAGTCAATATGTGCATGCATCTTCTGTACACGTTTATATCTCAAATTCAGGCTCAAAATACCCGAAAATTCGATATTTTGGGGTCCCAGAAGCGATCTGTACATGCCTACTCAGTGCTAGAATATTTTCAAAATATAGGCCCAAAACATGCTAAAAATCGATATTATAGGTGCCCAAAGTCGATATCTCAAATTCAGGCCCAAAACACCCGAAAATTCGATATTTTGTGGTCCCAGAAGCGATCTGTACATGCCTACTCAGTGCTAGAATGTTTTCAAAATAAAGACTCAAAACATGCTGAAAATCGATATTTTAGGTGCCCAAAGTCAATATGTGCATGCATCTTCTGTACCCGTTTATTTCTCAAATTCAGGCTCAAAACACCCGAAAATTAGATATTTTGGGGTCACGGAAGCGATCTGTACATGCCTACTCAATGCTAAAAAAAATTCAAAATATAGGCCCAAAACATAATAAAAATCGATGTTTTTTCTGTCCAAAAGTCGATATGTGCATGCATCTTCTGTACCCGTTTAAATCTCAAATTCAGGCTCAAAACACCCGAAAAAACGATATTTTAGGGTCACAGAAGCAATCTGTACATGCCTACTCCGTGTTAGAGTATTTTCAAAATACAGGCCCAAAACATGCTGAAAATCGATATTTTAGGTGCCCAAAGTCAATATGTGCATGCATCTTCTGTACACGTTTATATCTCAAATTCATTCCCAAAACACCCGAAAATTCGATATTTTGGGGTCCCAGAAGCGGTCTGTACATGCCTACACAGTGATAGAATGTTTTCAAAATATAGGCTCAAAACATGCTAAAAATCGATATTTTAAGTGTCCAAAGTCGAGATGTGCATGCATCTTCTGTATTTGTTTATATCTCAAATTGAGGCTCAAAACACCCGAAAATTCGGTATTTTTGGGTCTTAGAACCGATCTGTACATGCCTACTCCTAGTTTGAATATTTTTAAGATACAGACCCAAAACATGCTCAAAATCGATATTTTAGGTGCCCAAAAGTCGATATGTGCATGCATATTCAGTACCCGTTTATATCTCAAATTCAGGCTCAAAACACCCGAAAATTCGATTTTTTGGGGTCTCAGAAGCGATCTGTACATGCCTACTCCGTGTTAGAATATTTTCAAATACCGGCCCAAAATATGCAGAAAATCGATATTTTAGGTGCCCAAAGTCAATATGTGCATGCATCTTCAGTACCCGTTTATATATCAAATTCAGGCTCGAAACACCCGAAAATTCGATATTTTGGGGTCCCAGAAGCGATCTGTACATGCCTACTCAGATACAGGCCCAAAACATGCTGAAAATCGATATTTTAAGTGCCCAAAGTCAATATGTGTATGTATCTTCTGCACTCGTTTATATCCCAAATTCAGGCTCAAAACACCCGAAAATTCGGAATTTTTGGGTACTAGAAGCGATCTGTACATGTCTACTCCTAGTTAGAATGTTTTCAAGATACAGACCCAAACCATGCTCAAAATCGATATTTTAGGTGCCCAAAAGTCGATATGTGCATACATCTTCTGTACCCGTTTATATCTCAAATTCAGGCTCCAAACAACCGAAATTTCGATATTTTGGGGTCCCAGAATCAAACTATACAGGCCGAAAACATGCTGAAAATCGATATTTTAGGTGCCCAAAGTCAATACGTGCATGTATCTTCTGTACCCGTTTATATCTCAAATTCAGGCTCCAAACACCCAAAAATTCGATATTTTGGGGTTCCAGAAGCGATCTGTACAAGCCTACTCCGTGTTAGTGTTTTCATAATACAGGCCCAAAACATGCTGAAAATCGATATTTTTGGTGCCCAAAATTAATATGTGTATGCATCTTCTACACCCGTTTATATCCCAAATTCAACCTCAAAACACCCGAAAATTCGATATTTTTGGGTAACAGAAGCGGTCTGTACATGCCTACTTAGATGCAGGCCCAAAACATGCTGAAAATCGATATTTTAGGTGCCCAAAGTCAATATGTGTAATCATCTTATTCACCCGTATATATCCCAAATTAAACCTCAAAACAAACGAAAATTCGATATTTTTGGGTCCCAGAAGCGATCTGTACATGCCTACTCAGTGCTAGAATGTTTTCAAAATAAAGGCTCAAAACATGCTGAAAATCTATATTTTAGGTGCCCAAAGTCGATATGTGCATGCTTCTTCTGTACCCGTTTATTTCTCAAATTCAGGCTCCAAAAACCCGAAAATTCGATATTTTGGGGTCCCAGAAGCGATCTGTAAATGCCTACTCAGATACAGGCCCAAAACATGCTGAAAATCGATATTTTAGGTGCCCAAAGTCAATATGTGGATTTATCTTATTCACCCGTTTATATCCCAAATTAAACCTCAAAACACACAAAAATTCAATAATTTTGGGGTCACGGAAGCGATCTGTACATGCCTACTCAGTGCTAGAAATTTTTCAAAATATAGGCCCAAAACATACTAAAAATCGATATTTTAGCTGTCCAAAAGTAGATATGTGCATGCATCTTCTGTACCCGTTTAAATCTCAAATTCAGGCTCAAAACACCCGAAAATTCGATAATTTGGGGTCCCAGAAGCAATCTGTACATGCCTACTCCGTGTTAGAGTATTTTCAAAATACAGGCCCAAAACATGCTGAAAATAGATATTTTAGGTGCCCAAAGTCAATATGTGAATGCATCTTCTGTACACGTTTATATCTCAAATTGAGGCTCCAAACACCCGAAAATTCGATATTTTGGGATCCCAGAAGCGATCTGTACATGCCTACTCAGATACAGGCCCAAAACATGCTGAAAATCGATATTTTAGGTGCCTAAAGTCAATATGTGTATGCATCTTCTGCACCCGTTTATATCCCAAATTAAACCTTAAAACACACGAAAATTCGATATTTTTGGGTCCCAGAAGTGATCTGTACATGCCTACTCAGTGCTAGAATGTTTTCAAATTAAAGAGTCAAAACATGCTGAAACTCGATATTTTAGGTGCCCAAAGTCAATATGTGAATGCATCTTCTGTACCCGTTTATATCTAAAATTCAGGCTCAAAACACCCGAAAATTAGATATTTTGGGGTCACGGAAGCGATATGTACATGCCTACTCAGTGCTAGAAAATTTTCAAAATATAGGCCCAAAACATACTAATAGTCGATGTTTTAGCTGTCCAAATGTCGATATGTGCATGCATCTTCTGTACCCGTTTATATCTCAAATTCAGGCTCCAAAACCCCGAAATTTCGATATTTAGGGGTCCCAGAAGCGATCTATACAGGCCCAAAACAGGCTGAAAATCGATATTTTAGGTGCCCAAAGTCAATACGTGCATGCATCTTCTGTTCCCGTTTATATCTCAAATTCAGGCTCCAAACACCCGATAATTCGATATTTTGGAGTTATAGAAGCGATCTGTACATGCCTACTGGGATACAGGCCCAAAACATGCTGAAAATCGATATTTGAGGTGCCCAAACTCAAAATGTGTATGCATCTTATGCACCCGTTAATATCCCAAATTGAACCTCGAAAATTCGATATTTTTGGGTCCCAGAAGCGGTCTGTACATGCCTACTCAGTGATAGAATGTTTTCAAAATATAGGCCCAAAACATGCAGAAAATCGATATTTTAGGTGCCCAAAGTCAATATGTGCATGCATCTTCTGTACCCGTTTATATATCAAATTCAGGCTCGAAACACCCGAAAATTCGATATTTTAGGGTCCCAGAAGCGATCTGTACATGCCTACTCAGATACATGCCCAAAACATGCTGAAAATCGATATTTTAGGTGCCCAAAGTCAATATGTGTATGCATCTTCTGCACCCGTATATATCCCAAATTTAACCTCAAAACACACGAAAATTCGATATTTTTGGGTACCAGAAGCGATCTGTACATGCCTACTCAGTGCTAGAATGTTTTCAAAATAAAGGCTCAAAACATGCTGAAAATCGATATTTTAGGTGCCCAAAGTCAATATGTGAATGCATCTTCTGTACCCGTTTATATCTAAAATTCAGGCTCAAAACATCCGAAAATTCGATATTTTGGGGTCACGGAAGCGATCTGTACATGCCTAGTCAGTGCTAGAAAATTTTCAAAATATAGGCCCAAAACATACTAAAAATCGATGTTTTAGCTGTCCAAAAGTCGATATGTGCATGCATCTTCTGTACCCGTTTATATCTCAAATTCAGGCTCAAAACACCCTAAAATTCGATATTTTGGGGTCCCAGAAGCAATCTGTACATGCCTACTCCGTGTTAGAGTATTTTCAAAATACAGGCCCAAAACATGCTGAAAATAGATATTTTAGGTGCCCAAAGTCAATATGTGAATGCATTTGCTGTACACGTTTATATCTCAAATTCATGCTCAAAATACCCGAAAATTCGATATTTTAGGGTCCCAGAAGCGATCTGTACATGCATACTCAGTGCTAGAATATTTTCAAAATATAGGCCCAAAACATGCTAAAAATCGATATTTTAGGTGCCCAAAGTCGATATCTCAAATTCAGGCCCAAAACACCCGAAAATTCGATATTTTGGGGCCCCAGAAGCGATCTGTACATGCCTACCCCGTGTTAGAGTATTTTCAAAATACAGGCCCAAAACATACAGAAAATCGATATTTTTCGTGCCCAAAAGTCGATATGTGCATGCATCTTCTGTACTCGTTTATATATCAAATTCAGGCTCCAAACAACCGAAAATTCGTTATTTTGGGGTCCCAGAAGCGATCTGTACATGCCTACTCTGATACAGGCCCATAACATGCTAAAATTCGATATTTTAGGTGCCCAAAGTCAATATGTGTATGTATCTTCTGCACCCGTTTATATCCCAAATTCAGGCTCAAAACACCCGAAAATTCGGTATTTTTGGTTCCTAGAAGCGATCTGTACATGCCTAATCCTAGTTAGAATGTTTTCAAGATACAGACCCAAAGCATGCTCAAAATCGATATTTTAGGTGCCCAAAAGTCGATATGTGCATGCATCTTCTGTACCCGTTTATATCTCAAATTCAGGCTCCAAACAACCGAAAATTCGATATTTTGGGGTCCCAGAAGCGATCTATACAGGCCCAAATTATGCTGAAAATCGATATTTTAGGTGCCCAAAGTCAATACGTGCATGCATCTTCTGTACCCGTTTATATCTCAAATTCAGGCTCCAAACACCCGAAAATTCGATATTTTGGGGTTACAGAAGCTATCTGTTAATGCCTACTCCGTGTTAGTGTTTTCATAATACAGGCCCAAAACATGCTGAAAATCGATATTTTTGGTGCCCAAAGATAATATGTGTATGCATCTTCTACACCCGTTTATATCCCAAATTCAACCTCAAAACACCCGAAAATTCGATATTTTTGGGTAACAGAAGCTGTCTGTACATGCCTACTCAGTGCTAGAATGTTTTCAAAATATATGCTCAAAACATGCTAAAAATCGATATTTTAAGTGTCCAAAGTCGATATGTGCACGCATCTTCTGTACCCGTTTATATCTCAAATTCAGGCTCAAAACACCCGAAAATTCGCTATTTTTGGGTCCTAGAAGCGATCTGTACATGCCTACTCAGATACAGGCCCAAAACATGCTGAAAATCAATATTTGAGGTGCCCAAAGTCAATATGTGTATGCATCTTATGCACCCGTTAATATCCCAAATTGAACCTCGAAAATTCGATATTTTTCGGTCTCAGAAGCGGTCTGTACATGCCTACTCAGTGATAGAATGTTTTCAAAATATAGGCTCAAAACATGCTAAAAATCGATATTTTAAGTGTCCAAAGTCGAGATGTGCATGCATCTTCTGTACCCGTTTATATCTCAAATTGAGGCTCAAAAACACCCGAAAATTCGGTATTTTTGGGTCCTAGAACCGATCTGTACATGCCTACTCCTAGTTAGAATGTTTTTAAGATACAGACCCAAAACATGCTCAAAATCGATATTTTAGGTGCCCAAAAGTCGATATGTGCATGCATATTCAGTACCCGTTTATATCTCAAATTCAGTCTCAAAACACCCGAAAATTCGTTTTTTGGGGGTCTCAGAAGCGATCTGTACATGCCTACTCCGTGTTAGAATATTTTCAAATACCGGCCCAAAATATGCAGAAAATCGATATTTTAGGTGCCCAAAGTCAATATGTGCATGCATCTTCTGTACCCGTTTATATATCAAATTCAGGCTCGAAACACCCGAAAATTCGATATTTTAGGGTCCCAGAAGCGATCTGTACATGCCTAATTAGATGCAGGCCCAAAACATGCTGAAAAATCGATAATTTAGGTGCCCAAAGTCAATATGTGTATGCATCTTCTGCACCCGTTTATATCCTAAATTAAACCTCAAAACACACGAAAATTCGATAATTTTGGGTCCCTGAAGCGATCTGTACATGCCTACTCAGTGCTAGAATATTTTCAAAATAAAGGCTCAAAACATGTTGAAAATCTATATTTTAGGTGCCCAAAGTCAATATGTGCATGCATCTTCTGTACCCGTTTATATCTCAAATTCAGGCTCAAAACACCCGAAAATTAGATATTTTGGGGTCACGGAAGCAATCTGTACATGCCTATTCAGTGCTTGAAAATTTTCAAAATATAGGCCCAAAACATACTAAAAATCGATGTTTTAGCTGTCAAAAAGTCGATATGTGCATGCATCTTCTGTACCCGTTTAAATCTCAAATTCAGGCTCAAAACACCCTAAAATTCGATATTTTGGGGTCCCAGAAGCAATCTGTACATGCCTACTCCGTGTTAGAGTATTTTCAAAATACAGGCCCAAAACATGCTAAAAATCGATATTTTAGGTGCCCAAAGTCAATATGTGCATGCATCATCTGTACACGTTTATATCTCAAATTCAGGCTCATAATACCCGAAAATTCGATATTTTAGGGTCCCAGAAGCAAACTGTACATGCATACTCAGTGCTAGAATATTTTCAAAATATAGGCTCAAAACATGCTAAAAATCGATATTTTAGGTGCCCAAAGTCGATATCTCAAATTCAGGCCCAAAACATCCGAAAATTCGATATTTTGGTGTCCCAGAAGCGATCTGTACATGCCTACCCCGTGTTAGAGTATTTTCAAAATACAAGCCCAAAACATACAGAAAATCGATATTTTTCGTGCCCAAAAGTCGATATGTGCATACATCTTCTGCACTCGTTTATATCTCAAATTCAGGCTCCAAACACCCGAAAATTCGATATTTTGGGGTCCCAGTAACGATCTGTACATGCCTACTCAGATACAGGCCCAAAACATGCTGAAAATCGATATTTTAGTTGCCCAAAGTCAATATGTGTATTTATCTTCTGCACCCGTTTATATCCCAAATTCAGGCTCAAAACTCCCGAAAATTCGATATTTTTGGGTCCTAGAAGCGATCTGTACATGCCTACTCCTAGTTAGAATGTTTTCAAGATACAGACTTAAAACACGCTCAAAATCGATATTTTAGGTGCCCAAAAGTCGATATGTGCTTGCATCTTCTGTACCCTTTTATATCTCAAATTCAGGCTCCAAACAACCAAAATTTCGATATTTTGGGGTCACAGAAGCGATCTATACAGGCCCAAAACATGCTGAAAATCGATATTTTAGGTGCCCAAAGTCAATATGTGTATGCATCTTCTACACCCGTTTATATCCCAAATTCAACCTCAAAACACCCGAAAATTCGATATTTTTGGGTAACAGAAGCTGTCTGTACATGCCTACTCAGTGCTAGAATGTTTTCAAAATATATGCTCAAAACATGCTAAAAATCGATATTTTAAGTGTCCAAAGTCGATATGTGCACACATCTTCTGTACCCGTTTATATCTCAAATTCAGGCTCAAAACACCCGAAAATTCGCTATTTTTGGGTCCTAGAAGCGATCTGTACATGCCTACTCAGATACAGGCCCAAAACATGCTGAAAATCAATATTTGAGGTGCCCAAAGTCAATATGTGTATGCATCTTATGCACCCGTTAATATCCCAAATTGAACCTCGAAAATTCGATATTTTTCGGTCTCAGAAGCGGTCTGTACATGCCTACTCAGTGATAGAATGTTTTCAAAATATAGGCTCAAAACATGCTAAAAATCGATATTTTAAGTGTCCAAAGTCGAGATGTGCATGCATCTTCTGTACCCGTTTATATCTCAAATTGAGGCTCAAAACACCCGAAAATTCGGTATTTTTGGGTCCCAGAAGCGATCTGTACATGCATACTCAGTGCTAGAATATTTTCAAAATATATGCCCAAAACATGCTAAAAATCGATATTTTAGGTGCCCAAAGTCGATATCTCAAATTCAGGCCCAAAACACCCGAAAATTCGATATTTTGGGGCCCCAGAAGCGATCTGTACATGCCTACCCCGTGTTAAAGTATTTTCAAAATACAGGCCCAAAACATACAGAAAATCGATATTTTTCGTGCCCAAAAGTCGATATGTGCATGCATCTTCTGTACTCGTTTATATATCAAATTCAGGCTCCAAACAACCGAAAATTCGTTATTTTGGGGTCCCAGTAGCGATCTGTACATGCCTACTCTGATACAGGCCCATAACATGCTAAAATTCGATATTTTAGGTGCCCAAAGTCAATATGTGTATGTATCTTCTGCACCCGTTTATATCCCAAATTCAGGCTCAAAACACCCGAAAATTCGGTATTTTTGGTTCCTAGAAGCGATCTGTACATGCCTAATCCTAGTTAGAATGTTTTCAAGATACAGACCCAAAGCATGCTCAAAATCGATATTTTAGGTGCCCAAAAGTCGATATGTGCATGCATCTTCTGTACCCGTTTATATCTCAAATTCAGGCTCCAAACAACCGAAAATTCGATATTTTGGGGTCCCAGAAGCGATCTATACAGGCCCAAATTATGCTGAAAATCGATATTTTAGGTGCCCAAAGTCAATACGTGCATGCATCTTCTGTACCCGTTTATATCTCAAATTCAGGCTCCAAACACCCGAAAATTCGATATTTTGGGGTTACAGAAGCTATCTGTTAATGCCTACTCCGTGTTAGTGTTTTCATAATACAGGCCCAAAACATGCTGAAAATCGATATTTTTGGTGCCCAAAGATAATATGTGTATGCATCTTCTACACCCGTTTATATCCCAAATTCAAACTCAAAACACCCGAAAATTCGATATTTTTGGGTAACAGAAGCTGTCTGTACATGCCTACTCAGTGCTAGAATGTTTTCAAAATATATGCTCAAAACATGCTAAAAATCGATATTTTAAGTGTCCAAAGTCGATATGTGCACGCATCTTCTGTACCCGTTTATATCTCAAATTCAGGCTCAAAACACCCGAAAATTCGCTATTTTTGGGTCCTAGAAGCGATCTGTACATGCCTACTCAGATACAGGCCCAAAACATGCTGAAAATCAATATTTGAGGTGCCCAAAGTCAATATGTGTATGCATCTTATGCACCCGTTAATATCCCAAATTGAACCTCGAAAATTCGATATTTTTCGGTCTCAGAAGCGGTCTGTACATGCCTACTCAGTGATAGAATGTTTTCAAAATATAGGCTCAAAACATGCTAAAAATCGATATTTTAAGTGTCCAAAGTCGAGATGTGCATGCATCTTCTGTACCCGTTTATATCTCAAATTGAGGCTCAAAAACACCCGAAAATTCGGTATTTTTGGGTCCTAGAACCGATCTGTACATGCCTACTCCTAGTTAGAATGTTTTTAAGATACAGACCCAAAACATGCTCAAAATCGATATTTTAGGTGCCCAAAAGTCGATATGTGCATGCATATTCAGTACCCGTTTATATCTCAAATTCAGTCTCAAAACACCCGAAAATTCGTTTTTTGGGGGTCTCAGAAGCGATCTGTACATGCCTACTCCGTGTTAGAATATTTTCAAATACCGGCCCAAAATATGCAGAAAATCGATATTTTAGGTGCCCAAAGTCAATATGTGCATGCATCTTCTGTACCCGTTTATATATCAAATTCAGGCTCGAAACACCCGAAAATTCGATATTTTAGGGTCCCAGAAGCGATCTGTACATGCCTAATTAGATGCAGGCCCAAAACATGCTGAAAAATCGATAATTTAGGTGCCCAAAGTCAATATGTGTATGCATCTTCTGCACCCGTTTATATCCTAAATTAAACCTCAAAACACACGAAAATTCGATAATTTTGGGTCCCTGAAGCGATCTGTACATGCCTACTCAGTGCTAGAATATTTTCAAAATAAAGGCTCAAAACATGTTGAAAATCTATATTTTAGGTGCCCAAAGTCAATATGTGCATGCATCTTCTGTACCCGTTTATATCTCAAATTCAGGCTCAAAACACCCGAAAATTAGATATTTTGGGGTCACGGAAGCAATCTGTACATGCCTATTCAGTGCTTGAAAATTTTCAAAATATAGGCCCAAAACATACTAAAAATCGATGTTTTAGCTGTCAAAAAGTCGATATGTGCATGCATCTTCTGTACCCGTTTAAATCTCAAATTCAGGCTCAAAACACCCTAAAATTCGATATTTTGGGGTCCCAGAAGCAATCTGTACATGCCTACTCCGTGTTAGAGTATTTTCAAAATACAGGCCCAAAACATGCTAAAAATCGATATTTTAGGTGCCCAAAGTCAATATGTGCATGCATCATCTGTACACGTTTATATCTCAAATTCAGGCTCATAATACCCGAAAATTCGATATTTTAGGGTCCCAGAAGCAAACTGTACATGCATACTCAGTGCTAGAATATTTTCAAAATATAGGCTCAAAACATGCTAAAAATCGATATTTTAGGTGCCCAAAGTCGATATCTCAAATTCAGGCCCAAAACATCCGAAAATTCGATATTTTGGTGTCCCAGAAGCGATCTGTACATGCCTACCCCGTGTTAGAGTATTTTCAAAATACAAACCCAAAACATACAGAAAATCGATATTTTTCGTGCCCAAAAGTCGATATGTGCATACATCTTCTGCACTCGTTTATATCTCAAATTCAGGCTCCAAACACCCGAAAATTCGATATTTTGGGGTCCCAGTAACGATCTGTACATGCCTACTCAGATACAGGCCCAAAACATGCTGAAAATCGATATTTTAGTTGCCCAAAGTCAATATGTGTATTTATCTTCTGCACCCGTTTATATCCCAAATTCAGGCTCAAAACTCCCGAAAATTCGATATTTTTGGGTCCTAGAAGCGATCTGTACATGCCTACTCCTAGTTAGAATGTTTTCAAGATACAGACTTAAAACACGCTCAAAATCGATATTTTAGGTGCCCAAAAGTCGATATGTGCTTGCATCTTCTGTACCCTTTTATATCTCAAATTCAGGCTCCAAACAACCAAAATTTCGATATTTTGGGGTCACAGAAGCGATCTATACAGGCCCAAAACATGCTGAAAATCGATATTTTAGGTGCCCAAAGTCAATATGTGTATGCATCTTCTACACCCGTTTATATCCCAAATTCAACCTCAAAACACCCGAAAATTCGATATTTTTGGGTAACAGAAGCTGTCTGTACATGCCTACTCAGTGCTAGAATGTTTTCAAAATATATGCTCAAAACATGCTAAAAATCGATATTTTAAGTGTCCAAAGTCGATATGTGCACACATCTTCTGTACCCGTTTATATCTCAAATTCAGGCTCAAAACACCCGAAAATTCGCTATTTTTGGGTCCTAGAAGCGATCTGTACATGCCTACTCAGATACAGGCCCAAAACATGCTGAAAATCAATATTTGAGGTGCCCAAAGTCAATATGTGTATGCATCTTATGCACCCGTTAATATCCCAAATTGAACCTCGAAAATTCGATATTTTTCGGTCTCAGAAGCGGTCTGTACATGCCTACTCAGTGATAGAATGTTTTCAAAATATAGGCTCAAAACATGCTAAAAATCGATATTTTAAGTGTCCAAAGTCGAGATGTGCATGCATCTTCTGTACCCGTTTATATCTCAAATTGAGGCTCAAAAACACCCGAAAATTCGGTATTTTTGGGTCCTAGAACCGATCTGTACATGCCTACTCCTAGTTAGAATGTTTTTAAGATACAGACCCAAAACATGCTCAAAATCGATATTTTAGGTGCCCAAAAGTCGATATGTGCATGCATATTCAGTACCCGTTTATATCTCAAATTCAGGCTCAAAACACCCGAAAATTCGTTTTTTGGGGGTCTCAGAAGCGATCTGTACATGCCTACTCCGTGTTAGAATATTTTCAAATACCGGCCCAAAATATGCAGAAAATCGATATTTTAGGTGCCCAAAGTCAATATGTGCATGCATCTTCTGTACCCGTTTATATATCAAATTCAGGCTCGAAACACCCGAAAATTCGATATTTTAGGGTCCCAGAAGCGATCTGTACATGCCTAATTAGATGCAGGCCCAAAACATGCTGAAAAATCGATAATTTAGGTGCCCAAAGTCAATATGTGTATGCATCTTCTGCACCCGTTTATATCCTAAATTAAACCTCAAAACACACGAAAATTCGATAATTTTGGGTCCCTGAAGCGATCTGTACATGCCTACTCAGTGCTAGAATGTTTTCAAAATAAAGGCTCAAAACATGTTGAAAATCTATATTTTAGGTGCCCAAAGTCAATATGTGCATGCATCTTCTGTACCCGTTTATATCTCAAATTCAGGCTCAAAACACCCGAAAATTAGATATTTTGGGGTCACGGAAGCAATCTGTACATGCCTATTCAGTGCTTGAAAATTTTCAAAATATAGGCCCAAAACATACTAAAAATCGATGTTTTAGCTGTCAAAAAGTTGATATGTGCATGCATCTTCTGTACCCGTTTAAATCTCAAATTCAGGCTCAAAACACCCTAAAATTCGATATTTTGGGGTCCCAGAAGCAATCTGTACATGCCTACTCCGTGTTAGAGTATTTTCAAAATACAGGCCCAAAACATGCTAAAAATCGATATTTTAGGTGCCCAAAGTCAATATGTGCATGCATCATCTGTACACGTTTATATCTCAAATTCAGGCTCATAATACCCGAAAATTCGATATTTTAGGGTCCCAGAAGCGATCTGTACATGCATACTCAGTGCTAGAATATTTTCAAAATATCGGCCCAAAACATGCTAAAAATCGATATTTTAGGTGCCCAAAGTCGATATCTCAAATTCAGGCCCAAAACATCCGAAAATTCGATATTTTGGTGTCCCAGAAGCGATCTGTACATGCCTACCCCGTGTTAGAGTATTTTCAAAATACAAGCCCAAAACATACAGAAAATCGATATTTTTCGTGCCCAAAAGTCGATATGTGCATACATCTTCTGCACTCGTTTATATCTCAAATTCAGGCTCCAAACACCCGAAAATTCGATATTTTGGGGTCCCAGTAACGATCTGTACATGCCTACTCAGATACAGGCCCAAATTATGCTGAAAATCGATATTTTAGTTGCCCAAAGTCAATATGTGTATTTATCTTCTGCACCCGTTTATATCCCAAATTCAGGCTCAAAACACCCGAAAATTCGATATTTTTGGGTCCTAGAAGCGATCTGTACATGCCTACTCCTAGTTAGAATGTTTTCAAGATACAGACTTAAAACACGCTCAAAATCGATATTTTAGGTGCCCAAAAGTCGATATGTGCTTGCATCTTCTGTACCCTTTTATATCTCAAATTCAGGCTCCAAACAACCAAAATTTCGATATTTTGGGGTTACAGAAGCGATCTATACAGGCCCAAAACATGCTGAAAATCGATATTTTAGGTGCCCAAAGTCAATATGTGCATGCATCTTCTGTACCCGTTTATATATCAAATTCAGGCTCGAAACACCCGAAAAATCGATATTTTAGGGTCCCAGAAGCGATCTGTACATGCCTACTTAGATGCAGGCCCAAAACATGCTGAAAAACGATATTTTAGGTGCCCAAAGTCAATATGTATATGCATCTTTTGCACCCGTTTATATCCCAAATTATACCTCAAAACACCTGAAAATTCGATATTTTTGGGTGCCAGAAGCGATCTGTACATGCCTACTTAGTGCTAGAATGTTTTCAAAATATAGGCTCAAAACATGCTAAAAATCGATATTTTAAGTGTCCAAAGTCGAAATGTGCATGCATCTTCTATTCCCGTTTATATCTCAAATTCAGGCTCAAAACACCCGAAAATTCGGTATTTTTGGGTCCTAGAAGCGATCTGTACAAATCCTAGTTAGAATGTTTTCAAGATACAGACCCAAAACATGCTCAAAATCGATCATTTAGGTGCCCAAAGTCAATATGTGCATGCATCTTCTGTACCCGTTTATATATCAAATTCAGGCTCGAGACACCCGAAGATTCGATATTTTAGGGTCCCAGACGCGACCTGTACATGCCTACTTAGATGCAGGCCCAAAACATGCTGAAAATCGATATTTTAGGTGCCCAAAGTCAATATGTATATGCATCTTCTGCACCCGTTTATATCCCAAATTCAACCCCAAAACACCCGAAAATTCGATATTTTTGGGTGCCAGAAGCTATCTGTACATGCCTACTTAGTTCTAGAATGTTTTCAAAATATAGGCTCAGAACATGCTAAAAATCGATATTTTAAGTGTCCAAAGTCGAAATGTGCATGCATCTTCTGTTCCCGTTTATATCTCAAAATAAGGCTCAAAACACCCGAAAATTCGGTATTTTTGGGTCCTAGAAGCGATCTGTAGATGCCTAATCCTAGTTAGAATGTTTTCAAGATACAGACCCAAAACATGCTAAAAATCGATATTTTAGGTGCCTAAAGTCGATATCTCAAATTCAGGCCCAGAACACCCGAAAATTCGATATTTTGGGGCCACAGAAGTGATCTGTACATGCCTACTCCGTGATAGAGTATTTTCAAAATACAGGCCCAAAACATACTGAAAATCGATCTTTTAGGTGCCCAAAAGTCGATATGTGCATGCATCTTCTGTCCCCGTTTATATCTCAAATTCATTCTCAAAACACCCACAAATTCGGTATTTTGGGTTTCCAGAAGCGATCTGTACATGCCTACTCAAATACAGGCCCAAAACATGCTGAAAATCGATATTTTAGGTGCCTTAAGTCAATATGTGTATGCATCTTCTGCACCCGTTAATATCCCAAATTCAACCTCAAAACACCCGAAAATTCGATATTTTTGAGTTCCAGAAGCGGTCTGTACATGCCTACTCAGTGCTAGAATGTTTTCATGATACAGACCCAAAACATGCTCAAAATCGATCATTTAGGTGCCCAAAGTCAATATGTGCATGCATCTTCTGTACCCGTTTATATATCAAATTCAGGCTCGAGACACCCGAAGATTCGATATTTTAGGGTTCCAGAAGCGATCTGTACATTCCTACTTAGATGCAGGCCCAAAACATGCTGAAAATCGATATTTTAGGTGCCCAAAGTAAATATGTATATGCATCTTCTGCACCCGTTTATATCCCAAATTCAACCCCAAAACACCCGAAAATTCGATATTTTTGGGTGCCATAAGCGATCTGTACATGCCTACTTAGTGCTAGAATGTTTTCAAAATATAGGCTCAAAACATGCTAAAAACCGATATTTTAAGTGTCCAAAGTCGAAATGTGCATGCATCTTCTGTTCCCGTTTATATATCAAATTCAGGCTCAAAACACCCGAAAATTCGGTATTTTTGGGTCCTAGAAGCGATCTGTACATGCCTAATCCTAGTTAGAATGCTTTCATGATACAGACCCAAAACATGCTAAAAATCGATATTTTAGGTGCCTAAAGTCGATATCTCAAAATAAGGCCCAGAACACCCGAAAATTCGATATTTTGGGGTCCCAGAAGCGATCTGTACATGCCTACTCCGTGATAGAGTATTTTCAAAATACAGGCCCAAAACATACTGAAAATCGATCTTTTAGGTGCCCAAAAGTCGATATGTGCATGCATCTTCTGTCCCCGTTTATATCTCAAATTCATTCTCAAAACACCCACAAATTCGGTATTTTGGGTTTCCGGAAGCGATCTGTACATGCCTACTCAAATACAGGCCCAAAACATGCTGAAAATCGATATTTTAGGTGCCTTAAGTCAATATGTGTATGCATCTTCTGCACCCGTTAATATCCCAAATTCAACCTCAAAACACCCGAAAATTCGATATTTTTGAGTTCCAGAAGCGGTCTGTTCATGCCTACTCAGTGCTAGAATGTTTTCAAAATATAGGCTCAAAACATGCTAAAAATCGATATTTTAAGTGTCCACAGTCGAGATGTGCATGCATTTTCTGTACCCGTTTTTATCTCAAATTCAGGCTCAAAACACCCAGAAATTCTTTTTTTTTGGGTCCTAGAAGCGATCTGTACATGCCTACTCCTAGTTAAAATGTGTTCAAGATACAGACCTTAAACATGCTCAAAATCGATCTTTTAGGTGCACAAAAGTCGATATGAGCATGCATCTTCTATACCCGTTTATATCTCAAATTCATTCTCAAAACACCCAAAAATTCGGTATTTTGGGTTCCCAGAAGCGATCTGTACATGCCTACTCAGATACAGGCCCAAAACATGCTGAAAATCGATATTTTAGGTGCCTTAAGTCAATATGTGTATGCATCTTCTGTACCCGTTTATATCCCAAATTCAACCCCAAAACACCCGAAAATTCGATATTTTTGGGTGCCAGAAGCGATCTGTACATGCCTACTTAGTGCTAGAATGTTTTCAAAATATAGGTTTAAAACATGCTAAAAATCGATATTTTAAGTGTCCAAAGTCGAAATGTGCATGCATCTTCTGTTCCCGTTTATATATCAAATTCAGGCTCAAAACACCCGAAAATTCGGTATTTTTGGGTCCTAGAAGCGATCTGTACATGCCTAATCCTAGTTAGAATGTTTTCATGATACAGACCCAAAACATGCTAAAAATCGATATTTTAGGAGCCTAAAGTCGATATCTCAAATTCAGGCCCAGAACACCCGAAAATTCGATATTTTGGGGTCCCAGAAGCGATCTGTACATGCCTACTCCGTGGTAGAGTATTTTCAAAATACAGGCCCAAAACATACTGAAAATCGATCTTTTAGGTGCCCAAAAGTCGATATGTGCATGCATCTTCTGTCCCCGTTTATATCTCAAATTCATTCTCAAAACACCCACAAATTCGGTATTTTGGGTTTCCAGAAGCGATCTGTACATGCCTACTCAAATACAGGCCCAAAACATGCTGAAAATCGATATTTTAGGTGCCTTAAGTCAATATGTGTATGCATCTTCTGCACCCGTTAATATCCCAAATTCAACCTCAAAACACCCGAAAATTCGATATTTTTGAGTTCCAGAAGCGGTCTGTACATGCCTACTCAGTGCTAGAATGTTTTCAAGATACAGACCCAAAACATGCTCAAAATCGATCATTTAGGTGCCCAAAGTCAATATGTGCATGCATCTTCTGTACCCGTTTATATATCAAATTCAGGCTCGAGACACCCGAAGATTCGATATTTTAGGGTTCCAGAAGCGATCTGTACATGCCTACTTAGATGCAGGCCCAAAACATGCTGAAAATCGATATTTTAGGTGCCCAAAGTAAATATGTATATGCATCTTCTGCACCCGTTTAAATCCCAAATTCAACCCCAAAACACCCGAAAATTCGATATTTTTGGGTGCCAGAAGCGATCTGTACATGCCTACTTAGTGCTAGAATGTTTTCAAAATATAGGCTCAAAACATGCTAAAAATCGATATTTTAAGTGTCCACAGTCGAGATGTGCATGCATTTTCTGTACCCGTTTTTATCTCAAATTCAGGCTCAAAACACCCAAAAATTCTTTTTTTTTGGGTCCTAGAAGCGATCTGTACATGCCTACTCCTAGTTAAAATGTGTTCAAGATACAGACCTTAAACATTTTCAAAATCGATCTTTTAGGTGCACAAAAGTCGATATGAGCATGCATCTTCTATACCCGTTTATATCTCAAATTCATTCTCAAAACACCCAAAAATTCGGTATTTTGGGTTCCCAGAAGCGATCTGTACATGCCTACTCAGATACAGGCCCAAAACATGCTGAAAATCGATATTTTAGGTGCCTTAAGTCAATATGTGTATGCATCTTCTGTACCCGTTTATATCCCAAATTCAACCCCAAAACACCCGAAAATTCGATATTTTTGGGTGCCAGAAGCGATCTGTACATGCCTACTTAGTGCTAGAATGTTTTCAAAATATAGGCTCAAAACATGCTAAAAATCGATATTTTAAGTGTCCAAAGTCGAAATGTGCATGCATCTTCTGTTCCCGTTTATATATCAAATTCAGGCTCAAAACACCCGAAAATTCGGTATTTTTGGGTCCTAGAAGCGATCTGTACATGCCTAATCCTAGTTAGAATGTTTTCATGATACAGACACAAAACATGCTAAAAATCGATATTTTAGGAGCCTAAAGTCGATATCTCAAATTCAGGCCCAGAACACCCGAAAATTCGATATTTTGGGGTCCCAGAAGCGATCTGTACATGCCTACTCCGTGGTAGAGTATTTTCAAAATACAGGCCCAAAACATACTGAAAATCGATCTTTTAGGTGCCCAAAAGTCGATATGTGCATGCATCTTCTGTCCCCGTTTATATCTCAAATTCATTCTCAAAACACCCACAAATTCGGGATTTTGGGTTTCCAGAAGCGATCTGTACATGCCTACTTAAATACAGGCCCAAAACATGCTGAAAATCGATATTTTAGGTGCCTTAAGTCAATATGTGTATGCATCTTCTGCACCCGTTAATATCCCAAATTCAACCTCAAAACACCCGAAAATTCGATATTTTTGAGTTCCAGAAGCGGTCTGTACATCCCTACTCAGTGCTAGAATGTTTTCAAAATATAGGCTCAAAACATGCTAAAAATCGATATTTTAAGTGTCCACAGTCGAGATGTGCATGCATTTTCTGTACCCGTTTATATCTCAAATTCAGGCTCAAAACACCCAAAAATTCAGAATTTTTGGGTCCTAGAAGCGATCTGTACATGCCTACTTAAATACAGGCCCAAAACATGCTAAAAATCGATATTTTAGGTGCCCAAAGTCAATATGTGCATGCATCTTCTGTACACGTTTATATCTCAAATTAAAGCTCAAAATACCCGAAAATTCGATATTTTAGGGTCCCAGAAGCGATCTGTACATGCATACTCAGTGCTAGAATATTTTCAAAATATAGGCCCAAAACATGCTAAAAATCGATATTTTAGGTGCCCAAAGTCGATATCTCAAATTCAGGCCCAAAACACCCGAAAATTCGATATTTTGGTGTCCCAGAAGCGATCTGTACATGCCTACCCCGTGTTAAAGTATTTTCAAAATACAGGCCCAAAACATACAGAAAATCGATATTTTTCGTGCCCAAAAGTCGATATGTGCATACATCTTCTGCACTCGTATATATCTCAAATTCAGGCTCCAAACACCCGAAAATTCGATATTTTGGGGTCCCAGAAACGATCTGTACATGCCTACTCAGTAACAGGCCCAAAACATGCTGAAAATCGATATTTTAGGTGCCCAAAGTCAATATGTGTATGTATCTTCTGCACCCGTTTATATCCCAAATTCAGGCTCAAAACACCCGAAAATTCGGTATTTTTGGGTCCTAGAAGCGATCTGTACATGCCTACTCCTAGTTAGAATGTTTTCAAGATACAGACCCAAAACATTCTCAAAATCGATATTTTAGATGCCCAAAAGTCGATATGTGCATGCATCTTCTGTACCCGTTTATATCTCAAATTCAAACTCCAAACAACCAAAATTTCGATATTTTGGGGTCACAGAAGCGATCTATACAGGCCCAAAACATGCTGAAAATCGATATTTTAGGTGCCCAAAGTCAATATGTGCATGCATCTTCTGTACCCGATTATATATCAAATTCAGGCTCGAAACACCCGAAAAATCGATATTTTTTAGGGTCCCAGAAGCGATCTGTACATGCCTACTTAGATGCAGGCCCAAAACTTGCTGAAAATCGATATTATAGGTGCCCAAAGTCAATATGTATATGCATCTTCTGTAACCGTTTATATCTCAAATTCAGGCTCCAAACACCCGAAAATTCGATATTTTGGGGTCCCAGAAGCGATCTGTACATGCCTAATCAGATACAGGCCCAAAACATGCTGAAAATCGATATTTTTGGTGCCCAAATTCAATATGTGTATGAAACTTCTGCACTCGTATATATTCCAAATTCAACCTCAAAACATCCGAAAATTCGATATTTTTGGGTCCCAGAAGCGATCAGTACATGGATACTCAGTGCTAGAATGTTTTCAAAATATAGGCTCAAAACTTGCTAAAAATCGATATTTTAAGTGCCCAAAAGTCGATATGTGCTTGCATCTTCAGTACCCGTTTATATCTCAAATTCAGGCTCAAAACACCCGAAAATTCGATATTTTAGGGTTCCAGAAGCGATCTGTACATGCCTACTCCTAGTTAGAATGTTTTCAAGATACAGACCCAAAACATGCTCAAAATCGATATTTTAGGTGCCCAAAAGTCGATATCTGCATGCATCTTCAGTACCGGTTTATATCTCAAATTCAGGCTCAAAACACCTGAAAATTCGAGATTTTGGGGTCCCAAAAGCGATCTGTACATGCCTACTCCGTGTTAAAGTATTTTCAAAATACAGGCCCAAAACATGCTGTAAATCGATATTTTAGGTGCCCAAAGTCAATATGTGCATGCATCTTCTGTACCCGTTTATATCTCAAATTCAGGCTCAAAACACCGAAAATTCGATATTTTGGGGTCTCAGAACCGATCTGTACATGCCTACTCCGTGTTAAAGTATTTACAAAATATAGGCCCAAAACATGCTGAAAATCGATATTTTAGGTGCCCAAAGTCGATATCTCAAATTCAGGCCCAAAACACCCGAAAATTCGATATTTTGGTGTCCCAGAAGCGATCTGTACATGCCTACCCCGTGTTAAAGTATTTTCAAAATACAGCCCAAAACATACAGAAAATCGATATTTTTCGTGCCCAAAAGTCGATATGTGCATACATCTTCTGCACTCGATTATATCTCAAATTCAGGCTCCAAACACCCGAAAATTCGATATTTTGGGGTCCCAGAAACGATCTGTACATGCCTACTCAGTAACAGGCCCAAAACATGCTGAAAATCGATATTTTAGGTGCCCAAAGTCAATATGTGTATGTATCTTCTGCACCCGTTTATATCCCAAATTCAGGCTCAAAACACCCGAAAATTCGGTATTTTTGGGTCCTAGAAGCGATCTGTACATGCCTACTCCTATTTAGAATGTTTTCAAGATACAGACCCAAAACATTCTCAAAATCGATATTTTAGATGCCCAAAAGTCGATATGTGCATGCATCTTCTGTACCCGTTCATATCTCAAATTCAAACTCCAAACAACCAAAATTTCGATATTTTGGGGTCACAGAAGCGATCTATACAGGCCCAAAACATGCTGAAAATCGATATTTTAGGTGCCCAAAGTCAATATGTGCATGCATCTTCTGTACCCGTTTATATATCAAATTCAGGCTCGAAACACCCGAAAAATCGATATTTTTTAGGGTCCCAGAAGCGATCTGTACATGCCTACTTAGATGCAGGCCCAAAACTTGCTGAAAATCGATATTATAGGTGCCCAAAGTCAATATGTATATGCATCTTCTGTACCCGTTTATATCTCAAATTCAGGCTCCAAACACCCGAAAATTCGATATTTTGGGGTCCCAGAAGCGATCTGTACATGCCTAATCAGATACAGGCCCAAAACATGCTGAAAATCGATATTTTTGGTGCCCAAATTCAATATGTGTATGAAACTTCTGCACTCGTATATATTCCAAATTCAACCTCAAAACATCCGAAATTTCGATATTTTTGGGTCCCAGAAGCGATCAGTACATGGATACTCAGTGCTAGAATGTTTTCAAAATATAGGCTCAAAACTTGCTAAAAATCGATATTTTAAGTGCCCAAAAGTCGATATGTGCTTGCATCTTCAGTACCCGTTTATATCTCAAATTCAGGCTCAAAACACCCGAAAATTCGATATTTTAGGGTCCCAGAAGCGATCTGTACATGCCTACTCCTAGTTAGAATGTTTTCAAGATACAGACCCAAAACATGCTCAAAATCGATATTTTAGGTGCCCAAAAGTCGATATCTGCATGCATCTTCAGTACCGGTTTATATCTCAAATTCAGGCTCAAAACACCTGAAAATTCGAGATTTTGGGGTCCCAAAAGCGATCTGTACATGCCTACTCCGTGTTAAAGTATTTACAAAATACAGGCCCAAAACATGCTGAAAATCGATATTTTAGGTGCCCAAAGTCGATATCTCAAATTCAGGCCCAAAACACCCGAAAATTCGATATTTTGGTGTCCCAGAAGCGATCTGTACATGCCTACCCCGTGTTAAAGTATTTTCAAAATACAGGCCCAAAACATACAGAAAATCGATATTTTTCGTGCCCAAAAGTCGATATGTGCATACATCTTCTGCACTCGTTTATATCTCAAATTCAGGCTCCAAACACCAGAAAATTCGATATTTTGGGGTCCCAGAAACGATCTGTACATGCCTACTCAGTAACAGGCCCAAAACATGCTGAAAATCGATATTTTAGGTGCCCAAAGTCAATATGTGTATGTATCTTCTGCACCCGTTTATATCCCAAATTCAGGCTCAAAACACCCGAAAATTCGGTATTTTTGGGTCCTAGAAGCGATCTGTACATGCCTACTCCTAGTTAGAATGTTTTCAAGATACAGACCCAAAACATTCTCAAAATCGATATTTTAGATGCCCAAAAGTCGATATGTGCATGCATCTTCTGTACCCGTTCATATCTCAAATTCAAACTCCAAACAACCAAAATTTCGATATTTTGGGGTCACAGAAGCGATCTATACAGGCCCAAAACATGCTGAAAATCGATATTTTAGGTGCCCAAAGTCAATATGTGCATGCATCTTCTGTACCCGTTTATATATCAAATTCAGGCTCGAAACACCCGAAAAATCGATATTTTTTAGGGTCCCAGAAGCGATCTGTACATGCCTACTTAGATGTAGGCCCAAAACTTGCTGAAAATCGATATTATAGGTGCCCAAAGTCAATATGTATATGCATCTTCTGTACCCGTTTATATCTCAAATTCAGGCTCCAAACACCCGAAAATTCGATATTTTGGGGTCCCAGAAGCGATCTGTACATGCCTAATCAGATACAGGCCCAAAACATGCTGAAAATCGATATTTTTGGTGCCCAAAGTCAATATGTGTATGAAACTTCTGCACTCGTAAATATCCCAAATTCAATCTCAAAACATCCGAAAATTCGATATTTTTGGGTCCCAGAAGCGATCTGTACATGGATACTCAGTGCTAGAATGTTTTCAAAATATAGGCTCAAAACTTGCTAAAAATCGATATTTTAAGTGCCCAAAAGTCGATATGTGCTTGCATCTTCAGTACCCGTTTATATCTCAAATTCAGGCTCAAAACACCCGAAAATTCGATATTTTAGGTCCCAGAAACGATCTGTACATGCCTACTCCGTGTTAAAGTATTTTCAAAATACAGGTCCAAAACATGCTGAAAATCAATATTATATGTGCCCAAAGTCAATCTGTGCATGCATCTTCTGTATCCGTTTATATCCTAAATTCAACCTCAAAACACCCGAAAATTCGATATTTTTGGGTCCCAGAAGCGATCTGTACATGCCTACTCAGTGCTAGAATGTTTTCAAAATATAGGCTTAAAACATGCTAAAAATCGATATTATAAGTGTCCAAAGTCGATATGTGCATGCATCTTCTGTACCCGTTTATATCTCAAATTCTGGCTCAAAACACCCGAAAATTCGGTATTTTGGGTCCTAGAAGCGATCTGTACATGCCTACTCCTAGTTAGAATGTTTTCAAGATACAGACCCAAAACATGCTCAAAATCGATATTTTAGGTGCCCAAAAGTCGATATCTGCATGCATCTTCAGTACCGGTTTATATCTCAAATTCAGGCTCAAAACACCTGAAAATTCGAGATTTTGGGGTCCCAAAAGCGATCTGTACATGCCTACTCCGTGTTAAAGTATTTTCAAAATACAGGCCCAAAACATGCTGAAAATCGATATTTTAGGTGCCCAAAGTCAATATGTGCATGCATCTTCTGTACCCGTTTATATCTCAAATTCAGGCTCAAAACACCGAAAATTCGATATTTTGGGGTCTCAGAACCGATCTGTACATGCCTACTCCGTGTTAAAGTATTTTCAAAATACAGGCCCAAAACATGCTGAAAATCGATATTTTAGTTGCCCAAAAGTCGATATGTGCTTGCATCTTCAGTACCCGTTTATATCTCAAATTCAGGCTCAAAACACCCGAAAATTCGATATTTTAGGGTCCCAGAAGCGATCTGTACATGCCTACTCAGTGCTAGAATATTCTCAAAATATAGTCCCAAAACATGATAAAAATCGATATTTTTGGTGCCCAAAGTCGATATCTCAAATTCAGGACCAAAAAAAAAACCCCGAAAATTCTATATTTTGGTGTCCCAGAAGCAATCTGTACATGCTTACTCCGTGTTAGAGTATTTTCAAAATACAGTCCCAAAACATACTGAAAATTGATCTTTTAAGTGCCCAAAGGTCGATATGTGCATGTATCTTCTGTAACCGTTTATATCTCAAATTCAGGCTCCAAACGCCCGAAAATTCGATATTTTGGGGTCCCAGAAGCGATCTGTACATGCCTAATCAGATACAGGCCCAAAACATGCTGAAAATCGATATTTTTGGTGCCCAAAGTCAATATGTGTATGCATCTTCTGCACTCGTAAATATCCCAAATTCAACCTAAAAACATCCGAAAATTCGATATTTTTGGGTCCCAGAAGCGATCTGTACATGGGTACTCAGTGCTAGAATGTTTTCAAAATATAGGCTCAAATCTTGCTAAAAATCGATATTTTAGTTGCCCAAAAGTCGATATGTGCTTGCATCTTCAGTACCCGTTTATATCTCAAATTCAGGCTCAAAATACTCGAAAATTCGATATTTTGGGGTCCCAGAAGCGACTTGTACATGCCAACTCCGTGTTAGAGTATTTTTTAAATACAGGCCCAAAACATGCTTAAAATCGATATTTTAGGTGCCCAAAGTTAATATGTGCATGTATCTTCTGTACCCGTTTATATCTCAAATTCAGGCTCAAAACACCCGAAAATTCGAAATTTTGGGGTCCCAGAAGCGATCTCTACATGCCTACTCAGTGCTAGAATATTCTCAAAATATAGTCCCAAAACATGATAAAAATCGATATTTTAGGTGCCCAAAGTCGATATCCCAAATTCAGGCCCAAAACACACGAAAATTCGATATTTTGGGGTTCCAGAAGCGATCTGTACATGCCTATTCCGTGTTAGAGTATTTTCAAAATACAGTCCCAAAACATACTAAAAATTGATCTTTTAAGTGCCCAAAACTCGATATGTGCATGCATCTTCTGTACCCGTTTATATCTCAAATTCAGGCTCCAAACACCCGAAAAATCGATATTTTGGGGTTCCAGAAGCGATCTGTACATGCCTAACCAGATACAGGCCCAAAACATGCTGAAAATCGATATTTTAGGTGCCCAAAGTCAATATGTGTATGCATCTTCTGCACTTGTAAATATTCCAAATTCAACCTCAAAACATCCGAAAATTCGATATTTTTGGGTCCCAGAAGCGATCTGTACATCCCTACTCAGTGCTAGAATGTTTTCAAAATATAGGCTCAAAACATGCTAAAAATCTATATTATAAGTGTCCAAAGTCGATATGTGCATGCATCTTCTGTACCCGTTTATATCTCAAATTCAGGCTCAAAACACCCGAAAATTAGGTATTTTGGGTCCTAGAAGCGAACTGTACATGCCTACTCCTAGTTAGAATGTTTTCAAGATACAGACCCAAAACATGCTCAAAATCGATATTTTAGGTGCCCAAAAGTCGATATGTGAATGCATCTTCAGTACCCGTTTATATCTCAAATTCAGGCTCAAAACACCCGAAATTTCGATATTTTAGGGTTCAAGAAGCGATCTGTACATGCCTACTCCGTGTTAGAGTATTTTCAAAATACAGGTCCAAAACATGCTGAAAATCGATATTATATGTGCCCAAAGTCAATCTGTGCATGCATCTTTGGTACCCGTTTATATCTCAAATTCAGGCTCCAAACACCCGAAAAATCGATATTTTGGGGTTCCAGAAGCGATCTGTACATGCCTAATCAGATACAGGCCCAAAACATGCTGAAAATCGATATTTTAGGTGGCCAAAGTTAATATGTGTATGCATCTTCTGCAACTGTAAATATCCCAAATTCAACCTCAAAACATCCGAAAATTCGATATTTTTGGGTCCCAGAAGCGATCTGTACATGCCTACTCAGTGCTAGAATGTTTTCAAAGTATAGGCTCAAAACATGCTAAAAATCTATATTATAAGTGTCCAAAGTCGATATGTGCATGCATCTTCTGTACCCGTTTATATCTCAAATTCAGGCTCAAAACACCCGAAAATTCGATATTTTTGGGTCCCAGAAGCGATCGGTACATGTCTACTCCTAGTTAGAATGTTTTCAAGATACAGACCCAAAACATGCTCAAAATCGTTATGTTAGGAGCCCAAAAATCTATATGTGCATGCATCTTCAGTACCCGTTTATATCTCAAATTTAGGCTCAAAATACTCGAAAATTCGATATTTTGGGGTCCCAGAAGCGATCGGTACATGTCTACTCCTAGTTAGAATGTTTTCAAGATACAGACCCAAAACATGCTCAAAATCGATATTTTAGGTGCCCAAAAGTCGATATGTGAATGCACCCATCACCCTATGAATTACTGTTGATATTTAGAGTCCAATCACTGTAATGCTACCTACCACCCCATGAATGACTGTTGATATTTACAGTCCAAGCACTAATGACACACACAAACCACCCAATAAAGGACATGATATTTACAGTACAATTAATGTAATGACACCCACACACCCACCATCGCATGAATGACTGTTAATATTTACAGTCCAATCACTCTAATGACACCCACACCCCTATGAATGACTGTTGATATTTACAATCAAAACACTGTAATGACACCCACACACCCACCACCCCATGAATTACTGTTGATATTTACAGTCCAAGCACTGTAATGACACCCACACACCCACCACCCCATGATTGAGAGCTGATATTTACAGTCCAAGCACTGCACAGACACCCAGACACCCACAACCCCATGAATGACTATTGATATATACATTCCAAGCTCTGTAATGACACAAACACACCCATCACCCCTTGAATGACTGTTGATATTTAGAGTCCAATCACTGTAAAGCCACCCACCACCCCATGAATGACTGTTGATATTTACAGTCCAAGCACTAATGACACACACACCCACCAACCCATGAATGACTTGATATTTACAGTCCAAGCAATGTAATGACCAGCACACACCCACCA
Source organism: Petrolisthes cinctipes (assembly GCA_033782935.1). Lineage (NCBI taxonomy): Eukaryota > Metazoa > Arthropoda > Malacostraca > Decapoda > Porcellanidae > Petrolisthes > Petrolisthes cinctipes. The sequence goes on along the minus strand of JAWQEG010000043.1, from coordinate 5,998,510 downwards.
CCCCATGAATGACTGTTGGTATTTACAGTCCAAGCACTGTAATGACACCCACTTACCCACCACCCCATGATTGACTGTTGATATTTACAGTCCAACCAATGCATAGACACCCAAACACCCACAACCCCATGAATGACTGTTTATATTTACAGTCCAAGCACTGTAATGACACCCACACACCCATCACCCTATGAATTACTGTTGATATTTAGAGTCCAATCACTGTAATGCCACCCATAACCCCATGAATGACTGTTGATATTTACAGTCCAAGCACTAATGACACACACCCACCACCCAATGAATGACATGATATTTACAGTCCAATCAATGTAATGACACCCACACACCCACCACCCCATGAATGACTGTTGATATTTACAGTCCAAGCACTGTAATGACAACCACCACCCTTTGAATGACTGTTGATATTTACAATCAAAACATTGTAATGACACCCACACACCCACCACCCCATGAATGACTGTTGATATTTACAGTCCAAGCACTATAATGACACCCACACACCCACCATTCCATGATTGACTGTTGATATTTACAGTCCAAGCACTGCATAGACACCCAAACACCCACAACCCCATGAATGACTGTTGATATTTATAGTCCAAGCACTGTAATGACACCCACATACCCACCACCCCATGATTGACTCTTGATATTTACAGTCCAAGCACTCTAATGACACCCACCACCCTATGAAAGACTGTTGATATTTACAGTCAAAACACTGTCATGACACCCACACACCCACCAACCCATGAATGACTGTTGATATTTACAGTCCGAGCACTATAATGACAGTCACAAACCCACCACCCAATAAATGACTGTTGATATTTACAGTCTAAGCACTGTAATGACACCCACACACCCACCACCTCAAGAATGACTTTTGATATTTTGAGTCCAATCACTGTAATGACACCCACACACTGACCACCCCATGAATGACTGTTGATATTTATAGTTCAAGCACTGTAATGACACCCACACACCCACCACCCCATGAATGACTTTTGATATTTTCAGTCTAAGCACTGTAATGACATCCAAACACCCACCACCCCATAAATGACTGTTAATATTTACAGTCTGAGCACTGTAATGACACCCACAAACCCACCACCTAATGAATTATGGTTGATATTTATAGTCCAAGAACTGTAATGACACCCACACATTCACCACCCCATGAATGACTGTTGATATTTACAGTCCAAGAACTGTCATGACACCAACACACGCACCACCCCATGAATGACTGTTGATATTTACTGTCCAAGCACTGTAATGACACCCACACTCCGACCACCCCATGATTGACTGTTGATATTTACAGTCCAAGCACTGTAATGACACCCAAACACCCACCACCCCATGAATGACTGTTAATATTTATAGTCCAAGCACTGTAATGTCACACACACACCCACCATCCAATGAATGACCTTTGATATTTACAATCCAAGAACTGTATTGAAACCCACACTACTACTACCTCATGAATGACAGTTGATATTTTTAGTCCAAGAAACTGTAATGACATCCACACACCCACCACCCCATGAATGTCTGATAATATTTACAGTCTGAGCACTGTAATGACACCCACACACCCACCACCCAATGAATGATGGTTGATATTTACAATCTAAGAACTGTAATAACACCGACACACTCACCACCCCATGAATGACTGTTGATATTTATAAGTCCAAGCACTGTCATGACACCCACACACCCACAACCTCATAAATAACTGTTGATATTTACAGTCCAAGCACTATAATGACACCTACCACCATATGAATGACGGTTGATATTTACAGTCAAAACATTGTAATGACACCCACACACCCAACACCCCTTGAATGACTGTTGATGTTTACAGTCTAAGCACTGTAATGACACTCTCACACCCATAACCCCATGAATTATGGATGATATTTACAGTTCAAGCATTGTAATGACACCCACACACCAACCACCCCATGAATGACTGTTGATATTTACAGTCCAAGCACTATAATGACACCCACCATCTTATAAATGACAGTTTATATTTACAATCATAACACTGTAATGACACCCACACACCTACCACCCCATGAATGACTGTTGATATTTACAGTCTAAGCACTGTAATGACACTCTCACACCCACCACCCCATGAATGACCGTTGATATTTACAGTCAAAGCACTGTAATGACACCCTCACACCCACAACCCCATGAATGACTGTTGATATTTACAGTCCAAGCACTGTAATGACACCCACACACCCACCATTCCATGATTGACTGTTGATATTTACAGTCCAAGCACTGCATAGACACCCAAACACCCACAACCCCATGAATGACTGTTGATATTTACAGTCCAAGCACTGTCATGACACCAACACACGCACCACCCCATGAATGACTGTTGATTTTTACAGTCCAAGCACTGTAATGACACCCACACACCGACAACCCCATGATTGACTGTTGATATTTACAGTCCAAGCACTGTAATGACACCCAAACACCCTCCACCCCATGATTGACTGTTAATATTTATAGTCCAAGTACTGTAATGTCACACACACACCCACCACCCAATGAATGACCTTTGATATTTACAGTCCAAGAACTGTAATGAAACCTACACACCTACTACCTCATGAATGACAGTTGATATTTTTATTCCAAGAAACTGTAATGACATCCACACACCCACCACCCCATAAATGACTGTTAATATTTACAGTCTGAGCACTGTAATGACACCCTCAAAACCACCACCTAATGAATGATGGTTGATATTTATAGTCCAAGAACTGTAATGACACCCACACACTCACCACCCCATGAATGACCTTTGATATTTACAGTCCAAGAACTGTCATGACACCAACACACGCACCACCCCATGAATGACTGTTGATATTTACAGTCCAAGCACTGTAATGACACCCACACACCCACAACCCCATGAATGACTGTTGATATTTACAGTCCAAGCACTGTAATGACACCCACACACCCACCATTCCATGATTGACTGTTGATATTTACAGTCCAAGCACTGCATAGACACCCAAACACCCACAACCCCATGAATGACTGTTGATATTTACAGTCCAAGCACTGTCATGACACCCACACACCCACCACCCCATAAATAACTGTTGATATTTACAGTCCAAGCACTCTAATGACACCCACCACCATATGAATGACTGTTGATATTTACAGTCAAAACATTGTAATGACACCCACACACCCAACACCCCATGAATGACTGTTGATATTTACAGTCCAAGCACTGCATAGACACCCAAACACCCACATCCCCATGAATAACTTTTGATATTTACAGTCCAAGCACTGTAATGACACCCACCACCCAATGAATGACTGTTGATATTTACAGTTTAAGCACTATCGTGACACCCACACACCAAGCATCCCACGAATGACATTTGATGTTTACAGTCTAAACACTGTAATGACACTCTCACACCCACCACCCCATGAATGACTGTTGATATTTACAGTCAAAGCACTGTAATGACACCCCCACACCCACAACCCCATGAATTATGGTTGATATTTACAGTCCAAGCACTGTAATGACACCCACACACCCACCACCTCATGAATGACTGTTGATATTTACAGTCCAAGCACTGTAATGACACCCACCACCCTTTGAATGACTGTTGATATTTACAATCAAAACATTGTAATGACACCCACACACCCACCACCCCATGAATGACTATTGATATTTACAGTCCAAGCACTGTAATGACACCCACATACCCACCACCCCATGATTGACTGTTGATATTTAAAGTCCAAGCACTGTAATGACACCCACATACCCACCACCTCATGATTGACTGTTGATATTTACAGTCCGAGCACTATAATGACAGTCACAAACCAACCATCCCAAGAATGACTTTTGATATTTACATTCCAACAACTCTAATGACACCTACACACCAACCACTTCATTAATGACTGTTGATATTTACAGTCCAAGCACTATAATGACACCCACCATCTTATAAATGACTGTTTATATTTACAATCATAACACTGTAATGACACCCACACACCCACCACCCCATGAATGACTGTTGATATTTACAGTCTAAGCACTGTAATGACACTCTCACACCCACCACCCCATGAATGACCGTTGATATTAACAGTCAAAGCACTGTAATGACACCCCCACACCCACAACCCCATGAATTATGGTTGATATTTACAGTCCAAGCACTGTAATGACACCCACACACCCACCACCCCATGAATGACTGTTGATATTTACAGTCCAAGCACTGTAATGACAACCACCACCCTTTGAATGACTGTTGATATTTACAATCAAAACATTGTAATGACACCCACACACCCACCACCCCATGAATGACTGTTGATATTTACAGTCCAAGCACTATAATGACACCCACACACCCACCATTCCATGATTGACTGTTGATATTTACAGTCCAAGCACTGCATAGACACCCAAACACCCACAACCCCATGAATGACTGTTGATATTTATAGTCCAAGCACTGTAATGACACCCACATACCCACCACCCCATGATTGACTCTTGATATTTACAGTCCAAGCACTCTAATGACACCCACCACCCTATGAAAGACTGTTGATATTTACAGTCAAAACACTGTCATGACACCCACACACCCACCACCCCATGAATGACTGTTGATATTTATAGTCCAATCACTGTAATGACACCCACACACCCACCACCCCATGAATGCCTGTTGATATTTATAGTCCAAGCACTGTAATGACACCCACACACCCACCACCCCATGAATGACTGTTGATATTTTCAGTCTAAGCACTGTAATGACATCCAAACACCCACCACCCCATAAATGACTGTTAATATTTACAGTCTGAGCACTGTAATGACACCCACAAACCCACCACCTAATGAATTATGGTTGATATTTATAGTCCAAGAACTGTAATGACACCCACACATTCACCACCCCATGAATGACTGTTGATATTTACAGTCCAAGAACTGTCATGACACCAACACACGCACCACCCCATGAATGACTGTTGATATTTACAGTCCAAGCACTGTAATGACACCCACACTCTGACCACCCCATGATTGACTGTTGATATTTACAGTCCAAGCACTGTAATGACACCCAAACACCCACCACCCCATGAATGACTGTTAATATTTATAGTCCAAGCACTGTAATGTCACACACACACCCACCATCCAATGAATGACCTTTGATATTTACAATCCAAGAACTGTATTGAAACCCACACTATTACTACCTCATGAATGACAGTTGATATTTTTAGTCCAAGAAACTGTAATGACATCCTCACACCCACCACCCCATGAATGTCTGATAATATTTACAGTCTGAGCACTGTAATGACACCCACACACCCACCACCCAATGAATGATGGTTTAAATTTACAATCTAAGAACTGTAATAACACCGACACACTCACCACCCCATGAATGACTGTTGATATTTATAAGTCCAAGCACTGTCATGACACCCACACACCCACAACCTCATAAATAACTGTTGATATTTACAGTCCAAGCACTCTAATGACACCTACCACCATATGAATGACGGTTGATATTTACAGTCAAAACATTGTAATGACACCCACACACCCAACACCCCTTGAATGACTGTTGATGTTTACAGTCTAAGCACTGTAATGACACTCTCACACCCATAACCCCATGATTTATGGATGATATTTACAGTTCAAGCATTGTAATGACACCCACACACCCACCACCCCATGAATGACTGTTGATATTTACAGTCCAATCACTATAATGACACCCACCATCTTATAAATGACTGTTTATATTTACAATCATAACACTGTAATGACACCCACACACCTACCACCCCATGAATGACTGTTGATATTTACAGTCTAAGCACTGTAATGACACTCTCACACCCACCACCCCATGAATGACCGTTGATATTTACAGTCAAAGCACTGTAATGACACCCCCACACCCACAACCCCATGAATTATGTTTGATATTTACAGTCCAAGCACTGTAATGACACCCACACACCCACCACCCCATGAATGACTGTTGATATTTACAGTCCAAGCACTGTAATGACAACCACCACCCTTTGAATGACTGTTGATATTTACAATCAAAACATTGTAATGACACCCACACACCCACCACCCCATGAATGACTGTTGATATTTACAGTCCAAGCACTATAATGACACCCACACACCCACCATTCCATGATTGACTGTTGATATTTACAGTCCAAGCACTGCATAGTCACCCAAACACCCACAACCCGATGAATGACTGTTGATATTTATAGTCCAAGCACTGTAATGACACCCACATACCCACCACCCCATGATTGACTCTTGATATTTACAGTCCAAGCACTCTAATGACACCCACCACCCTATGAAAGACTGTTGATATTTACAGTCAAAACACTGTCATGACACCCACACACCCACCACCCCATGAATGACTGTTGATATTTACAGTCCGAGCACTATAATGACAGTCACAAACCCACCACCCAATAAATGACTGTTGATATTTACAGTCTAAAAACTGTAATGACACCCACACACCCACCACCTCAAGAATGACTTTTGATATTTTGAGTCCAATCACTGTAATGACACCCACACACTGACCACCCCATGAATGACTGTTGATATTTATAGTCCAAGCACTGTAATGACACCCACACACCCACCACCCCATGAATGACTGTCGATATTTTCAGTCTAAGCACTGTAATGACATCCAATCACCCACCACCCTATAAATGACTGTTAATATTTACAGTCTGAGCACTGTAATGACACCCACAAACCCACCACCTAATGAATTATGGTTGATATTTATAGTCCAAGAACTGTAATGACACCCACACATTCACCACCCCATGAATGACTGTTGATATTTACAGTCCAAGAACTGTCATGACACCAACACACGCACCACCCCATGAATGACTGTTGATATTTACAGTCCAAGCACTGTAATGACACCCACATTCCGACCACCCCATGATTGACTGTTGATATTTACAGACCAAGCACTGTAATGACACCCAAACTCCCACCACCCCATGAATGACTTTTAATATTTATAGTCCAAGCACTGTAATGTCACACACACACCCACCATCCAATGAATGACCTTTGATATTTACAATCCAAGAACTGTATTGAAACCCACACTACTACTACCTCATGAATGACAGTTGATATTTTTAGTCCAAGAAACTGTAATGACATCCACACACCCACCACCCTATGAATGTCTGATAATATTTACAGTCTGAGCACTGTAATGACACCCACACACCCACAACCCAATGAATGATGGTTGATATTTACAATCTAAGAACTGTAATAACACCGACTCACTCACCACCCCATCAATGACTGTTGATATTTATAAGTCCAAGCACTGTCATGACACCCACACACCCACAACCTCATAAATAACTGTTGATATTTACAGTCCAAGCACTATAATGACACCTACCACCATATGAATGACGGTTGATATTTACAGTCAAAACATTGTAATGACACCCACACACCCAACACCCCTTGAATGACTGTTGATGTTTACAGTCTAAGCACTGTAATGACACTCTCACACCCACCACCCCATGATTGACTGTTGATATTTTCAGTCAGAGCACTATAATGACAGCCACACACCCACCACCCAATAAATGACTGTTGATATTTACAGTTTAAGCACTGTAATGACACCCACACACCCACCACCTCAAGAATGATGGTTGATATTTATAGTCCAAGAACTGTAATGACACCTACACACCAACCACTTCATGAATGACTGTTGATATTTACAGTCCAAGCACTGTCATGACACCAACACACACACCACCCCATGAATGACTGTTAATTTTTACAGTCCAAGCACTGTATTGACACCCACACTCCGACCACCCCATGATTGACTGTTGATATTTACAGTCCAAGCACTGTAATGACACCCAAAAACCCACCACCCCATGAATGGATGTTAATATTTATAGTCCAAGCACTCTAATGTCACACACACACCCACAACCCAATGAATGACCTTTGATATTTACAGTCCAAGAACTGTAATGAAACCCACACACCTACTACCTCATGAATGACAGTTGATTTTTTTAGTCTAAGAAACTGTAATGACATCCACACACCCACCACCCCATGAATGTCTGATAATATTTACAGTCTGAGCACTGTAATGACACCCACACATCCACCACCCAATAAATGATCGTTGATATTTACAGTCTAAGAACTGTAATAACACCCACACACTCACCACCCCATAAATGACTGTTGATATTTATAAGTCCAAGCACTGTCATGACACCCACAAACCCACCACCCCATAAATAACTGTTGATATTTACAGTCCAAGCACTCTAATGACACCCACCACCATTAGAATGACTGTTGATATTTACAGTCAAAACATTGTAATGACACCCACACACCCAACACCCCATGAATGACTGTTGATATTTACAGTCCAAGCACTGCATAGACACCCAAACACCCACATCCCCATGAATAACTATTGATATTTACAGTCCAAGCACTGTAATGACACCCACCACCCCATGAATTACTGTTGATATTTACAGTTTAAGCACTATAATGACACCCACACACCCACCATCCCAAGAATGACTTTTGATATTTACAGTCCAACCACTCTAATGACACCTACACACCAACCACTTCATGAATGACTGTTGATATTTACAGTCCAAGCACAATAATAACACCCACACACCCTCCACCCCATGAATGATGGTTGATATTTACAGTCCAAGCACTCTAATGACACCCACATACTTACCACCCCATGATTGGCTGTTGATATTTACAGTCCAAGCACTATAATGAGAGCCACATACCCACCACCCCATAAATGACTGTTGATATTTAAAGTCCAAGCACTCTAACGACACCAATCACCTTATAAATAACTGTTTATATTTACAATCAAAACACTGTAATGACACCAACACACCCACCACCCCATGAATGACTGTTGATATTTACAGTCCAAGCACTCTAATGACACCCACATACCCACCACCCCATGATTGACTGTTGATATTTACAGTCCAAGCAATATAATGACAGCCACACACACACCACCCCATAAATGACTGTTGATATTTACAGTCTAAGCTCTGTAATGACACTCACACACCCACCACCCTAAGAATGACTTTTGATATTTACAGTCCAAGCACTGTAATGATGCCTACACACTCACAACCCCATGAATGACTAAAGATATTTACAGTCCAAGCTCTGTAATGACACTCAAACACCCACCACCCTATGTATGACTGTTGATATTTACAGTCCAAGTATTGTAATGACACCCACAAACCCATCACCCTATGAGTAACTGTTGATATTTAAAGTCCAAGTTCTGTAATGACACAAATACACCCATCACCTCAAGAATGACTGTTGATATTTAGAGTCCATGCACTGTAAAGCGACCCACCACCACATGAATGACTGTTGATATTTACAGTACAAGCACTAATGACACACACACACCCACCACCTCATAAATGACTTGATATTTACAGTCCAAGCCATTAAATGACACGCACACACCCTCCACCCCATTAATAATGGCTGATATTTACAGTTCAAGCACTAAAATGACACCCACACATCCACCACCCCATGAATGACTGTTGATATTTACACTCCAAGCAGTGTAATGACACCCTCACACCCACCACCCCATTAATTATGGTTGATATTTACAGTCCAAGCACTGTAATGACACATACACACCCAGCAATCCATGTATGACTGTTGAAATTTACAATCCAAGCAATCTAATGACACCCACCACCCAATAAATGACTGTTGATATTTACAGTCTAAGTACTGTAATGACACCCACACACCCACCACCCCAAGAATGACTTTTGATATTTACAGTCCAAGCACTGTAATGACACATACACACCAACCACCCCATGATTGAATGTTGATATCTACAGTCCAGGCACTGTAATGACACTCACACACCCACCACCCTATGAATGACTGTTGATCTTTACAGTACAAGCAATGTAATGACACCCACATATCCACCAACCCATTAATGACAGTTGATTTTTATAGTCCAAACACTGTAATGACACACACACACACACCACCCCATGAATGGCTGTTGATATTTTCAGTTCAAGCACTGTAATTACATCCACACACCCACCACACCATGAATGACTGTTAGTATTTACAGTCTTAGCACTGTAATGACACCCACACACCCACCACCTAATGAATGATGGTTGATTTTACAGTCCAAGAACTGTAATGACACATACACACTCACTACCCCATGAATTACTGTTGATATTTGCAGTCCAAGCAGTGTAATGACACTCACACATCCACCACCCCATGAATGACTGTTGAAATTTACAGTCCAAGCACTCTAATGACACCCACCACCCCATAAATGACTGTTGATATTTACAGTCTAAAAACTTTAATTAATGACACCCACATACCCACCACCCCAAGAATGACTTTTGATATTTACAGTCCAAGCACTGAAATGACACATACACACCCACCACCCCATGTATGACTGTTGATAGTTTCAGTCCAAGGACTGTAATTACATCCACACACCCACCACACCATGAATGACTGTTAGTATTTACAGTCTGAGCACTGTAATGACACCCACACACCCACCACCTAATGAATGATGGTTGATATTTACAGTCGAAGAACTGTAATGACACCCACACACCCAGCACCCCATAAATGATGGTTGATATTTAAAGTTCAAGCACTGTAATTACACCACACACCCACCACCCCATGAATGACTGTTTACATTTTCAGTCCAAGCACTGTAATGACATCCACACTCCCACCACACCACAAATGACTGTTAATATTTACAGTACAAGCACTGTAATGACACCCACACACCCACAACCTAATGAATGATGGTTGATATTTACAGTCCAAGAATTGTAATGACACCCACACACTCACCACCCTATGAATGACTGTTGATAATTACAGTACAAGCACTGCCATGACACCCACAACCACACCACCACATGAATGACTGTTGTTATTTACTGTCCAAGCACTGTTATGACAAACACCACCCAATAAATGAATGTTGATATTTATAGTTAAAACACTGTAATAACACTCATACACCCACCACCCCATGAATGACTGTTGATATTTTCAGTCCAAGCACTGTAATGACACTCACACACCCACCACCCCATGATTGACTATTGATATTTACAGTCCAAGCACTATAATGACACCCACACACCCACCACCCAATTATTGATTGTTGATATTTACAGTCCAAGTACTGTAATGACACTCACACACTCACCACCATATGAATGACTGTTGATATTTACAGTCCAAGCACTGTAATGACATCCACACACCCACCACTCCATGAATGACTGTTAATATTTACAGTCCAATCACTGTAATGTCACCCACACACCCACCACCCAAGGAACGATGGTTTATATTTACAGTCCAAGAACTGTAATGAAACCTACACACCCACCACCCCATGAATGACAGTTGATATTTTCAGTCCAAGCACTGTAATGTCACCCACACACCCACCACCCCATGAATGACTGTTAATATTTACAGTCCAAGCATTGTAATGTCACCCACACACCCACCACCCAATGAATGATGGTTGATATTTACAGTCCAAGGACTGTAATGATACCCACACACCCACCACCCAATAAATGACTGCTGATATTTAGAGTTCAAGCACTGTAATGACACCCACACACCCATCACCCCATGAATGACTGTTGATATTTTGAGTCCAAGCATTGTGATGCCACCCACCACCCCATGAATGACTGTTGATATTTACAGTCCAAACACTAATGACAAACACACACCCACTACCCTATGAATGACTTGATATTTATAGTCCAAGCAATGTAATGACACCAACACACCCACCACCCAATGAATTATAGTTGATATTTACCGTCCAAGAACTGTAATGACACCAACACCCACCACCCTAATGAATGACTGTTGATATTTACAGTCCAAGCACTCTAATAACACCCACCACCTTATAAATGACTGTTGATATTTTCAGTCCAACTACTGTAATGACATCCACACACCCACCACCCCATAAATGACTGTTAATTTTTACAGCCTGAGCACTGTAATGACCCCCACACACCCACCACCTAATGAATGATGGTTGATATTTACAGTCCAAGAACTGTAATGACACCCACACACTCACCACCCCATAAATAACTGTTGATATTTACAGTCCAAGCACTGTCATAACACCCACACACTCACCACCCCATCAATGACTGTTGATATTTACAGTCCAAGCACTCTAATGACACCCACCAACAAATAAATGAATGTTGATATTTATAGTTAAAACACTTTAATGATACCCACACACCCACCACCCAATGAATAACGGTTGATATTTACAGTCCAAGCACTGTAATGACACCCAAACACCCACCACCCCATGAATGACTGTTAATATTTATAGTCCAAGCACTGTAATGTCACACACACACCCACCATCCAATGAATGACCTTTGATATTTACAATCCAAGAACTGTATTGAAACCCACACTACTACTACCTCATGAATGACAGTTGATATTTTTAGTCCAAGAAACTGTAATGACATCCACACACCCACCACCCCATGAATGTCTGATAATATTTACAGTCTGAGCACTGTAATGACACCCACACACCCACCACCCAATGAATGATGGTTGATATTTACAATCTAAGAACTGTAATAACACCGACACACTCACCACCCCATGAATGACTGTTGATATTTATAAGTCCAAGCACTGTCATGACACCCACACACCCACAACCTCATAAATAACTGTTGATATTTACAGTCCAAGCACTCTAATGACACCTACCACCATATGAATGACGGTTGATATTTACAGTCAAAACATTGTAATGACACCCACACACCCAACACCCCTTGAATGACTGTTGATGTTTACAGTCTAAGCACTGTAATGACACTCTCACACCCACCACCCCATGATTGACTGTTGATATTTTCAGTCAGAGCACTATAATGACAGCCACACACCCACCACCCAATAAATGACTGTTGATATTTACAGTTTAAGCACTGTAATGACACCCACACACCCACCACCTCAAGAATGATGGTTGATATTTATAGTCCAAGAACTGTAATGACACCTACACACCAACCACTTCATGAATGACTGTTGATATTTACAGTCCAAGCACTGTCATGACACCAACACACACACCACCCCATGAATGACTGTTGATATTTACAGTCCAAGCACTGTAATGACACCCACACACCGACCACCCCATGATTGACTGTTGATATTTACAGTCCAAGCACTGTAATGACACCCAAAAACCCACCACCCCATGAATGGATGTTAATATTTATAGTCCAAGCACTCTAATGTCACACACACACCGACAACCCAATGAATGACCTTTGATATTTACAGTCCAAGAACTGTAATGAAACCCACACACCTACTACCTCATGAATGACAGTTGATATTTTTAGTCTAAGAAACTGTAATGACATCCACACACCCACCACCCCATGAATGACTGTTGATATTTATAAGTCCAAGCACTGTCATGACACCCACAAACCCACCACCCCATAAATAACTGTTGATATTTACAGTCCAAGCACTCTAATGACACCCACCACCATTAGAATGACTGTTGATATTTTCAGTCAAAACATTGTAATGACACCCACACACCCAACACCCAATGAATGACTGTTGATATTTACAGTCCAAGCACTGCATAGACACCCAAACACCCACATCCCCATGAATAACTATTGATATTTACAGTCCAAGCACTGTAATGACACCCACCACCCCATGAATTACTGTTGATATTTACAGTTTAAGCACTATAATGACACCCACACACCCACCATCCCAAGAATGACTTTTGATATTTACAGTCCAACCACTCTAATGACACCTACACACCAACCACTTCATGAATGACTGTTGATATTTACAGTCCAAGCACAATAATAACACCCACACACCCTCCACCCCATGAATGATGGTTGATATTTACAGTCTAAGCACTGTAATGACACCCACACACCCACCACACCATGAATGACTGTTGATATTTACAGTCCAAGCACTCTAATGACACCCACATACTTACCACCCCATGATTGGCTGTTGATATTTACAGTCCAAGCACTATAATGAGAGCCACATACCCACCACCCCATAAATGACTGTTGATATTTAAAGTCCAAGCACTCTAACGACACCAATCACCTTATAAATAGCTGTTTATATTTACAATCAAAACACTGTAATGACACCAACACACCCACCACCCCATGAATGACTGTTGATATTTACAGTCCAAGCACTGTAATGACACCCACATACCCACCACCCCATGATTGACTGTTGATATTTACAGTCCAAGCAATATAATGACAGCACCACACACACCACCCCATAAATGACTGTTGATATTTACAGTCTAAGCACTGTAATGACACCCACACACCCACCACCCTAAGAATGACTTTTGATATTTACAGTCCAAGCACTGTAATGATGCCTACACACTCACAACCCCATGAATGACTAAAGATATTTACAGTCCAAGCTCTGTAATGACACTCAAACACCCACCACCCTATGTATGACTGTTGATATTTACAGTCCAAGTACTGTAATGACACCCACAAACCCATCACCCTATGAGTAACTGTTGATATTTACAGTCCAAGTTCTGTAATGACACAAATACACCCATCACCTCAAGAATGACTGTTGATATTTAGAGTCCATGCATTTTAAAGCGACCCACCACCACATGAATGACTGTTGATATTTACAGTCCAAGTACTAATGACACACACACACCCACCACCTCATAAATGACTTGATATTTACAGTCCAAGCCATTAAATGACACGCACACACCCTCCACCCCATTAATGATGGCTGATATTTACAGTTCAAGCACTAAAATGACACCCACACATCCACCACCCCATGAATGACTGTTGATATTTACACTCCAAGCAGGGTAATGACACCCTCACACCCACCACCCCATTAAATATGGTTGATATTTACAGTCCAAGCCCTGTAATGACACATACACACCCAGCAATCCATGTATGACTGTTGAAATTTACAATCCAAGCAATCTAATGACACCCACCACCCAATAAATGACTGTTGATATTTACAGTCTAAGTACTGTAATGACACCCACACACCCACCACCCCAAGAATGACTTTTGATATTTACAGTCCAAGCACTGTAATGACACATACACACCAACCACCCCATGAATGAATGTTGATATTTACAGTCCAGGCACTGTAATGACACTCACACACCCACCACCCTATGAATGACTGTTGATCTTTACAGTACAAGCACTGTAATGACACCCACATATCCACCACCCCATTAATGACAGTTGATTTTTATAGTCCAAACACTGTAATGACACACCCACACCCACCACCCCATGAATGGCTGTTGATATTTTCAGTTCAAGCACTGTAATTACATCCACACACCCCCACACCATGAATGACTGTTAGTATTTACAGTCTGAGCACTGTAATGACACCCACACACCCACCACCTAATGAATGATGGTTGATTTTACAGTCCAAGAACTGTAATGACACATACACACTCACTACCCCATGAATTACTGTTGATATTTGCAGTCCAAGCAGTGTAATGACACCCACACATCCACCACCCCATGAATGACTGTTGAAATTTACAGTCCAAGCACTCTAATGACACCCACCACCCCATAAATGACTGTTGATATTTACAGTCTAAAAACTTTAATTAATGACACCCACATACCCACCACCCCAAGAATGACTTTTGATATTTACAGTCCAAGCACTGAAATGACACATACACACCCACCACCCCATGTATGACTGTTGATAGTTTCAGTCCAAGCACTGTAATTACATCCACACACCCACCACACCATGAATGACTGTTAGTATTTACAGTCTGAGCACTGTAATGACACCCACACACCCACCACCTAATGAATGATGGTTGATATTTACAGTCGAAGAACTGTAATGACACCCACACACCCAGCACCCCATAAATGATGGTTGATATTTAAAGTTCAAGCTCTGTAATTACACCACACACCCACCACCCCATGAATGACTGTTTACATTTTCAGTTCAAGCACTGTAATGACACCCACACACCCACCACACCACAAATGACTGTTAATATTTACATTCCAAGCACTGTAATGACACCCACACACCCACAAACTAATGAATGATGGTTGATATTTACAGTCCAAGAATTGTAATGACACCCACACACTCACCACCCTATGAATGACTGTTGATAATTACAGTACAAGCACTGTCATGACACCCACAACCGCACCACCACATGAATGACTGTTGTTATTTACTGTCCAAGCACTGTTATGACAAACACCACCCAATAAATGAATGTTGATATTTATAGTTAAAACACTGTAATAACACTCATACACCCACCACCCCATGAATGACTGTTGATATTTTCAGTCCAAGCACTGTAATGACACTCACACACCCACCACCCCATGATTGACTATTGATATTTACAGTCCAAGCACTATAATGACACCCACACACCCACCACCCAATTATTGATTGTTGATATTTTCAGTCCAAGCACTGTAATGACATCTACACACCTACCACCCCATGAATGACTGTTAATATTTACAGTCCAAGCACTGTAATGTCACCCACACACCCACCACCCAATGAATGATGCTTGATATTTACAGTCCAAGGACTGTAATGATACCCACACACCCACCACCCAATAAATGACTGCTGATATTTAGAGTTCAAGCACTGTAATGACACCCACACACCCATCACCCCATGAATGACTGTTGATATTTTGAGTCCAAGCATTGTGATGCCACCCACCACCCCATGAATGACTGTTGATATTTACAGTCCAAACACTAATGACACACACACACCCACTACCCTATGAATGACTTGATATTTATAGTCCAAGCAATGTAATGACACCAACACACCCACCACCCAATGAATTATAGTTGATATTTACAGTCCAAGAACTGTAATGACACCAACACCTACCACCCTAATGAATGACTGTTGATATTTACAGTCCAAGCACTCTAATAACACCCACCACCTTATAAATGACTGTTGATATTTTCAGTCCAACTACTGTAATGACATCCACACACCCACCACCCCATAAATGACTGTTAATTTTTACAGCCTGAGCACTGTAATGACCCCCACACACCCACCACCTAATGAATGATGGTTGATATTTACAGTCCAAGAACTGTAATGACACCCACACACTCACCACCCCATGAATAACTGTTGATATTTACAGTTCAAGCACTGTCATAACACCCACACACTCACCACCCCATCAATTACTGTTGATATTTACAGTCCAAGCACTCTAATGACACCCACCAACAAATAAATGAATGTTGATATTTATAGTTAAAACACTTTAATGATACCCACACACCCACCACCCCATGAATAACGGTTGATATTTACAGTCCAAGCACTGTAATGACTCCCACACACTGACCATCCCATGATTGACTGTTGATATTTACAGTCCAAGCATTATAATGACACCCACACACCTACCACCCCATGAATGATTGTTGATATTTACAGTCCAAGCTCTGTAATGACACTCAAACACCCACCACCCTATGAATGACTGTTGATATTTACAGTCCAAACACTGTAATGACACCCACACACCCACCACCATATAAATGACAGTTGACATTTATAGTCCAAGCACTGTAATGACACCCACACACCTACCACCCCATGAATGACTGTTGATATTATCAGTCCAAGCACTGTAATGACATCTACACACCCACCATCATATGAATGACTGTTAATATTTACAGTCCAAACACTGTAATGTCACCCACACACCCACCACCCAATGAATGATGGTTGATATTTACAGTCCAAGAAAGGTAATGAAACCCACACACCCACCCCCACATGAATGACTGTTGATAT
Source organism: Petrolisthes cinctipes (assembly GCA_033782935.1). Taxonomy (NCBI): domain Eukaryota; kingdom Metazoa; phylum Arthropoda; class Malacostraca; order Decapoda; family Porcellanidae; genus Petrolisthes; species Petrolisthes cinctipes. The sequence goes on along the minus strand of JAWQEG010000043.1, from coordinate 5,980,194 downwards.
TTTCAGTCCAACAACTGTAATGACATCCACACATCCACCACCCCATGAATGATAGTTGATATTTACAGTCCAAGCACTGTAATGACACCCACACACCCACCACCCCATGAATGACTGTTGATATTTACAGTCCAAGCATTGTAATGACACCCACACACCTACCACCCCATGAATGATTGTTGATATTTACAGTCAAATTACTCTAATGACACCCCCACACCCACCACCCAATGAATTATGGTTGATATTTACAGTCCAAGAACTGTAATGACACCTAAACACCAACTACTTAATGAATGACTGTTGATATTTACAGTCCTAGCACTCTAATGACAGCCACCACCTTATGAATTACTGTTGATATTTACAGTCCAAGCACTGTAATGAAATCCACACACCCACCACCCTATGAATGACTGTTGATATTTACAGTCCAATCACTGTAATGACACCCACTCACCCACCACCCCATAAATGACTGTTGATATTTTCAGTCGAAGCACTGTATTGACATCCGCACACCCACCACTCCATAAATGATGGTTGATATTTACAGTCCAAGAACTGTAATGACATCCACACACCCACCACCCCATGAATGACTGTTAATATTTACAGTCAAAGCACTTTAATTACACCCACACACCCACCTCCTAATGAATGATGGTTGATATTTACAGTCAAAGCACTGTCATGACACCCACACACTCACCACCCCATGAATAACTGTTGATATTTACAGTCCAAGCAGTCTAATGACACCCACCACCCTATAATTGACTGTTAATATTACATTCAAAACACTGTAATGACACCCACATACCAACCACCCCATAAATGACTGTTGTTATTTACTGTCCAAGTATTGTAATGACACCGACACACACACCACCCCATTATTGACTGTTGATATTTACAGTCCAAGCACTGCATAGACACCCAAACACCCAATGAATGAATGTTGATATTTACAGTCCAAGCACTGTAATGACACCCACACACCCATCACCCCATCAATGACTTGATATTTACATTCCAAGCCATGTAATGACACCCACACACCCATCACCCATGAATGACTGTTGATATATACAGTTCAAGCACTATAATGACACCCACTACCCCATGAATGACTGTTGATATTTACAGTCCAAGCACTAATGACACACACATACCCACCACCCCATCAATGACTTGAAATTTACATTCCAAGCCATGTAATGACACCCACACACCCATCACCCATGAATGACTGTTGATATTTACAGTCCAAGCATTCTAATGACACCCACCACCCTATGAATGACTGTTGAAATTAACAATCAAAACACTGTAATGACACCCACATCCACCATCCCATGAATGACTGTTGATATTTACAGTCCAATCACTGTAATGAAACCCACACACCCACCATCTCATGATTGACTGTTAATATTTACAGTTCAAGCACTGTAATGACATCCACACACCCACCACCCCATGAATGACTATTGATATTTACAGTCCAAGCTCTGTAATGACACTCACACACCAACCACCCTATGAATGACTTTTGATATTTACAGTCCAAGCACTGTAATGACACCCACACACCCAATACCCTATAAATGGTGGTTGATATTTATAGTCCAAGCACTGTAATGACACTCACACACACACCACCCCATGAATGGCTGTTGATATTTACAGTCGAAGCACTGTAATGTCACTCACCACCCCATGAATGACTGTTGATATTAACAGTCCAATCACTAATGACACAAACAAACCCACCACCCTATGAATGACTTGATATTTACAGTCCAAGCACTGTAATGACACCCACACACCCACCACCCAAAAAATGATGGTTAATATTTACAGTCCAAGCACTGCAATGACATCCACAAACCCACTACCCCATGATTAATTGTTGATATTTACAGTCCAAGCACCGTAATGACAGCCACACACCCACCACCCCATAAATGACTGTTGATATTTACAGTCCAAGCACTGTAATGACACCCACACACCCACTACCCCATAAATGACTGTTGATATTTACAGTCTGAGCACTGTAATGACACCCACACACCCACCACCCAATGAATGATGGTTGACATTTACAGTCGAAGAACTGTAATGACACCCACACACTCACCACCCCATAAATGACTGTCGATATTTACAGTCCAAGCACTGTCATGACACCCACACACCCACCACCCCATAAATAACTGTTGATATTTACAGTCCAAGCAATCTAATGACACCCACCACCCTATGAATGACTGTTAATATTTACAGTCAAAACACTGTAATGACACCCGCACACCCACCACCTCATGAATGACTTGATGTTTACAGTCCAAGCATTGTAATGATACCCACACACCAACCACCCCATGATTGACTGTTGATATTTACAGTCCAATCACTGTAATGAAACCCACACACCCACCATCTCATGATTGACTGTTAATATTTACTGTTCAAGCACTGTAATGACATCCACACACCCACCACCCCATTAATGACTGTTGATATTTACAGTCCAAGCTCTGTAATGACACTCACACACCAACCACCCTATGAATGACTTTTGATATTTACAGTCCAAGCACTGTAATGACACCCACACACCCACCACCCCATGAATGGCTGTTGATATTTATAGTCGAAGCACTGTAATGCCACTCACCACCCCATGAATGACTGTTGATATTAACAGTCCAATGACTAATGACACAAACAAACCCAATAAATGACTTGATATTTGCAGTCCAAGCACTGTAATGACACCCACACCCCCACCACCTCAAGAATGACTGTTGATATTTTAAGTCCATGCACTGTATTGACACCCACACACCCACCACCCAATGAATGATGGTTGATATTTACAGTCAAAGAACTGTAATGACACCCACACACTCACCACCCCATGAATGACTGTTGATATTTACAGTCCAAGCACTCTAATGACACCCACCACCCAATAAATGACTGTTGATATTTATAGTTAAAACACTGTAATGACACCCACACACCCACCACCCCATGAATGACTGTTGATATTTACAGTCGAATCACTGCAATTACACCACACACCCACCACCCCATGAATGACTGTTAATATTTACAGTCTGAGCACTGTAATAACACCCACACACCCACCACCCAATGAATGATGGTTGATATTTACAGTCCAATCACTATAATGACACCCACACACTCACCACCCCATAAATGACCGTCGATATTTACAGTCCAAGCACTGTCATGACACCCACACACACACCACCCCATAAATAACTGTTTATATTTACAGTCCAAGCACTCTAATGACACCCACCTTATAAATGACTGTTGATATTTATAGTCAAAACACTGTAATGACACCCACACACCCACCACCCCATGAATGACTTGATGTTTATAGTCCAAGCACCGTAATGAAACCCACACACCCACCACCCCATGATTGACTGTTGATATTTACAGTCCAAGCACTGTAATGACACCTACACACCCACCACCCAATAAATGACTGTTGATATTTACAGTCTAAGCACTGTAATGACACCCACACACACCAGCCCATGAATGACTGTCTATATTTATAGTCCAATCACTGTAATTACACCACACACCCACAACTCCATGAATGACTGTTGATATTTACAGTCCAAGCTCTGTAATGACACTCACACACCCACCACCCTATGAATGACTGTTGATATTTACAGTCCAAGCACTGTAATGACACTTACACACCTACCACTCCATAAATGACATTTGATTTTTATTGTCTAAGCACTGTAATGACACCCACACACCTACCACCCCATGAATGACTGTTGATATTTACAGTCCAAGCACTCTAATGACATCCACAAACCCACTACCCCATAAATTATGGTTGATATTTACAGTCCAAGCACTCTAATGACACCCACCACCCTATGAATGACTGTTGATATTTTCAATCAAAACACTGTAATGACACGCACACACCCACCATCCCATAAATGACTGTTGATATTTACAGTCCAAGCACTGTAATGACACCCACACACCCAGCACCTCAAGATTGACTGTTGATATTTACAGTCCAAGCACTGTAATGACATCCACACACCCACCACCCCATAAATGACTATTGATATTTACAGTCCAAGCTCTGTAATGACACTGACACACCAACCACCCTATGAATGACTGTTGATATTTACAGTCCAAGCACTGTAATCACACCCCCATCTAAATAACGGCTGATATTTATAGTCCAAGCACTGTAATGACACCCACACACCCACCACCCTATGAATGACTGTTGATACTTACAGTCCAAGCAGTGTAATGCCACCCACCACCTAATAAATGACTGTTGATATTTACAGCCCAAGCACTAATGACACACACACACACCCACCACCCCATTAATGACTTGATATTTACAGTCCAAGCATTGTAATGACACCTACAAACCCACCTCCCCATGAATGACTGTTCATATTTACAGTCCAAGCTCTGTAATGACACTCACACACCAACCACCCTATGAATGACTGTTCATATTTACAGTCCAAGCATTGTAATGCCACACACCACCCCATGAATAACTGTTGATATTTACAGTCCAAGCACTAATGTCACACACAAACACACCACCCAATGAATGACTTGATATTTACACTCCAAGCATTGTAATAACTCCCACACACCCACCACCCAATGAAAAACTGTTGATATTTACAGTCCAAGCACTGTAATGACATCCACAAACCCACCACCCCATGATTGACTGTTGATATTTACAGTCCAAGCACTGTAATGACAGCCACACACCCACCACCCCATAAATGACAGTATATATTTACAGTCCAATTATTGTAATGACAGCCACACACCCACCACCCCATAAATGACTGTTGATATTTACAGTCCAAGCACTGTAATGACATTCACAAACCCACCACCATATAATTGATTGTTGATATTTTCAGTCCAAGCACCGTAATGACAGCCACACACCCACCACCCCATAAATTACAGTAGATATTTACAGTCCAAGCACTGTAATGACCCCCACACACCCACCACACCATAAATAACAGTTATTATTTATTGTGTTTAGCACTGTAATGACACCCAAACACCCACCACCCCATGAATGACAGTTGATATTTACAGTCCAAGCACTATAATGACACCCACACACCCACCAAGCCATGAATGACTGTTGATATTTACAGTCCAAGCACTGTAATGACACCATCATACCCACAACCTTATAAATGACTCTTGATATTTAAAGTCAAAGCACTGTAATGACACCCCCACACCCACCACCTAATTAATAATGGTTGATATTTACAGTCCCAGCACTGTAATGACACCCAAACACCCACCACCCCATGAAGGACTGTTGATATTTACAGTCCAAGAACTCTAATGACACCCACCACCCTATGAATGACTGTTGATATTTAGAGTCCAATCACTGTAATAAAACCCACACACCTACCACCTCATGAATGACCGTTAATATTTACAGTCCAAGCACCGTAATGACATCCACACACCCACCACCCCATGAATAACTGTTGATATTTACAGTCCAAGCTCTGTAATGACACTTACACACCAACCACCCTATTAATGACTGTTGATATTTACAGTCGAAGAACCGTAATGACACCCACACACCCACCATCCCATAAATGATGGTTGATATTTATAGTCCAAGCACTGTAATGACACCCACACACCCACCACCCCATGAATGACTGTTGATATTTACAGTTGAAGCACTGTAATGCCACTCACCACCCCATAAATGACTGTTGATATTTACAGTCCAATCACTAATGTCACACACAAACACACCACCCAATGAATGACTTGATATTTACAGTCCAAGCATTGTAATAACTCCCACACACCCACCACCCAATGAAAAACTGTTGATATTTACAGTCCAAACACTGTAATGACATCCACAAACCCACCACCCCATGATTGACTGTTGATATTTACAGTCCAAGCACTGTAATGACAGCCACACACCCACCACCCCATAAATGACAGTATATATTTACAGTCCAATTATTGTAATGACAGCCACACACCCACCACCCCATAAATGACTGTTGATATTTACAGTCCAAGCACTGTAACGACATCCACATACCCACCACTTCATGAATGAAACCTAATATATACAGTCTGAGCACTGTAATGACACCCACACACCCACCACCCAATAAATGGTGTTTGATATTTACAGTCCAAGCACTGTAATGCCACCTACCACCCCTTGAATGACTGTTGATATTTACAGTCCAAGCACTTTAATGAAACCCACAAACCCATCAACCAATAATTGACCGTTGATATTTACAGTCCAAGCTCTGTAATGACAGCCACACACCCACCACCCCATAAATGACTGTTGATATTTACATTCAAAGCACTGTAATGACACCCACACACCCACCACCCCATAAATGACTGTTGATATTTACAGTCCAAGTTCTGTAATTACACTCACACACCCACAACCCTATGAATGACTGTTGATATTTACAGTCCAAGCACTGTAATGACCCCCACACACATACCACCCCATAAATGACGGTTATTATTTATAGTCCAAGCACTGCAATGACACCCACACACCCACCACACAATGAATGATTGTTGATATTTACAGTCTAATCGCTGTAATTGCACCCACACACTCACCACCCCATGAATGACCTGATATTTACAGTCCAAGCACTGTAATGACAACCACCACCCCATGAATGACTGTTGATATTTACAGTCCAAGCACTCTAATGACACCCACCACCCAATAAATGACTGTTGATATTTATAGTCAAAACACTGTAATGACACCCACACACCCACCACCTCATGAATGACTGTTGATGTTTACAGTCCAATCACTGTAATTACACCACACACCCACCACCCCATGAATGACTGTTTACATTTTCAGTCCAAGCACTGTAATGACATCCACACACCCACCATCCCATGAATGACTGTTATTATTTACAGTCCAAGCACTGTAATGTAACCCACACACCCACCACCTAATAAATGATGGTTGATATTTACAGTTCAAGAACTGTAATGACACCCACACACCCACCACCCCATGAATGGCTGTTGATATTTTCAGTCAAAGCACTGTAATGACACCCACACACTCACCACCTCATGAATGACTGTTAATATTTACAGTCTGAGCACTGTAATGACACCCACACACCCACCACTCGATGAATGAATGTTGATATTTACAGTCCAATCACTGTAATGACACCCACACATTAACCACCCCATGAATGACTGTTGATATTTACAGTCCAAGCACTGTCATGACACCCACACACCCATCACCCCATGAATGACTGTTGATATTTACAGTCCAAGCACTATAATGAAACCCACTACCCCATGAATGACTGTTGATATTTAAATACATTCAAAGCACTAATGACACACATTTACCCACCACCCTATAAATGACTTGATATTTACAGTCCAAGCACTGCATAGACACCCAAACACCCACCACCTAATGAATGACATTTGATATTTACAGTCCAAGCACTGTAATGACACCCACACACCCATCTCCCCATGAATGACTGTTGATATTTACAGTCCAAGCACTATAATGACACCCACTACCCCATGATTGGCTGTTGATATACATAGTCCAAGCACTAATGACACACACATACCCACCACCCTACAAATGACTTGATATGTACATTCCAAGCCTTGTAATAACACCCACACACCCACCACCCCATTAATGACTGTTGATATTTACAGTCCAAGCACTATAATGACACCCAAACACCCACCACCTTATAAATGACTCTTGATATTTAAAGTCAAAGCAATGTAATGACAACCCCACACCCACCACCTAATGAATAATGGTTGATATTTATATTCCCAGCACTGTAATGACACCCACACACACACCACCCCATGAAGGACTGTTGATATTTACAGTCCAAGCACTCTAATGACACCCACCACCCTATGAATGACTGTTGATATTTACAGTCCAATCACTGTAATGAAACCCACAAACCTACCACCTCATGAATGACTGTTAATATTTACAGTCCAAGCACTGTAATGACATCCACACACCCACCACCCCATGAATAACTGTTGATATTTACAGTCCAAGCTCTGTAATGACACTTACACACCAACCACCCTATTAATGACTGTTGATATTTACAGTCGAAGCACCGTAATGACACCCACACACCCACCATCCCATAAAGGATGGTTGATATTTATAGTCCAAGCACTGTAATGACACCCACACACCCACCACCCCATGAATGACTGTTGATATTTACAGTTGAAGCACTGTAATGCCACTCACCATCCCATAAATGACTGTTGATATTTACAGTCCAATCACTAATGACACAAACAAACCCACCACCCTATGAATTACATGATTTTTACAGTCCAAGCACTGTAATGACACCCATACACCCACCACCCCATGAATAACTGTTGATATTTACAGTCCAAGCACTGTAATGACATTCACAAACCCACCACCATATAATTGATTGTTGATATTTTCAGTCCAAGCACCGTAATGACAGCCACACACCCACCACCCCATAAATGACAGTAGATATTTACAGTCCAAGCACTGTAATGACCCCCACACACCCACCACACCATAAATAACAGTTATTATTTATTGTGTTTAGCACTGTAATGACACCCAAACACCCACCACCCCATGAATGACAGTTGATATTTACAGTCCAAGCACTATAATGACACCCACACACCCACCAAACCATGAATGACTGTTGATATTTACAGTCCAAGCACTGTAATGACACCATCATACCCACAACCTTATAAATGACTCTTGATATTTAAAGTCAAAGCACTGTAATGACACCCCCACACCCACCACCTAATGAATAATGGTTGATATTTACAGTCCCAGCACTGTAATGACACCCAAACACCCACCACCCCATGAAGGACTGTTGATATTTACAGTCCAAGAACTCTAATGACACCCACCACCCTATGAATGACTGTTGATATTTAGAGTCCAATCACTGTAATGAAACCCACACACCTACCACCTCATGAATGACCGTTAATATTTACAGTCCAAGCACCGTAATGACATCCACACACCCACCACCCCATGAATAACTGTTGATATTTACAGTCCAAGCTCTGTAATGACACTTACACACCAACCACCCTATTAATGACTGTTGATATTTACAGTCGAAGAACCGTAATGACACCCACACACCCACCATCCCATAAATGATGGTTGATATTTATAGTCCAAGCACTGTAATGACACCCACACACCCACCACCCCATGAATGACTGTTGATATTTACAGTTGAAGCACTGTAATGCCACTCACCACCCCATAAATGACTGTTGATATTTACAGTCCAATCACTAATGACACAAACAAACTCACCACCCTATGAATTACATGATATTTACAGTCCAAGCACTGTAATGACACCCACACACCCACCACCCCATGAATAACTGTTGATATTTACAGTCCAAGCACTGTAATGACATCCACAAACCCACCATCATATGATTGATTGTTGATATTATCAGTCCAAGCACCGTAATAACAGCCACACACCCACCACCCCATAAATGACAGTAGATATTTACAGTCCAAGCACTGTAATGACCCCCACATACCAACCACGCCATAAATAACAGTTATTATTTATTGTCCAAGCACTGTAATAACATCCACACACCTACCACCATATGAATGACTGTTAATATTTACAGTCTAAACACTGTAATGACACCCACACACCCACAACCCAATGAATGATAGTTGATATTTACAGTCCAAGAACTGTAATGACACCCACACACTCACAGCCCCATGAATGACTATTGATATTTACAGTCCAAGCACTGTCATGACACCCACTACCCCATGAATGACTGTTGATATTTACAGCCCGATCACTGTAATGACACTCGCACACCCACCAACCTATGAATGACTGTTGATATTTACAGTCCAAGCACTGTAATGACACCCACACACCTACCACCCCATAAATGACATTTAATTTTTATAGTCCAAGCACGGTAATGACACCCACACACCTACCAACCAATGAATGACTGTTTACATTTTCAGACAAAGCACTTTAATGACATTCACACACCCACCACCCCATGAATTACTGTTAATATTTACAGTCCAAGCACTGTAATGTCACCCACACACCCACCACCCAATGAATGATGGTTGATATTTACAGTCCAAGAACTGTAATGAAACCCACACACCCACCACCCAATGAATGACTGTTGATATTTTCGTTCCAAGCACTGTAAAGACATCCATACACCCACCACCCCATGAATGACTGTTAATATTTACAGTCTGAGCACTGTAATGACACCAACACACCCACCTCCCAATGAATGAAGACTGATATTTAAAGCCCAAGAACTGTAATGACACCCACACACTCACCACCCCATGAATGACTGTTGATATTTACAGTCCAAACACTGTTATGACACCCACACACCCACCACCCCATGAATAACTGTTGATATTTACAGTTCAAGCCCTCTAATGACACCCACAACCTTATGAATGACTGTTAATATTACAGTCAAAACACTGTAATTACACCGACACACCCACCACCCCATAAATGACTGTTGTTATTTACAGTCCAAGAATTGTATTGACACCCACACACCCACCACCAAATAAATGACTGTTGATATTTACAGTCCAAGCACTGTAATGACACCCACACAAACATCACCCTATAAAAGACTGTTGATATTTACAGTCCAAGCATTCTAATGACATCCACAAACCCACCACCCAATGAATTATGGTTGATATTTACAGTCCAAGAACTATAATGACACCCACCACCCTATGAATGACTGTAGATATTTACAATCAAAACACTGAAATGACACGCACACACCCACCATCCCATAAATGACTGTTGATATTTACAGTCCAAGCACTGTAATGACATCCACACACCCACCACCCCATAAATGACTATTGATATTTACAGTCCAAGCTCTGTAATGACACTCACACACCAACCACCCTATTAATGACTATAAATATTTACAGTCCAAGCACTGTATTCACCCCCCCCCCTAAATAACGGTTGATATTTATAGTCCAAGCACTGAAATGACAACTACACACCCACCACCCCATGAAAAACTGTTGATATTTACAGTCCAAGCACTGTAATGACATCCAAAAACACACCTGCCCATGATTGACTGTCGATATTTACAGTCCAAGCACTGTAATGACAGCCACACACCCACCACCCCATAAATGACAGTAGATATTTACAGTCCAAGCACTGTAATGACAGCCACACACCCACCACCCCTTAAATGACTGTTGATATTTACAGTCCAAACACTGTAATGACATCCACACACCCACTACTTCATGAATGACACTTAATTTATACAGTCTGAGCACTGTAATGACACCCATACACCCACCAACCAATGAATGATGGTTGATATTTAAAGTCCAAGCACTGTAATGCCACCCATAACCCCATGAATGACTGTTGATATTTACAGTCCAAGCACTAATGACACACACACACCTACCACCTAATGAATGATGGTTGATATTTACAGTCCAAGAACTGTAATGACACCCACACACCCACCACCCCGTGAATGACTGCTGATATTTTCAGTCCAAGCACTGTAAAGACATCCACACACCCACCACCCCATGAATGACTGTTAATATTTACAGTCTGAGCACCGTAATGACACCCACACACCCACCACTCAATGAATGATGGTTGATATTTACAGTCCAATCACTGTAATGACACCCACACACTCACCACCCCATGAATCACTGTTGATATTTACAGTCCAAGCACTGTCATGACACCCACACACCCACCACATCACGAATAACTGTTGATATTTACAGTCCAAGCACTCTAATGACACCCACCACCCTATAAATGACTGTTGATATTTAAATACATTCCAAGCACTAATGACACACACATACCCACCACCCTATAAATGAATTGATATTTACAGTCCAAGCCATGTAATGACACCCACACACCCACCACCCGATGAATGACTGTTGATATTTACAGTCCAAGCACTATAATGACACCCACACACCCACCAAACCATAAATGACTGTTGATATTTACAGTCCAAGCACTCTAATGACAAAATCATACCCACCACCCCATGAATGACTGTTGATATTTACAGTAAAAGCACTGTAATGACACCCCCACACCCACCACCCCATCAATTATGGTTGATATTTACAGTCCCAGCACTGTAATGACACCCACACACCCACCACCCAATGAATGATGGTTGATATATACAGTCTAATCACTGTAATGACACCCACACACTCACCACCCCATGAATCACTGTTGAAATTTACAGTCCAAACACTGTCATTATACCCACACACCCACCAACCTATGAATAACTGTTGATATTTACAGTCCAAGCATTTTAATGACACCCACCACCCTATGAATGACTGTTAATATTTACAGTCAAAACAAACACCCACACACCCACCACTCCATGAATGACTGTTGATATTTACAGTCCAAGCATTGTAATGACACCTGCACACCAACTACCCCATAATTGACTGTTGATTTTTACAGTCCAAGCACTGCATAGACACCCAAACACCCACCACCCAATGAATGACGTTTGATATTTACAGTCCAATCACTGTAATGACACCCACACACCCATCACCCCATAAATGATTGTTGATATTTACAGTCCAAGCACTATAATGACACCCTCCACCCCATTAATGACTGTTGAAATTTAAATACATTCCAAGCACTAATAACACACACATACCCACCACCCTATAAATGACTTGATATTTTTAGTCCAAGCATTGTAATAACACCCACACAACCACCACCCCATGATTGACTGTTGATATTTACAGTCCAAGCACTGCATAGACACCCAAACACCCACCACCCAATGAATGACGGTTGATATTTAAAGTCCAATCACTGTAATAACACCCACACACCCATCACCTTATGAATGACTGTTGATATTTACAGTCTTAGCACTGTAATGACACCCACACACCCACCACCACATAAATGACGGTTGATATTTACAGTCAAAGCACCGTAATGACAGCCACACACCCATCACCCCATAAATGACAGTAGATATTTACAGTCTAAGCTCTGTAATGACACCCACACACACACCACCCCGTGAATGACTGCTGATATTTTCAGTCCAAGCACTGTAAAGACATCCACACACCCACCACCCCATGAATGACTGTTAATATTTACAGTCTGAGCACCGTAATGACACCCACACACCCACCACTCAATGAATGATGGTTGATATTTACAGTCCAATCACTGTAATGACAACCACACACTCACCACCCCATGAATGACTGTTGATATTTACAGTCCAAGCACTGTCATGACACCCACACACCCACCACATCACGAATAACTGTTGATATTTACAGTCCAAGCACTCTAATGACACCCACCACCCTATAAATGACTGTTGATATTTAAATACATTCCAAGCACTAATGACACACACATACCCACCACCCTATAAATGAATTGATATTTTCAGTCCAAGCACTGTAAAGACATCCACACACCCACCACCCCATGAATGACTGTTAATATTTACAGTCTGAGCACCGTAATGACACCCACACACCCACCACTCAATGAATGATGGTTGATATTTACAGTCCAATCACTGTAATGACACCCACACACTCACCACCCCATGAATCACTGTTGATATTTACAGTCCAAGCACTGTCATGACACCCACACACCCACCACATCACGAATAACTGTTGATATTTACAGTCCAAGCACTCTAATGACACCCACCACCCTATAAATGACTGTTGATATTTAAATACATTCCAAGCACTAATGACACACACATACCCACCACCCTATAAATGAATTGATATTTACAGTCCAAGCCATGTAATGACACCCACACACCCACCACCCGATGAATGACTGTTGATATTTACAGTCCAAGCACTATAATGACACCCACACACCCACCAAACCATAAATGACTGTTGATATTTACAGTCCAAGCACTCTAATGACAAAATCATACCCACCACCCCATGAATGACTGTTGATATTTACAGTAAAAGCACTGTAATGACACCCCCACACCCACCACCCCATCAATTATGGTTGATATTTACAGTCCCAGCACTGTAATGACACCCACACACCCACCACCCAATGAATGATGGTTGATATATACAGTCTAATCACTGTAATGACACCCACACACTCACCACCCCATGAATCACTGTTGAAATTTACAGTCCAAACACTGTCATTATACCCACACACCCACCAACCTATGAATAACCGTTGATATTTACAGTCCAAGCATTTTAATGACACCCACCACCCTATGAATGACTGTTAATATTTACAGTCAAAACAAACACCCACACACCCACCACTCCATGAATGACTTTTGATATTTACAGTCCAAGCATTGTAATGACACCTGCACACCAACTACCCCATAATTGACTGTTGATTTTTACAGTCCAAGCACTGCATAGACACCCAAACACCCACCACCCAATGAATGACGTTTGATATTTACAGTCCAATCACTGTAATGACACCCACACACCCATCACCCCATAAATGATTGTTGATATTTACAGTCCAAGCACTATAATGACACCCTCCACCCCATTAATGACTGTTGAAATTTAAATACATTCCAAGCACTAATAACACACACATACCCACCACCCTATAAATGACTTGATATTTTTAGTCCAAGCATTGTAATAACACCCACACAACCACCACCCCATGATTGACTGTTGATATTTACAGTCCAAGCACTGCATAGACACCCAAACACCCACCACCCAATGAATGACGGTTGATATTTAAAGTCCAATCACTGTAATAACACCCACACACCCATCACCTTATGAATGACTGTTGATATTTACAGTCTTAGCACTGTAATGACACCCACACACCCACCACCACATAAATGACGGTTGATATTTACAGTCAAAGCACCGTAATGACAGCCACACACCCATCACCCCATAAATGACAGTAGATATTTACAGTCTAAGCTCTGTAATGACACCCACACACACACCACCCCGTGAATGACTGCTGATATTTTCAGTCCAAGCACTGTAAAGACATCCACACACCCACCACCCCATGAATGACTGTTAATATTTACAGTCTGAGCACCGTAATGACACACACACACCCACCACTTAATGAATGATGGTTGATATTTACAGTCCAATCACTGTAATGACAACCACACACTCACCACCCCATGAATGACTGTTGATATTTACAGTCCAAGCACTGTCATGACACCCACACACCCACCACATCACGAATAACTGTTGATATTTACAGTCCAAGCACTCTAATGACACCCACCACCCTATAAATGACTGTTGATATTTAAATACATTCCAAGCACTAATGACACACACATACCCACCACCCTATAAATGAATTGATATTTTCAGTCCAAGCACTGTAAAGACATCCACACACCCACCACCCCATGAATGACTGTTAATATTTACAGTCTGAGCACCGTAATGACACCCACACACCCACCACTCAATGAATGATGGTTGATATTTACAGTCCAATCACTGTAATGACACCCACACACTCACCACCCCATGAATCACTGTTGATATTTACAGTCCAAGCACTGTCATGACACCCACACACCCACCACATCACGAATAACTGTTGATATTTACAGTCCAAGCACTCTAATGACACCCACCACCCTATAAATGACTGTTGATATTTAAATACATTCCAAGCACTAATGACACACACATACCCACCACCCTATAAATGAATTGATATTTACAGTCCAAGCCATGTAATTACACCCACACACCCACCACCCGATGAATGACTGTTGATTTTTACAGTCCAAGCACTATAATGACACCCACACACCCACCAAACCATAAATGACTGTTGATATTTACAGTCCAAGCACTCTAATGACAAAAGCATACCCACCACCCCATGAATGACTGTTGATATTTACAGTAAAAGCACTGTAATGACACCCCCACACCCACCACCCCATCAATTATGGTTGATATTTACAGTCCCAGCACTGTAATGACACCCACACACCCACCACCCAATGAATGATGGTTGATATATACAGTCTAATCACTGTAATGACACCCACACACTCACCACCCCATGAATCACTGTTGAAATTTACAGTCCAAACACTGTCATTATACCCACACACCCACCAACCTATGAATAACTGTTGATATTTACAGTCCAAGCATTTTAATGACACCCACCACCCTATGAATGACTGTTAATATTTACAGTCAAAACAAACACCCACACACCCACCACTCCATGAATGACTGTTGATATTTACAGTCCAAGCATTGTAATGACACCTGCACACCAACTACCCCATAATTGACTGTTGATTTTTACAGTCCAAGCACTGCATAGACACCCAAACACCCACCACCCAATGAATGACGGTTGATATTTACAGTCCAATCACTGTAATGACACCCACACACCCATCACCCCATAAATGATTGTTGATATTTACAGTCCAAGCACTATAATGACACCCTCCACCCCATTAATGACTGTTGAAATTTAAATACATTCCAAGCACTAATAACACACACATACCCACCACCCTATAAATGACTTGATATTTTTAGTCCAAGCATTGTAATAACACCCACACAACCACCACCCCATGATTGACTGTTGATATTTACAGTCCAAGCACTGCATAGACACCCAAACACCCACCACCCAATGAATGACGGTTGATATTTAAAGTCCAATCACTGTAATAACACCCACACACCCATCACCTTATGAATGACTGTTGATATTTACAGTCTTAGCACTGTAATGACACCCACACACCCACCACCACATAAATGACGGTTGATATTTACAGTCAAAGCACCGTAATGACAGCCACACACCCATCACCCCATAAATGACAGTAGATATTTACAGTCTAAGCTCTGTAATGACACCCACACACACACCACCCCGTGAATGACTGCTGATATTTTCAGTCCAAGCTCTGTAAAGACATCCACACACCCACCACCCCATGAATGACTGTTAATATTTACAGTCTGAGCACCGTAATGACACCCACACACCCACCACTCAATGAATGATGGTTGATATTTACAGTCCAATCACTGTAATGACACCCACACACTCACGACCCCATGAATGACTGTTGATATTTACAGTCCAAGAACTGTCATGACACCCACACACCCACCACATCACGAATAACTGTTGATATTTACAGTCCAAGCACTCTAATGACACCCACCACCCTATAAATGACTGTTGATATTTAAATACATTCCAAGCACTAATGACACACACATACCCACCACCCTATAAATGAATTGATATTTACAGTCCAAGCCATGTAATGACACCCACACACCCACCACCCGATGAATGACTGTTGATATTTACAGTCCAAGCACTATAATGACACCCACACACCCACCAAACCATAAATGACTGTTGATATTTACAGTCCAAGCACTCTAATGACAAAATCATACCCACCACCCCATGAATGACTGTTGATATTTACAGTAAAAGCACTGTAATGACACCCCCACACCCACCACCCCATCAATTATGGTTGATATTTACAGTCCCAGCACTGTAATGACACCCACACACCCACCACCCAATGAATGATGGTTGATATATACAGTCTAATCACTGTAATGACACCCACACACTCACCACCCCATGAATCACTGTTGAAATTTACAGTCCAAACACTGTCATTATACCCACACACCTACCAACCTATGAATAACTCTTGATATTTACAGTCCAAGCATTTTAATGACACCCACCACCCTATGAATGACTGTTAATATTTACAGTCAAAACAAACACCCACACACCCACCACTCCATGAATGACTGTTGATATTTACAGTCCAAGCATTGTAATGACACCTGCACACCAACTACCCCATAATTGACTGTTGATATTTACAGTCCAAGCACTGCATAGACACCCAAACACCCACCACCCAATGAATGACGGTTGATATTTACAGTCCAATCACTGTAATGACACCCACACACCCATCACCCCATGAATGACTGTTGATATTTACAGTCCAAGCACTATAATGACACCCTCCACCCCATTAATGACTGTTGAAATTTAAATACATTCCAAGCACTAATAACACACACATACCCACCACCCTATAAATGACTTGATATTTTTAGTCCAAGCATTGTAATAACACCCACACAACCACCACCCCATGATTGACTGTTGATATTTACAGTCCAAGCACTGCATAGACACCCAAACACCCACCACCCAATGAATGACGGTTGATATTTAAAGTCCAATCACTGTAATAACACCCACACACCCATCACCTTATGAATGACTGTTGATATTTACAGTCCTAGCACTGTAATGACACCCACACACCCACCACCACATAAATGACGGTTGATATTTATAGTCCAAGCACTGTAATGACACCCACACACCCACCACCCATGAATAACTGTTGATATATACAGTCCAAGAACTGTAATGACATCCACAAATCCACCACCCCATAATTGATTGTTGATATTTACAGTCAAAGCACCGTAATGACAGCCACACACCCATCACCCCATAAATGACAGTAGATATTTACAGTCCAAGCACTGTAATGACACCTACACACCCACCACCCAATAAATGACTTTTGATATTTACAGTCTAAGCTCTGTAATGACACCCACACACACACCACCCCATGAATGACTGTTTATATTTACAGTCCAAGCTCTGTAATGACACTCACACACCCACCACCATATGAATGATTGTTGATATTTACAGTCTAAGCACTGTAATGACACCCACACACCTACCACCCCATAAATGACATTTGATTTTTATAGTCCAAGCACTGTAATGACACCCACACACCTACCACCCTATGAATGACAGTTTACATTTATAGTCAAAGCACTGTAATGACATCCACACACCCACCACCCCATAAATAACTGTTGATATATACAGTCCAAGCACTCTAATGACACCCACCACCCTATGAATGACTGTTAATATTACAGTCAAAACAATGTAATGACACCCACACACCTACCACCCTATGAATGACTGTTGATATTTACAGTCTAAGCACTGTAATGATACCCACACACCTTCCACCCCATAAATGACATTTGATTTTTATAGTCCAAGCACTGTAATGACACCCACACACGTACCACCCTATGAATTACTTTTTACATTTTCAGTCAAAGCACTGTAATGACATCCACACACCCACTACCACATAAATGACTGTTGTTATTTACAGTCCAAGTATTGTAATGACACCCACACACCCACCACTCCATTATTGACTGTTGATATTTACAGTCCAAGCACTTCATAGACACCCAAACACCCACCACCCTATGAATGACTGTTAATATTTACAGTCCAAGCACTGTAATGACACCCACACACCTATCACCCCATGAATGACTGTTGATATTTACAGTCAAAACACGCTAATGACCTCCACAAACCCACCACCCCATGAATTATGGTTGATATTTACAGTCCAAGCACTCTAATGACACACACCACCCTATGAATGACTGTTGATATTTACAATCAAAACAATGTAATGACAAGCACACACCCACCATCCCATAAATAACTGTTGTTATTTACAGTCCAAGTATTGTAATGACACCCACACACCCACCACCCCATTATTGACTGTTGATATTTACAGTCCAAGCACTGCATAGACCCTCAAACACCCACCACCCCATTGATGACTATTGATATTTACAGTCCAAGCTCTGTAATGACACTCACACGCCAACCACCCTATGAATGACTGTTGATATTTACAGTCCAAGCACTGTAATCACACCCCCCACTAAATAACGGTTGATATATATAGTCCAAGCACTGTAATGACACCCACACACCCACCACCCTATTAATTACTGTTGATATTTACAGTCCAAGCACAGTAATGCCACCCATCACCCCATAAATGACTGTTGATATTTACAGTCCAAGCACTAATGACACACACACACCCACCACCCCATGAATGACTTGATATTTACCGTTCAAGCACTGTAATGACACCCACCCACCCACCACCCCATGAATGACTGTTGATATTTACAGTCCAAGCATTGTAATGCCACGCACCACCCCATAAATAACTGTTGATATTTACTGTCCAAGCACTAATGACACACACAAACCCACCACCCCATGAATGACTTAATATTTACAGTCCAAGCATTGTAATGACAACCACACACCCACCACCCCATTAAAAATTGTTGATATTTACAGTCCAACCACTGTAATGACATCCAAAAACCCACCACCCCATAATTAACTGTTGATATTTACAGTCCAAGCACTGTAATGACAGCCACACACCCACCAACCCATAAATGAGAGTATATATTTACATTCCAAGCACTGTAATGACAGCTACACACCCACCACCCCTTAAATGATTGTTGATATTTACAGTCCAAGCACTGTAATGACATCCACACACCCTCCACTTCATGAATGACACTTAATTTATACAGTCTGAGCACTGTAATGACACCAACACACCCACCACTAAATGAATGATGGTTGATATATTTACAGTCCAAGCACTGTAATGCCACCCACCACCCCATGAATGACTGTTGATATTTACAGTCCAAGCACTAATGACACACACACACCCACCACCTAATATATGACTTGATATTTACAGTCCACGCACTGTAATGACACCCACACACTGACCACCAAATAAATGAATGTTGATATTTACAATCAAAACCCTGTAATGGCACCCACACCCACTACCCCATGAATGACCATTGATATTTACAGTCCAAGCACTGTAATGAAACCCACAAACCCATCACCCAATAATTGACTATTGATATTTACAGTCCAAGCACTGTAATGACAGCCATACACCCACCACCCCATAAATGACAGTTGATATTTACATTCTAAGCAAAGTAATGACACCCACACACCCACCACCCTATAAATGACTGTTGATATTTGCAGTCCAAGTTCTGTAATGACACTCACACACCCACCACCCTATGAATGACTGTTGATATTTACAGTCCTAGCATTGTAATTACACCAACACACCCACCACCCCATAAATGACGGTTATTATTTATAGTCCAAGCACAGTAATGTCACCCACACACCCACCATCCCAGGAATGACTGTTGATATTTTCAGTCCAAGCACTGAAATGACATCCACACACGCACCACCCCATGAATGACTGTTAATATTTACAGTCTGAGCACTGTAATGACACCCACACACCCACCACCCAATGAATGATGGTTGATATTTACAGTCCAAGAACTGCAATGACACCCACACACTCAGCACCCCATGAATGACTTGATATTTACAGTCCAAGCACTCTAATGACACCCACCACCCTATGAATGACTGTTAATATTACAGTCAAAGCACTGTAATGACACCCACACACCCACCACCCCATAAATGACTGTTGTTATTTAAAGTCCAAGTATTGTAATGACACCCACACACCCACCACCCCATTACTGACTATTGATATTTACAGTCCAAGCACTGCATAGACACCCAAACACCCACCACCCAATAAATGACTATTGATATTTACAGTACAAGCACTGTAATGACACCCACACACCCACCACCCCATGAATGACTGTTGATATTTTCAGTCCAAGCACTGTAAAGACATCCACACACCCACCATCCCATGAATGACTGTTATTATTTACAGTCTAAGCACTGTAATGACATCCACACACCCACTACCCCATAAATGACTGTTGTTATTTACAGTCCAAGTATTGTAATGACACCCACACACCCACCACCCCATTATTGACTGTTGATATTTACAGTCCAAGCACTGCATAGACACCGAAACACCCACCACCCTATGAATGACTGTTGATATTTACAGTCCATGCAATGTAATGACATCCACACACCCACCACCCGATGAATGACTGTAAATAATTACAGTCTGAGCACTGTAATGACACCCACACACCCACCACCCAATGAATGATGATTGATATTTACATTCCAAAAATTGTAATAACACACACACACTCACCACCCCTTGAATGACAGTTGATATTCTAAGTCCAAGAATTGTAATAACACCCACACACTCACCACCCCATGAATGACAGTTGATATTTTCTGTCCATGCACTGTAATGACATCCACACACCCACCAACCCATGAAAAAATGTTGATTTTTTCAGTACAAGCACTCTAATGACACCCACCACCATTTGAATGACAGTTAATATTTGCAGTCAAAACACTGTAATGACACCCACACACCCACCACCCCATGAATGACTGTTGATATTTACAGTCCAAGCACTCTAATGACACCAACCAACCTATAAATGACTGTTGATATTTACAATCAAAACACTGGAATGACACCCACACACCCACCACATATGAATGACTGTTGATATTTACATTCAAAGCACTGTAATGACACCCAAACACCCACCACCCAATGATTGAAGGTTGATATTTACAGTCCAAGCACTGTAATGACAGCCGCATACACACCGCCCCATAAATGACTGTTGATATGTACAGTATAAGCACTATAATGACACCCACACACCCACCACCCCATGAATGACTGTTAATAATTACAGTCTGAGCACTGTAATGACACCCACATACTCACAACCCCACGAACGACTTTTGATATTTACAGTCCAAACACTGTAATGACACTTACACACCCACCACCCCATAAATGACAGTTAATATTTACTGTCTAAGCACTGTAATGACACTCACACACCCAACACCCCATGAATGACTGTTGATATTTTCAGTCCAAGCACTGTAATGACACCCACACACCCACCACCCCATGATTGACTGTTGATATTTACAGTCCAAGCACTGTAATGACAGCCACACACCCACCCCTCTATAAATGACTTTTAATATTTACAGTCTAAGCACTGTAATGACACCCACACACCCACCAGCCCAAGAATGACTTTTGATATTTACAGTCCAAGGACTTTAATGACACCTACACACCAACCACCCCATGAATGACTGTTGATATTTACAGTCCAAGCTCTGTAATGAAACCCACACACCCACCACCCAAAAAATGACTGTTAATGTTTACAGTCTAAGCACTGTAATGAAACCCACACACCCACCACCCCATGAATGACTGTTGATATTTACAGTCCAAGCGCTGTAATGACACCCACATACCCACCACTCCATAAATGACTGTTGATATTTACAGTCCAAGGATTGCAATGACACCCACACACTCACCACCCCATGACTGACTGTTGATATTTACAGTCCAAGCACTGTAATGACACCCACACACCCACCACCCCATGAATAACTGTTGATATTTACAGTTCAAGCACTATAATTACACTCACACATCCACCACCCCATGAATGACTGTTGATATTTACAGTCCCAGCTCGGTAATGACACCCCCACACCCACTACCCCACTAATTATGGTTGATATTTACAGTCCAAGCATTGTAATGACACCGACACACCCACCACCATATAAATCATGGTTAATATTTACAGTCCAAGCAAAGTAATGACACCCACACACTCAACACCCCATGAATGACAGCTGATTTTTTCAGTCCATGCAATGTAATGACATCCACACACCCACCACCCCATGAATGACTGTTAATATTTACAGTCTGAGCATTGTAATGACACCCACACACCCACCACCCAATGAATAATGGTTGATATTTACATTCCAAGAATTGTTATAACACACACACACTCACCACCCCATGAATGACAGTTAATATTTTCAGTCCAAGAATTGTAATAACACCCACACACTCACCACCCCATGAATGAAAGTTGATATTTTTTGTCCATGCACTGTAATGACATCCACACACCCACCAATCCATGAAAAACTGTTGATTTTTACTGTCCAAGCACTCTAATGACACCCACCACCCTATGAATGACTGTTAATATTTACAGTCAAAACACTGTAATGACACCCACACACCCACAACCCCATGAATGACTGTTGCTATTTACAGTCCAAACACTGTAATGACACCCACACACCCACTATCCCATGATTGACTGTTGATATTTACAGTCCAAGCAATGCATAGACACCCAAACACCCACAACCCCATGAATGACTGTTAATATTTACAGTCCAAGCACTGTAATGACACCCACACACCCATCACCCTATGAATTACTGTTGATATTTAGAGTCCAATCACTGTAATGCCACCCACCACCCCATGAATGATTGTTGATATTTACAGTCCAAGCACTAATGACACACACCCACCACCCAATAAATGGCATGATATTTACAGTCCAATCAATGTAATGACACCCAAACACCCACAACCCAATGAATGACTGTTGATATTTACAGTCCAATCACTCTAATGACACCCACAACCCTATGAATGACTGTTGATATTTACAATCAAAATAATGTAATGACACCCACACACCCACCACCCCATGAATGACTGTTGATATTTACAGTCCAAGCACTGTAATGACACCCACACACCCACAACCCCATGATTGACTGCTGATATTTACAGTCCAAGCACTGTACAGACAGCTAGACACCCACAACCCCATGAATGACTGTTGATATTTACAGTCCAAGCTCTGTAATGACACAAACACACCCATCACCCTATTAATGACTGTTGATATTTACAGTCCAAGCACTGTAAAGCCACCCACCACCCTATGAATGACTGTTGATATTTACAGTCCAAGCACTAATGACACACACACACCCACCACCCCATGAATGACTTGATATTTACAGTCCAAGCAATGTAATGACACGCACACACCCACCACCCCATGAATGACTGTTGATATTTACAGTCCAAGCACTGTAATGACACCCACACACCCACCACCCCATGATTTAATGTTGATATTTACAGTCCAAGCAATGCATAGACACCCAAACACCCACAATCCCATGAATGACTGTTAATATTTACAGTCCAAGCACTGTACTGACACCCACACACCCATCACCCTTTGAATTACTGTTGATATTTAGAGTCCAATCATTGTAATGCCACCCACCACCCCATGAATGACTGTTGATATTTACAGTCCAAGCACTAATGACACATACCCACCACCTAATGAATTACATGATATTTACAGTCCATTATATGTAATGACACACAAACACCCACAACCCCATGAATGACTGTTGATATTTACAGTCCAAGCACTCTAATGACACCCACAACCCTATGAATGACTGTTGATATTTACAATCAAAACACTGTAATGACACCCACACACCCACCACCCCTTGAATGACTGTTGATATTTACAGTCCAAGCACTGTTATGACACCCACACACCCACCATCCCATGATTGACTGTTGATATTTACAATCCAAGCAATGCATAGACACCCAAACACCCACAACCCCATGAATGACTGTTAATATTTACAGTCCAAGCACTGTAATGACACCCACACACCCATCACCCTATGAATTACTGTTGATATTTAGAGTCCAATCACTGTAATGCCACCCACCACCCCATGAATGATTGTTGATATTTACAGTCCAAGCACTAATGACACACACCCACCACCCAATAAAGGACATGATATTTACAGTCCAATCAATGTAATGACACCCAAACACCCACAACCCCATGAATGACTGTTGATATTTACAGTCCTATCACTCTAATGACACCCACAACCCTATGAGTGACTGTTGATATTTACAATCAAAACAATGTAATGACACCCACACACCCAACACCCCATGAATGACTGTTGATATTTACAGTCCAAGCACTGTAATGACACCCACACACCCACAACCCCATGATTGACTGCTGATATTTACAGTCCAAGCACTGTACAGACAACTAGACACCGACAACCCCATGAATGACTGTTGATATTTACTGTCCAAGCTCTGTAATGATACAAACACACCCATCACCCCAATAATGACTGTTGATATTTAGAGTCCAAGCACTGTAAAGCCACCAACCACCCCATGAATGACTGTTGATATTTACAGTCCAAGCACTAATGACACACACACACCCACCACCCCATGAATGACTTGATATTTACAGTCCTAGCAATGTAATGACACGCACACACCCACCACCCCATGAATGACTGTTGATATTTACAGTCCAAGCACTGTAATGACACCCACACACCCACCACCCCATTATTGACTGTTGATATATACAGTCCAAGCAATGCATAGACACCCAAACACCCACAATTCCATGAATGACTGTTAATATTTACAGTCCAAGCACTGTACTGACACCCACACACCCATCACCCTATGAATTACTGTTGATATTTAGAGTCCAATCATTGTAATGCCACCCACCACCCCATGAATGACTGTTGATATTTACAGTCCAAGCACTAATGACACACACCCACCACCTAATGAATTACATGATATTTACAGTCCATTAAATGTAATGACTCCCAAACACCCACAACCCCATGAATGACTGTTGATATTTACAGTCCAAGCACTCTAATGACACCCACAACCCTATGAATGACTGTTGATATTTACAATCAAAACACTGTAATGACACCCACACACCCACCACCCCATGAATGACTGTTGATATTTATAGTCCAAGCACTGTATTGACACCCACACACCCACCACCCAATGATTGACAGCAGATATTTACAGTCCAAGCACTGCACAGACACCCAGACACCCACAACCCCATGAATGACTGTTGATATTTAAAGTCAAAGCACTAATGACACACACACACCCACCACCCCATGAATGACTTGATATTTACAGTCCAAACAATGTAATGACACCCTCCACCCCATGAATGACTGTTGATATTTACAGTTCAAGCACTATAATGACACCCACACATCCACCACCCCATGAATGACTGTTGATATTTACAGTTCAAGCATGGTAATGACATCCCCACACCCACCACTCCATTAATTATGGTTGATATTTACAGTCCAAGCAATGTAATGACACCAACACACCCAGCAATCCATGAATAACTGTTGAAATTTACAATCCAAGCACTCTAATGATACCCACCACCCCATAAATGACTGTCGATATTTACAGTCCAAGCACTGTAATGACAGCCACACACCCACCACCCTATAAATGACTGTTGATAATTACAGTCTAAGCTCTGTAATTGCACTCACACACCCACCACCCCATGAATGACAGCTGATATTTTCAGTCCATGCAATGTAATGACATCCACACACCCACCACCCCATGAATGACTGTTAATAATTACAGCCTGAGCACTGTAATGACACCCACACACCCACCACCCAATAAATGATGGTTGATATTAACATTCCAAGAATTGTAATAACACACACACACTCACCACCCCATGAATGACAGTTGATATTCTCAGTCCAAGAATTGTAATAACACCCACACACTCACCACCCCATGAATGACAGTTGATATTTTCTGTCCTTGCACTGTAATGACATCCACACACCCACCAACATATGAAAAACTGTTGATTTTTACAGTCCAAGCACTCTAATGACACCCACCACACTATGAATGACTGTTAATATTTACAGTCAAAACACTGTAATGACACCCACACACCCACCACCCCATTAATGACTGTTGATATTTACAGTCCAAGCACTGTAATGACACCGACACACCCACCACCCTATGATTGACTGTTGATATTTACAGTCCAAGCAATGCATAGACACCCAAACACCCACAACCCCATGAATGACTGTTAATATTTACAGTCCAAGCACTGTAATGACACCCACACACCCATCACCCTATGAATTACTGTTGATATTTAGAGTCCAATCACTGTAATGCTACCAACAACCCCATGAATGACTGTTGATATTTACAGTCCAAGCACTAATGACACACACAAACCACCCAATAAAGAACATGATATTTACAGTACAATCAATGTAATGACACCCACACACCCACCACACCATGAATGACTGTTGATATTTACAGTCAAATCACACTAATGACACACACACCCCTATGAATGACTGTTGATATTTACAATCAAAACATTGTAATGACACCCACACACCCACCACCCCATGAATGACTGTTGATATTTACAGTCCAAGCACTGTAATGACACCCACACACCCACCACCCCATGATTGAGTGGTGATATTTACAGTCCGAGCACTGCACAGACACCCAGACACCCACAACCCCATGAATGACTGTTGATATTTACAGTCCAAGCTCTGTAATGACACAAACACACCCATCACCCCATGAGTGACTGTTGATATTTAGAGTCAAATCACTGTAAGGCCACCCACCACCCCATGAATGACTGTTGATATTTACAGTCCAAGCACTAATGACACACACACCCACCACCCTATGAATGACTTGATATGTACTGACCAAACAATGTAATGACCAGCACACACCCACCACCCCATGAATGACTGTTGATATTTACAGTCCAAGCACTGTAATGACACCCACACACCCACCACCCCATGATTGACTGTTGATATTTACAGTCCAAGCAATGCATAGACACCCAAACACCCACAACCCCATGAATGACTGTTAATATTTACTGTCCAATCACTGTAATGACACCCACACACCCATCACCCTATGAATTACTACTGATATTAAGAGTCTAATCACTGTAATGCCACCCACCACCCCATGAATGACTGATGATATTTACAGTCCAAGCACTAATGACACCCACAACCCTATGAATGACTGTTGATATTTACAGTCCAAGCACTGTAATGACACCCACACACCCACCACCTCATGATTGACAGCTGATATTTACAGTCCAAGCACTGCACAGACACACAGACACCCACAACCACATGAATGACTGTTGATATTTATAGTCCAAGCTCTGTAATGACACAAACACACCCAGCACCCCATGAATGACTGTTGATATTTAGAGTCCAAGCACTGTAATGCCACCCACCACCTCATGAATGACTGTTGATATTTACAGTCCAAGCACTAATGACACACACACACCCACCACCCCATGAATGACTTGATATTTACAGTCCAAGCACTGTAATGACACCCACACACCCACCACCCCATAAATGACTGTTGATATTTACAGTTCAAGCACTATAATGACACCCACACATCCACCACCCCATGAATTACTGTTGATATTTACAGTTCAAGCACTGTAATGACACCCCCACACCCACCACTCCATTAATTATGGTTGATATTTACAGTCCAAGCAATGTAATGACACCAACACACCCAGCAATCTATGAATAACTGTTGAAATTTACAGTCCAAGCACTCTAATGACACCCACCACCCCATTAAAGACTGTTAATATTTACAGTCTATGCACTGTAATCACAGCCACACACCCACCACCCTATAAATGACGGTTGATATTTACAGTCTAAGCTCTGTAATTACACTCACACACCCACCACTCTATGAATGACTGTTGATATTTACAGTCCAAGCTCTGTAATGACACCCACTTACCCACCACTCAATAAATGACTGTTAATGTTTACAGTCTAAGCACTGTAATGACACCTACAAACCCACCACCCCATAAATTACTGTTGATATTTACAGTCCAAGCACTGTAATGACACCCACACACCCACCACTCAATGAATGACTGTTGATATTTACAGTCCAAGCACTGCATAGACACCCAAACACCCACAACTCCATGAATGACTGTTGATATTTATAGTCCAAGCACTGTAATGACACCCACATACACACCACCCCATGATTGACTGTTGATATTTACAGTCCAAGCAATCTAATGACACCCACCACCCTATGAAAGACTGTTGATATTTACAGTAAAAAAACTGTCATGACACATACACACCCACCACCCCATGAATGACTGTTGATATTTAGAGTCCAAGCACTGTAATGACACCCACATACCCACCACCCCATGATTGACTGTTGATATTTACAGTCCGAGCACTATAATGACAGCCACACACCCACCACCCAATAAATGACTGTTGATATTTACAGTCTAAGCACTGTAATGACACCCACAAACCCACCACCTCAAGAATGACTTTTGATATTTAGATTCCAAACACTGTAATGACACCCACACACTGACCACCCCATGAATGACTGTTGATATTTACAGTCCAAGCTCGGTAATGACACTCACACACCCACCACCCTATGTATGACTGTTGATATTTGCTGTCCAAGAACTGTAATGACACCCACACACCCACAACCCCATAAATGACTGTTGATATTTATAGTCCAAGCACTGTAATGACACCCACACACCCACCACCCCATGAATGACTGTTGATATTTTCAGTCTAAGCACTGTAATGACATCCACACACCCACCACCCCATAAATGACTGTTAATATTTACAGTCTGAGCACTATAATGACACCCACAAAACCACCACCTAATGAATGACCTTTGATATTTACAGTCCAAGAACTGTAATAAAAACCCACACACCTACTACCATATGAATGACAGTTGATATTTTTAGTCCAAGAAACTGTAATGACATCCACACACCCACCACCCCATGAATGTCTGATAATATTTACAGTCTGAGCACTGTAATGACACCCACACACCCACCACCCAATAAATGATGGTTGATATTTACAGTCTAAGAACTGTAATAACACCCACACACTCACCACCCCATGAATGACTGTTGATATTTATAAGTCCAAGCACTGTCATGACACCCACATACCCACCACCCCATAAATAACTGTTGATATTTACAGTCCAAGCACTCTAATGACACCCACCACCATATGAATGACTGTTGATATTTACAGTCAAAACATTGTAATGACACCCACACACCCAACACCCCATGAATGATTGTTGATATTTACAGTCCAAGCACTGCATAGAAACCCAAACACCCACATCCCCATGAATAACTATTGATATTTACAGTCCAAGCACTGTAATGACACCCACCACCCAATGTATTATGGCTGATATTTACAGTCCAAGCACTCTAATGACACCCACCACCCTATGAATGACTGTAGATATTTACAATCAAAACACTGAAATGACACGCACACACCCACCATCCCATAAATGACTGTTGATATTTACAGTCCAAGCACTGTAATGACACCCACACACCCCCCACCACATGATTGACTGTTGATATTTACAGTCCAAGCACTGTAATGACATCCACACACCCACCACCCCATGAATGAATATTGATATTTACAGTCCAAGCTCTGTAATGACACTCACACACCAACCACCCTATGAATGACTATAGATATATACAGTCCAAGCCCTGTAATCACCCCCCCCCCCCTAAATAACGGTTGATATTTATAGTCCAAGCACTGTAATGACACCTACACACTCACCACCCTATAAAATGACTGTTGATATATACAGTCCAAGCACTGTAATGCCACCCACCAACCAATAAATGACGGTTGATATTTTAGTCCAAGCACTGTAATGACACCCACACACCCACCACCCCATGAATGACTGTTGATATTTACAGTCCAAGCATTGTAATGCCACACACCACCCCATGAATAACTGTTGATATTTACAGTCCAAGCACTAATGACACACACAAACCCACCACCCCATGAATGACTTGATATTTACAGTCCAAGCATTGTAATGACACCCACACACACACCACCCCATGAAAAACTGTTGATATTTACAGTCCAATCACTGTAATGACATCCAAAAACACACCTGCCCATGATTGACTGTCGATATTTACAGTCTAAGCACTGTAATGATAGCCACACACCCACCACCCCATAAATGACAGTATATATTTACAGTCCAAGCACTGTAATGACAGCCACACACCCACCACCCCATAAATGACTGTTGATATTTACAGTCCAAGCACTGTAATGTCACCCACACACCAACCATCCCATGATTGACTGTTGATATTTACAGTACAAGCAATGCATAGACACCCAAACACCCACAACCCCATAAATGACTGGTAATATTTACAGTCCAAGCACTGTAATGACACCCACACACCCATCACCCTCTGAATTACTGTTGATATTTAGAGTCCAATCACTGTAATGCCACCCACCACCCCATGAATGATTGTTGATATTTACAGTCCAAGAACTAATGACACACACCCACCACCCAATAAAGGACATGATATTTACAGTCCAATCAATGTAATGACACCCAAACACCCACAAACCCATGAATGACTGTTGATATTTACAGTCCAATCACTCTAATGACACCCACAACCCTATGAATGACTGTTGATATTTACAATCAAAACAATGTAATGACACCCACAAACCCACCACTTCATGAATGACTGTTGACATTTACAGTCAAAGCACTGTAATGACACCCACACACCCACAACCCCATGATTGACTGCTGATATTTACAGTCCAAGCACTGTACAGACAGCTAGACACCCACAACCCCATGAATGACTGTTGATATTTACAGTCCAAGCTCTGTAATGACACAAACACACCCATCACCCCATGAATGACTGTTGATATTTAGAGTCCAAGCACTGTAATGCCACCCACCACCCCATGAATAACTGTTGATATTTACAGTCCAAGCACTAATGACACACACTCACCCACCACCCCATGAATGACTTGATATTTACAGTCCAAGCAATGTAATAACACGCACACAACCACCACCCCATGAATGACTGTTGATATTTACAGTTCAAGCACTGTAATGACACCCACACACCCACCACCCCATGATTGAATGTTGATATTTACAGTCCAAGCAATGCATAGACACCCAAACACCCACAATCCCATGAATGACTGTTAATATTTACAGTCCAAACACTGTACTGAGACCCACACACCCATCACCCTATGAATTACTGTTGATATTTAGAGTCCAATCATTGTAATGCCACCCACCACCCTATGAATGACTGTTGATATTTACAGTCCAAGCACTAATGACACACACCCACCACCTAATGAATTACATGATATTTACAGTCCATTAAATGTAATGACACACAAACACCCACAACCCCATGAATGACTGTTGATATTTACAGTCCAAGCACTCTATTGACACCCACAACCCTATGAATGACTGTTGATATTTACAATCAAAACACCGTAATGACACCCACACACCCACCACCCCATGAATGACTGTTGATATTTACAGTCCAAGCACTTTATTGACACCCACACACCCACCACCCTATGATTGACTGCTGATATTTACAGTCCAAGCACTGAACAGAAACCCAGACACCCACAACCCCATGAATGACTGTTGATATTTACAGTCCAAGCTCTGTAATGACACAAACACACCCATCACCCCATGAATGACTGTTGATATTTAGAGTCCAAGCACTGTAATGCCACCCACCACCCCATGAATAACTGTTGATATTTACAGTCAAAGCACTAATGACACACACACACCCACCACCCCATGAATGACTTGATATTTACAGTCCAAACAATGTAATGACACCCACCACCCCATGAATGACTGTTGATATTTACAGTTCAAGCACTATAATGACACCCACACATCCACCTCCCCATGAATGACTGTTGATATTTACAGTCAAAACACTGTAATGACACCCACACAACCACCACCCCATGATTGACTGTTGATATTTACAGTCCAAGCACTGCATAGACACCCAAACACCCACAACCCCATGAATGACTGTTGATATTTACAGTCCAGGCACAGTAATGACACCCACACACCCATCACCATATGAATTACTATTGATATTTACAGTCAATGCACTGTAATGCCACCCACCACCCCATGAATGACTGTTGATATTTTCAGTCCAAGCACTAATGACACACACACACACCATCCAATGAATGACTTGATATTTACAGTCCAAGCACTGCATAGACACCCAAATACCCACAACCCCATGAATGACTGTTGATATTTACAGTCCAGGCACTGGAATGACACCTACACACCCATCACCATATGAATTACTATTGATATTTAGAGTCAATGCACAGTAATGCCACCCACCACCCCATGAATGACCATTGATATTTACAGTCAAAGCACTGTAATGACACCCCCACACCCACAACCCCATGAATTATGGTTGATATTTACAGTCCAAGCACTGTAATGACACCCACACATCTACCACCCCATGAATGACTGTTGATATTTACAGTCCAAGCACTAATGACACACACCCACCACTCAATGAATGACATGATATTTACAGTCCAATCAATGTTATGACACCCAAACACCCTCCACCCCATTAATGAATGTTGATATATACAGTCCAAGCACTCTAATGACACCCACAACCCTATGAATGACTGTTGATATATACAATCAAAACACTGTAATGACACCCACACACCCACAACCCCATGAATGACTGTTTATATTTACAGTTCAAGCACTATAATGACACACACACATCCACCACCCCATGAATGACTGTTGATATTTACAGTTCAAGCACTGTAATGACACCCACACACCAACCACCCCATGAATGACTGTTGATATTTACAGTTCAAGCACTATAATGACACCCACACATCCACCACCCCATGAATGACTGTTGATATTTACAGTTCAAGCACTGTAATGACACCCCCACACCCACCACTCCATTAATTATGGTTGATATTTACAGTTCAAGCAATGTAATGACACCAAAACACCTAGCAATTCATGAATAACTGTTGAAATTTACAGTCCAGGCAATCTAATGACACCCAATACTCCATTATTGACTGTTGATATTTACAGTCCAAGCACTGTTATGACAGCCACACACCCACCACCCTATAAATGACTGTTGATATTTACAGTCTAAGCTCTGTAATTACACTCAGACACCCACCACCCTATGAATGACTGTTGATATTTACAGTCAAAACACTGTAATGACACCCATACACCCACCACCCCATGAATGACTGTTAATATTTACAGTCCAAGCACTGTAATGACACCCACACACCCACCACCCCATGAATAAATGTTGATATTTACAGTTTAAGCACTGCATAGACACCCAAACACCCACAACCCCATGAATGACTGTTGATATTTACAGTCAAAGCACAGTAGTGACACCCCCACACCTACAACCCCATGAATTATGGTAGATATTTACAGTCCAAGCACTGTTATGACAGCCACACACCCACCACCCTATAAATGACTGTTGATATTTACAGTCTAAGCTCTGTAATTACACTCACACACCCACCACCCTATGAATGACTGTTGATATTTACAGTCAAAACACTGTAATGACACCCATACACCCACCACCCCATGAATGACTGTTGATATTTACAGTCCAAGCACTGTAATGACACCCACACAGCCACAACACCATGATTGTCTGTTGATATTTACAGTTCAAGACCTGCATAGACACCCAAACACCCACAACCCCATGAATGACTGTTGATATTTACAGTCAAAACACAGTAGTGACACCCCCACACCCACGACCCCATGAATTATGGTTGATATTTACAGTCCAAGCACTGTAATGACACCCACACACCCACCACCCCATGAATGACTGTTGATATTTACAGTCCAAGCACTGTAATGACACCCACCACCCTTTGAATGACTGTTGATAATTACAATCAAAACATTGTAATGACACCCACACACCCACCACCACATAAATGACTCCTGATATTTACACTCCAAGCACTGTAATGACACCCACATACACACCACCCCATGATTGACTGTTGATATTTACAGTCCAAGCACTCTAATGACACCCACCACCATATGAATGACTGTTGATATTTACAGTCAAAACATTGTAATGACACCCACACACACAACACCCCATGAATGACTGTTGATATTTACAGTCCAAGCACTGCATAGACACCCAAACACCCACATCCCCATGAATAACTATTGATATTTACAGTCCAAGCACTCTAATGACACCCACCACCCCATGAATGACTGTTGATATTTACAGTTTAAACACTATAATGACACCCACACACCCACCATATCAAGAATGACTTTTGATATTTACAGTCCAACCACTCTAATGACACCTACACACCAACCACTTCATGAATGACTGTTGATATTTACAGTCCAAGCACTCTCATGACACCCACCACCTTATAAATGACTGTTTATATTTAAATTCAAAACACTGTAATGACACCCACACACACACCACCCCATGAATGACTGTTGATATTTACAGTCTAAGCACTGTAATGACACTCTCACACCCACCATCCCATGAATGACCGTTGATATTTAAAGTCAAAGCACGGTAATGACACACCCACAACCCCATGAATTATGGTTGATATTTACAGTCCAAGCACTGTAGTGACACCCACACACCCACCACCCCATGAATGACTGTTGATATTTACAGTCCAAGCACTGTAATGACAACCCCTACCCTTTGAATGACTGTTGATATTTACAATCAAAACATTGTAATGACACCCACACACCCACCACCCCATGAATGACTGTTGATATTTACAGTCCAAGCACTATAATGACACCCACACACCCACCACCCCATGATTGACTGTTGATATTTACAGTCCAAGAACTGCATAGACACCCAAACACCCACAACCCCATGAATGACTGTTATATATTTATAGTCCAAGCACTGTAATGACACCCACATACCCACCACCCCATGACTGACTCTTGATATTTACAGTCCAAGCACTCTAATGACACCCACTACCCTATGAAAGACTGTTGATATTTACAGTCAAAACACTGTCATGAAACCCACACACCCACCACCCGATGAATGACTGTTGATATTTACAGTTCAAGCACTGTAATGACACCCACATACCCACCACCCCATGATTGACTGTTGATATTTACAGTCTGAGCACTATAATGACAGCCACACACCCACCACCCAATATATGACTGTTGATATTTACAGTCTAAGCACTGTAATGACACACACACACCCACCACCTCGAGAATGACTTTTGATATTTAGAGTCCAATCACTGTAATGACACCCACACACTGATCACCCAATGAATGACTGTTGATATTTACAGTCCAAGCACGGTAATGACACTCACACACCCACCACCCTATGTATGACTGTTAATATTTACTGTCCAAGAACTGTAATGACAAACACACACCCACAACCCCATAAATGACTGTTGATATTTATAGTCCAAGCACTGTAATGACACCCACATACCCACCACCCCATGAATGACTGTTGATATTTTCAGTCTAAGCACTGTAATGACATCCACACAACCACCACCCCATGAATGACTGTTAATATTTACAGTCTGAGCACTGTAATGACACCCACAAAACCACCACCTAATGAATGATGGTTGATATTTATAGTCCAAGAACTGTAATTACACCCACACACTCACCACCCCATGAATGACTGTTGATATTTACAGTCCAAGCACTGTCATGACACCAACACACCCACCACACCATGAATGACTGTTGATATTTACAGTCCAAGCACTGTAATGACACCCACACACCGACCACCCCATGATTGACTGTTGATTTTTACAGTCCAAGCACTGTAATGACACCCAAACACCAACCACCCCATGAATGACTGTTAATATTTATAGTCCAAGCACTGTAATGTCACACACACACCCACCACCCAATAAATGACCTTTGATATTTACAGTCCAAGAACTGTAATAAAACTCACACACCTACTACCTGATGAATGACTGTTGATATTTTTAGTCCAAGAAACTGTAATGACATCCACACACCCACCACCCCATGAATGTCTGATAATATTTACAGTCTGAGCACTGTAATGACACCCACACACCCACCACCCAATAAATGATGGTTGATATTTACAGTCCAAGAACTCTAATGACACCCACCACTATATGAATGATTTTTGATATTTACAGTCAAAACATTGTAATGACACCCACACACCCAACACCCCATGAATGACTGTTGATATTTACAGTCCAAGCACTCTAATGACACCCACCACCTTATAAATGACTGTTTATATTTACAATCAAAACACTGTAATGACACTCTCACACCCACCACCCCATGAATGACCGTTGATATTTACAGTCAAAGCACTGTAATGACACCCCCACACCCACAACCCCATGAATTATGGTTGATATTTACAGTCCAAGCACAGTAATGACACCCACACACCCACCACCCCATGAATGACTGTTGATATTTACAGTCCAAGAACTGTAATGACACCCACCACCCTTTGAATGACTGTTGATACTTACAATCAAAACATTGTAATGACACCCACACACCCACCACCCCATGAATGACTGTTGATATTTACAGTCCAAGCACTATAATGACACACACACACCCACCACCCCATGATTGACTGATGATATTTACAGTCCAAGCACTGCATAGACACCCAAACACCCACAACCCCATGAGTGTCTGTTGATATTTATAGTCCAAGCACTGTAATGACACCCACATAAACACCACCCCATGATTGACTGTTGATATTTACACTCCAAGCACTCTAATGACACCCAACACCCTATGAAAGACTATTGATATTTACAGTCAAAACACTGTCATGACACCCACACACCCACCACCCCATGAATGACTGTTGATATTTACAGTCCAAGAACTGTAATGACACCCACATACCCACCACACCATGATTGACTGTTGATATTTACAGTCCGAGCACTATAATGACAGCCACACACCCACCACCCAATAAATGACAGTTGATATTTACAGTCCAAGCACTGTAGTGACACCCACACACCCACCACCTCAAGAATGCCTTTTGATATTTAGAGTCCAATCACTGTAATGACACCCACACACTGACCACCCAATGAATGACTGTTGATATTTACAGTCCAAGCTCGGTAATGACACTCACACACCCACCACCCTATGTATGACTGTTAATATTTACTGTCCAAGAACTGTAATGACACCCACACACCCACCACCCCATGAATGACTGTTGATATTTTCAGTCTAAGCACTGTAATGACATCCACACACCCACCACGCCATTAATGACTGTTAATATTTACAGTCTGAGCACTGTAATGACACCCACACACCCACCACCCAATGAATGATGGTTGATATTTACAGTCTAAGAACTGTAATAACACCCACACACTCACCACCCCATGAATGACTGTTGATATTTATAAGTCCAAGCACTGTCATGACACCCACACACCCAACACCCCATAAATAACTGTTGATATTTACAGTCCAATCACTCTAATGACACCCACCACAATATGAATGACTGTTGATATTTACAGTCAAAACATTGTAATGACACCCACACACACACCACCCCATAATTGACTGTTGATATTTACAGTCCAAGCACTGCATATACACCCAAACACCCACAACCTCATGAATGACTGTTGATATTTATAGTCCAAGCACTGTAATGACACCCACATACCCACCACCCCATGATTGACTGTTGATATTTACAGTCCAAGCACTCTAATGACACCCACCACCCTATGAAAAACTGTTGATATTTACAGTCAAAACACTGTCATGACACCCACACACCCACCACCCCATGAATGACTGTTGATATTTACAGTCCAAGTACTGTAATGACACTCACATACCCACCACCCCATAATTGACTGTTGATATTTATAGTCCGAGCACTATAATAACAGCCACACACCCACCACCCAATAAATGACTGTTGATATTTACAGTTTAAGCACTGAAATGACACCCACACACCAACCACCTCAAGAATGACTTTTGATATTTAGATTCCAATCACTGTAATGACACCCACACTCTGACCACCACATGTATGACTGTTAATATTTACAGTCCAAGCACGGTAATGACGCTCACACACCCACCACCCTATGTATAACTGTTAATATTTACTGTCCAAGAACTGTAATGACACCCACACACCCACAACCCCATAAATGACTGTTGATATTTATAGTCCAAGCACTGTAATGACACCCACACACCCACCACCCCATAAATGACTGTTGATATTTCCAGTCCAAGCACTGTTATGACACCAACACATGCACCACCCCATGAATGACTGTTGATATTTACAGTCCAAGCACTGTAATGACACCCACCACCCCATAAATGACTGTTGATATTTACAGTTTAAGCACTATAATGACACCCACAAACCCACCATCCCAAGAATAAATTTTGATATTTACAGTCCAACCACTCTTATGACATCTACACACCAACCACTTCATGAATGACTGTTGATATTTACAGTCCAAGCACTATAATAACACCCACACACCCTCCACCCCATAAATGATGGTTGATATTTACAGTCTAAGCACTGTAATGACACCCTCACCCCCACCACCCCATGAATGACTGTTGATATTTACAGTCCAAGCACTCTCATGACACCCACCACCTTATAAATGACTGTTTATATTTATAATCAAAACACTGTAATGACACCCACACACCCACCACCCCATGAATGACTGTTGATATTTACAGTCCGAGCACTGTAATGACACCCACATACCCACCACCCCATGATAGACTGTTGATATTTACAGTCCAAGCACTATAATGACAGCCACACACCCACCACCCCATAAATGACTGTTGATATTTACAGTCTAAGCACTGTAATGACATCCACACACCCACCACCCTAATAATGACTTTTGATATTTAGAGTCCAATCACTGTAATGACACCCACACACTGACCACCTGATGAATGACTGTTGATATTTACATTCCAAGCTCGGTAATGACCCTCACACACCCACCACCCTATGTATGACTGTTAATATTTACTGTCCAAGAACTGTAATGACACCCACACACCCACAACCCCATAAATGACTGTTGATATTTATAGTCCAAGCACTGTAATGACATCCACACACCCACCACCCCATGAATGACTGTTGATATTTTCAGTCTAAGCACTGTAATGACATCCACACACCCACCATGCCATAAATGACTGTTAATATTTACAGTCTGAGCACTGTAATGACACCCACAAACCCACCACCTAATGAATGATGGTTGATATTTATAGTCCAAGAACTGTAATGACACCCACACATTCATCACCCCATGAATGACTGTTGATATTTATAGTCCAAGCACTGTCATGACACCAACACACGCACCACCCTATGAATGACTGTTGATATTTACAGTCCAAGCACTGTAATGACACCCACACACCGACCACCCCATGATTGACTGTTGATATTTACAGTCCAAGCACTGTAATGACACCCAACCACCCACCACCCCATGAATGACTGTTAATATTTATAGTCCAAGCACTGTAATGTCACACACACACCCACCAACCAATGAATGACTTTTGATATTTACAGTCCAAGAACTGTAATGAAACCCACACTACTACTACCTCATGAATGACAGTTGATATATTTAGTCCAAGAAACTGTAATGACATCCACACACCCACCACCCCATGAATGTCTGATAATATTTACATTCTGAGCACTGTAA
The DNA here is from genome assembly GCA_033782935.1 of Petrolisthes cinctipes. Taxonomy (NCBI): domain Eukaryota; kingdom Metazoa; phylum Arthropoda; class Malacostraca; order Decapoda; family Porcellanidae; genus Petrolisthes; species Petrolisthes cinctipes. The sequence continues at coordinate 5,938,221 of JAWQEG010000043.1, read as the reverse complement.
TGACACCCACACACCCACCACCCATTGAATGATAGTTGATATTTACAGTCTAAGAACTGTAATAACACCCACACACTCACCACCCCATAAATGACTATTGATATTTACAGTCCAAGAACTGTAATGACACCCACCACCCTTTGAATGACTGTTGATACTTACAATCAAAACATTGTAATGACACCCACACACCCACCACCCCATGAATGACTGTTGATATTTACAGTCCAAGCACTGTCATGACACCCACACACCCACCACCCCATAAATAACTGTTGATATTTACAGTCCAATCACTCTAATGACACCCACCACCATATGAATGACTGTTGATATTTACAGTCAAAATATTGTAATGACACCCACACACCCAACACCCCATGAATGACTGTTGATGTTTACAGTCTAAGCACTGTAATGACACTCTCACACCCACCACCCCATGAATGACCATTGATATTTACAGTCCAAGCACTGTAATGACACCCACCACCCCATGAATGACTGTTGATATTTACAGTTTAAGCACTATAATGACACCCACAAACCCACCATCCCAAGAATGACTTTTGATATTTACAGTCCAACCACTCTAATGACACCTACACACCAACCACTTCATGAATGACTGTTGATATTTACAGTCCAAGCACTATAATAACACCCACACACTTTCCACCCCATAAATGATGGTTGATATTTACAGTCTAAGCACTGTAATGACACCCTCACCCCCACCACCCCATGAATGACTGTTGATATTTACAGTCCAAGCACTCTAATGACACCCACCACCTTATGAATGACTGTTTATATTTACAATCAAAACACTGTAATGACACCCACACACCCACCACCCCATAAATGACTGTTGATATTTACAGTCCAAGCATTCTAATGACATACACATACTCACCACCCCATGATTGACTGTTGATATTTACAGTCCAAGCACTATAATGAGAGCCACATACCCACCACCCTATAAATGACTGTTGATATTCAAAGTCCAAGCACTCTAATGACACCAATCACCTTATAAATAACTGTTTATATTTACAATCAAAACACTGTAATGACACCAACACACCCACCACCCCATGAATGACTGTTGATATTTACAGTCCAAGCACTGTAATGACACCCACATACCCACCACCCCATGATTGACTGTTAATATTTACAGTCCAAGCACTATAATGACAGCCACACACCCACCACCCCATAAATGACTGTTGATATTTACAGTCTAAGCACTGTAATGACACCCACACACCCACCACCCTAAGAATGACTTTTGATATTTACAGTCCAAGCAATGTAATGATGCTTACACACTCACAACCCAATGAATGACTGAAGATATTTACAGTCCAAGCTCTGTAATGACACTCACACACCCACCACCCTATGTATGACTGTTGATATCTACAGTCCAAATACTGTAATGACACCCACACACCCATCACCCTATGAGTAACTGTTGATATTTACAGTCCAAGCTCTGTAATGACACAAATACACCCATCACCCCATGAATGACTGTTGATATTTAGAGTCCATGCACTGTAAAGCGACCCACCACCACATGAATGACTGTTGATATTTACAGTCCAAGCACTAATGACACACACACACCCACCACCCCATAAATGACTTGATATTTACAGTCCAAGCCATTAAATGACACGCACACACCCTCCACCCCATTAATGACTGTTGATATTTACTGTTCAAGCACTAAAATGACACCCACACATCCACCACCCCATGAATGATTGTTGATATTTACACTCCAAGCACTGTAATGACACCAACACACCCAGCAATCCATGAATGACTGTTGAAATTTACAATCCAAGCACTCTAATGACACCCATCACCCCATAAATGACTGTTGATATTTACAGTCTAAGTACTGTAATGACACATACACACCCACCACCCCATGAATGACTGTTGATATTTACAGTCCAGGTACTGTAATGACACTCACACACCCACCACCCTATGAATGACTATTGATATTTACAGTACAAGCACTGTAATGACACCCACATATCCACCACCCCATTAATGACAGTTGATTTTTATAGTCCAAGCACTGTAATGACACACACACACCCACCACCCCATGAATGGCTGTTGATATTTTCAGTCCAAGCACTGTAATTACATCCACACACCCACCACACCATGAATGACTGTTAGTATTTACAGTCTGAGCACTGTAATGACACCCACACACCCTCCACCTAATGAATGATGGTTGATATTTACAGTCCAAGAACTGTAATGACACATACACACTCACTTTCCCATGAATTACTGTTGATATTTGCTGTCCAAGCAGTGTAATGACACCCACACATCCACCACCCCATGAATGACTGTTAATATTTACAGTCCAATCACTCTAATGACACCCACCACCCCATAAATGACTGTTGATATTTACAGTCTAAGCACTTTAATTAATGACACCCACATACCCACCACCCCAAGAATGACTTTTGATATTTACAGTCCAAGCACTGAAATAACACATACACACCCTCCACCCCATGTATGACTGTTGATAGTTTCTGTCCAAGCACTGTAATTACATCCACACACCCACCACACCATGAATGACTGTTAGTATTTACAGTCTGAGCACTGTAATGACACCCACACACTCACCACCCTATGAATGACTGTTGATAATTACAGTCCAAGCACTGTCATGACACCCACAACCGCACCACCCCATGAATGACTGTTGATATTTAATGTCCAAGCACTGTTATGACAAACACCACCCAATAAATGAATTTTAATATTTATAGTTAAAACACTGTAATGACGCTCATACACCCACCACCCCATGAATGACTGTTGATATTTTCAGTCCAAGCACTGTAATGACACTCACACACCTACCACCCCATGATTGACTGTTGATATTTACAGTCCAAGCACTATAATGACACCCACACACCCACCACCCAATTATTGACTGTTGATATTTACAGTCCAAGCACGGTAATGACACACACACACCTACCACCCCATCAATGACTGTTGCTATTTTCTGTCCAAGGACTTCAATGACATCCACACACCCACCACCCCATGAATGACTGTTAATATTTACAGTCCAAGCACTGTAATGTCACCCACACACCAACCACTCAAGGAATGATGGTTGATATTTACAGTCCAAGAACTGTAATGAAACCTACACACCCACCACCCCATGAATGACAGTTGATATTTTCAGTCCAAGCACTGTAATGACATCTACACACCCACCACCCAATAAATGACTGTTGATATTTTCAGTCCAATCTCTGTAATGACACTCACACACCTACCACCCTATGAATGACTTTTGATATTTACAGTCCAAGCACTGTAATGCCACCCAGCACCCCTTGAATGACTGTTGATATTTACAGTCCAAGCACTAATAACACACACACACCCACTACCTAATGAATGACTTGATATTTATAGTCCAAGCAATGTAATGACGCCCACACACCCACCATCCCATGAATGACTGTTGATATTCACAGTCCAAGCACTATAATGACACCTATACACCCACCACCCCATGAATGACTGTTATATTTACAGTCCGAGCACTATAATGTCACCCACACACCCACCACCCAATGAATGATGGTTGATATTTACAGTCCAAGAACCATAATGAAACCCACACACCCACCACCATTTGAATGATAGTTAATATTTACAGTCCAAGCACTGTAATGTCACCCACATACCCACCACCCAATGAATGATTGTTGATATTTACAGTCCAAGGACTGTAATGATACCCACACACCCACCACCCATTAAATTACTGTTGATATTTACAGTCCAAGCACTGTAATGACACCCAGACCCCCATCACCCTATGAATTATTGTTGATATTTAGAGTCCAAGCACTGTAATGCCACCCACCACCCCGTAAATGACTGTTGATATTTACAGTTCAAGCACTAATGACACACACACACCCACCACACAATAAATGACTTAATATTTACAGTCTAAGCACTGTAATGATACCCTCACACCCACCACCCCATGAATGACTGTTGATACTTACAGTCAAAGCACTGTAATGACATCCCCACACCCACCACCCCATGAATTATGGTTGATATTTACAATCCAAACACTGTAATGACACCCACACACCCACCATCCCATGTATAATGGTTGATATTTATAGTCCAAGCACTCTAATGACACCAACCACTTCATGATTGACTGTTGCTATTTACAGTCCAAGCACTGCATAGACATCCAAACACCCACAACCCCATGAATGACTGCTGATATTTAGAGTTTAAGCACTGTAATGACACCCACACACCCATCACCCTATGAATGACTGTTGATATTTAGAGTCCAAGCATTGTGATGCCACCCACCACCCCATGAATGACTGTTGATATATACAGTCCAAGCACTAATGACACACACACACCCACTACCCTATGAATGACTTGATATTTATAGTCCAAGCAATGTAATGACACCAACACACCCACCACCCAATGAATTATAGTTGATATTTACAGTCCAAGCACTGTAACGACACCAACACCCACCACCCTAATGAATGACTGTTGATATTTACAGTCCAAGCACTCTAATGACACCCACCACCTTATAAATGACTGTTGATATTTTCAGTCCAAGCACTGTAATGATATCCACACACCCACCACCCCATGAATGACTGTTATTTTTTACAGCCTGAGCACTGTAATGACTCCCACACACCCACCACCTAATGAATGATGGTTGATATTTACCGTCCAAGAACTGTAATGACACCCACACACTCACCACTCCATGAATAACTGTTGATATTTACAGTCCAAGCACTGTCAAAACACCCACACATGCACCACCCCATCAATGACTGTTGATATTTACAGTTCAAGCACTCTAATGACACCCACCACCAAATAAATGAATGCTGATATTTATAGTCAAAACACTGTAATAATACCCACACACCCACCACCCCATGAATGACGGTTGATATTTACAGTCCAAGCACTGTAATGACACCCACACACTGACCACCCCATGATTGACTGTTGATATTTACAGTCCAAGCATTGAAATGACACCCACACACCTACCACCCCATGAATGATTGTTGATATTTACAGTCCAAGCTCTGTAATGACACTCACACACCCACCACCCTATGAATTACTGTTGATATTTACGGTCCAAACACTGTAATGACACCCACACACCCACCACCATATAAATGACAGTTGATATATATAGTCCAAGCACTGTAATTACACCCACACACCTACCACCCCATGAATGACTTTTCATATTATCAGTCTAAGCACTGTAATGACATCGACACACCCACCATCATATGAATGACTGTTAATATTTACAGTCCAAACACTGTAATGTCACCCACACACCCACCACCCAATAAATGATGGTTGATATTTACAGTCCAAGAACTGTAATGAAACCCACACCCCCACCACCCCATGAATGACTGTTGATATTTTCAGTCCAACCACTGTAATGACATCCACACACCCACCACCCCATGAATGATAGTTGATATTTACAGTCCAATCACTGTAATGACAGCCACACACCCACCACCCCATGAATGACTGTTGATATTTACAGTCCAAGCATTGTAATGACACCCACACACCTACAACCCCATAAATGATTGTTGATATTTACAGTCAAATTACTGTAATGACACCCCCACACCCACCACCCAATGAATTATGGTTGATATTTACAGTCCAAGAACTGTAATGACACCTAAACACCAACCACTTAATGAATGACTGTTGATATTTACAGTCCTAGCACTCTAATGACACCCACCACCTTATGAATGACTGTTGATATTTACAGTCCAAGCGCTGTAATGAAACCCACAAACCCACCACCCTATGAATGACTGTTGATATTTACAGTCCAATTACTGTAATGACACCCACACACCCACCACGCCATAAATGACTGTTGATATTTTCAGTCCAAGCACTGTATTGACATCCACACACCCACCACTCCATGAATGACTGTTAATATTTACAGTTCAAGCGCTGTAATGACACCCACACACCCACCACCCAATGAATGATGGTTGATATTTACAGTCCAAGAACTGTAATGACACCCATACACTCACCACCCCATGAATGACTGTTGGTATTTACAGTCCAAGCACTGTAATGACACCCACCACCCAATAAATGACTGTTGATATTTATAGACAAAACACTGTAATGACACCCACACACCCACCACCTCATGAATGACTGTTGATATTTACAGTCGAATCACTGCAATTACACCACACACCCACCACCCCATGAATGACTGTTAATATTTACAGTCTGAGCACTGTAATAACACCCACACACCCACCACCCAATGAATGATGGTTGATATTTACAGTCCAATCCCTTCAATGACACCCACATACTCACCACCCCATAAATGACTGTCGATATTTACAGTCCAAGCACTGTCATGACACCCACACACCCACCACCCCATAAATAACTGTTGATATTTACAGTCCAAGCACTCTAATGACACCCATCACCCTATGAATGACTGTTAATATTTACAGTCAAAACACTGTAATGACACCCACACACCCACCACCTCATGAATGACTGTTGATATTTACAGTCCAAGCATTGTAATGATACCCACACACCCACCACCCCATGATTGACTGTTGATATTTACAGTCCAAGCACTGCATATACACCCAAACACCCAATGAATGACTGTTGATATTTATAGTCCAAGCACTGTAATGACACCCACCCACCCTTAACCCATTGAATGACTGTTGATATTTACAGTTCAAGCACTATAATGACACCCACTTCCCCATGAATGACTGTTGATATTTAAAGTCCAAGCACTAATGACACACACATACCCATCACCCCAAAAATGACTTGATATCTACATTCCAAGCCATGTAATGACACCCACACACCCATCACCCTATGAACGACTGTTGATATTTACAGTCCAAGCACTCTAATGACACCCACCACCCTATGAATGACTGTTGAAATTTACAATCAAAACACAGTAATGACACCCCCACACCAACCATCCCATGAATGACTGTTGATATTTACAGTCCAATCACTCTAATGAAACCCACACACCCACCATCTCATGATTAACTGTTAATATTTACTGTTCAAGCACTGTAATGACATCCACACACCCACCACCCCATGAATGACTGTTGATATTTACAGTCCAGGCTCTGTAATGACACTCACACACCAAACACCTTATGAATGACTTTTGATATTTACAGTCCAAGCACTGTAATGACACCCACACACCGAATACCCTATAAATGGTGGTTGATATTTATAGTCCAAGCACTGTAATGACACCCATACACACACCACCCCATGAATGGCTGTTGATATTTACAGTCGAAGCACTGTAATGCCACTCACCACCCCATGAATGACTGTTGATATTAACAGTCCAATCACTAATGACACAAACAAACCCAATGAATGACTTGATATTTGCAGTCCAAGCACTGTATTGACACCCACACACCCCCCACCCTATGAATAACTGTTGATATTTACAGTCCGAGCACGGTAATGACACCCACACACCTACCACCCCATAAATGACTGTTGATATTTACAGTCCAAGCTCTGTAATGACACTCACACACCAACCATTCTATGAATGACTGTTGATATTTACAGTCCAAGCACTGTAATGACACCCACACACCCACCACCCGAAAAATGATGGTTGATATTTACAGTCGAAGCACTGCAATGACATCCACAAACCCACTACCCCATGATTGATTGTTTATATTTACAGTCCAAGCACCGTAATGACAGCCACACACCAACCACCCCATAAATTACTGTTGATATTTACAGTCCAAGCTCTGTAATGACACTCACACACCCACCACCCTACAAATGACTGTTGATATTTACTGTCCAAGCACTGTAATGGCACCCACACACCCACCACCTCAAAAATGACTGTTGATATTTTAAGTCCATGCACTGTATTGACACCCACACACCCACCACCCAAATAATGATGTTTGATATATACAGTCAAAGAACTGTAATGACACCCACCCAATCACCACCCCATGAATGACTGTTGATATTTACAGTCCAAGCACTCTAATGACACCCACCACCCAATAAATGACTGTTGATATTTTTAGTTAAAACACTGTAATGACACCCACACACCCACCACCTCAAGAATGACTGTTGATATTTTAAGTCCATGCACTGTATTGACACCCACACACCCACCACCCAAATAATGATGGTTGATATATACAGTCAAAGAACTGTAATGACACCTACACACTCACCACCCCATAAATGACTGTCGATATTTACAGTCCAAGCACAGTCATGACACCCACACACACACCACCCCATGAATAACTGTTTATATTTACAGTCCAAGCTCTCTAATGACACCTACCACCCAATAAATGAATGTTGATATTTATAGTCAAAACACTGTAATGACACCCACACACCCACCACTCCATGAATGACTTGATGTTTACAGTCCAAGCACTGTAATGAAACCCACACACCCACCACCCCATGATTGACTGTTGATATTTACAGTTCAAGCACTATAATGTCACCTACACACCCTCCACCCAATAAATTACTGTTGATATTTACAGTGTAAGCACTGTAATGACACCCACACACACACCACCCCATAAATGACTGTTTATATTTACAGTCCAATTACTGTAATTACACCACACACCCACCACTCCATGAATGACTGTTGATATTTACAGTCCAAGCTCTGTAATGACACTCACACACCCACCACCCTATGAATGACTGTTGATATTTACAGTCCAAGCACGGTAATGACACCCACACACCTACCACCCCATAAATGACATTTGATTTTTATTGTCCAATCACTGTAATAAAACCCACACACCCACCATCTCATGATTGACTGTTAATATTTACAGTTCAAGCACTGTAATGACATCCACACACCCACCACCCCTTGAATGACTGTTGATATTTACAGTCCAAGCTCTGTAATGACACTCACACACCAACCACCCTATGAATGACTTTTGATATTTACAGTCCAAGCACTGTAATGACACCCACACACCCAATACCCTATAAATGGTGGTTGATATTTATAGTCTAAGCACTGTAATGACACCCACACACCCAACACCCCATGAATGGCTGTTGATATTTAAAGTCGAAGCACTGTAATGCCACTCACCACCCCATGAATGACTGTTGATATTAACAGTCCAATCACTAATGACACAAACAAACCCACCACCCTATGAATAACTTGATATTTACAGTCCAAGCACTGTAATGACACCCACACACCCACCACCCTATGAATGACTGTTGATATTTACAGTCCAAGCACTGTAATGACACCCACACACCTACCACCCCATGAATGACTGTTGGTATTTACAGTCCAAGCTCTGTAATGTCACTCACACAAAAACCACCCTATGAATGACTGTTGATATTTACAGTCCAAGCAGTGTAATGACACCCACACACCCACCACCCAAAAAATGATGGTTAATATTTACAGTCCAAGCACTGCAATGACATCCACAAACCCACTACCCAATGATTGATTGTTGATATTTACAGTCCAAGCACCGTAATGACAGCCACACACCCACCACCCCATAAATGACTGTTGATATTTACAGTCCAAGCACTTTAATGACACCCACCGACCCAACACCCCATTAATGACTCTTGATATTTTAAGTCCATTCACTGTAATGACACCCACAAACCCACCACCCAATGAATGATTGTTGATATTTACAGTCCAAGAACTGTAATGACACCCACACACTCACCACCCCATGAATGACTGTTGATATTTACAGTCCAAGCACTCTAATGACACCCACCACCCAATAAATGACTGTTGATATTTATAGTCAAAACACTGTAATGACACCCACACCACCACCACTCCATGAATGACTGTTGATATTTACAGTCGAATCACTGCAATTACACCACACACCCTCTACCCCATGAATGACTGTTAATATTTACAGTCTGAGCACTGTAATAACACCCACACACCTACCACCCAATGAATGATGGTTGATATTTACAGTCCAATCACTGTAATGACACCCACACACTCACCACCTTATAAATGACTGTCGATATTTACAGTCCAAGCACTGTCATGACACCCACACACCCACCACCCCATGAATAACAGTTGATATTTACAGTCCAAGCACTCTAATGACACCCACAACCAAATAAATGACTGTTGATATTTATAGTCAAAACACTGTAATGACACCCACACACCCACCACCCCATGAATGACTTGATGATTACAGTCCAAGCACTGTAATGAAACCCACACACCCACCACCCCATGATTGACTATTGATATTTACAGTCCAAGCACTGTAATGACACCTACACACTCACCACCCAATAAATGACTGTTGATATTTACAGTCTAAGCACTGTAATTTCACCCACACACACACCACACCATGAATGACTGTTTATATTTACAGTCCAATTACTGTAATTACACCACACACCCACCACTCCATGAATGACTGTTGATATTTACAGTCCAAGCTATGTAATGACACCCACACACCTACCACCCCATTAAATGACATTTGATTTTTATTGTCCAAGCACTGTAATGACAACCACACACCTACCACCCCATAAATGACTGTTTACATTTTCAGTCAAAGCACTGTAATGACACCCACACACCCATCTCCTAATGAATGATGGTTGATATTTACAGTCCAAGAACTGTAATGACTCCCACACACTCACCACCCCATGAATGACTGTTGATATTTACAGTCGAAGCACTGTCATGACACCCACACACTCACCACTCCATGAATAACTGTTGATATTTACAGTCCAAGCAGTCTAATGACACCCACCACCGTATAATTGACTGTTAATATTACAGTCAAATCACTGTAATGACACCAACATACCCACCACCCCATAAATGACTGTTGTTATTTACTGTCCAAGTATTGTAATGACACCCACACACCCACCACCCTATTATTGACTGTTGATATTTACAGTCCAAGCACTGCATAGACACCCAAACACCCACCACCCAATAAATGACTCTTGATATTTGCAGTCCAATCACTATAATGAAACCCACACACCCACCATCTCATGATTGACTGTTAATATTTACAGTCCAACCATTGTAATGACGTCCACACACCCACTACCCCATGAATGACTGTTGATATTTACAGTCCAAGCACTGTAATGACATCCACAAACCCACTACTCCATGATTGATTGTTGATATTTACAGTCCAAGCACCGTAATAACAGCCACACACCCACCACCCCATAAATCACAGTAGATATTTACTGTCCAAGGACTGTAATGACACTCACACACACACAACGCCATAATAACGGTTATTATTTATAGTCCATGCACTGTAATGACACCCACACACCCACCACCAAATGAATAATAGTTGATATTTACAGTACAAGAACAATAATGACACCCACACACTTACCACCCCATGAATAACTGTTGATATTTACAGTTGAAGCACTGTCATGACACCCACTACCCCATGAATGACTGTTGATATTTACAGTCCAATCACAAATGACACACATACACCAACCACCTCATAAATGACTTGATATTTGCAGTCTAAGCACTGTAATGAAACCCACACACCCACCACCCCATGATTGACTGTTGATATTTTCAGTCCAAGCACTGTAATGACACCTACACACCCACCACCCAATAAATGATTGTTGATATTTACAGTCTAAGCACTGTAATGACACCCACACACACCAGCCCATGAATGACTGTTTATATTTACAGTCCAATCACTGTAATTACACCACACACCCACAACTCCATGATTGATTGTTGATATTTACAGTCCAAGCACTGTAATGACACTTACACACCTACCACCCCATAAATGACATTTGATTTTTATTGTCCAAGCACTGTAATGACACCCACACACCTACCACCCCATGAATGACTGTTGATATTTACAGTCCAAGCCTTCTAATGACATCCACAAACCCACCACCCCATAAATTATTGTTGATATTTACAGTCCAAGCACTCTAATGACACCCACCACCCTATGAATGACTGTTGATATTTTCAATCAAAACACTGTAATGACACGCACACACCCACCTTCCCATAAATTACTGTTGATATTTACAGTCCAAGCACTGTAATGACACCCACACACCCAGCATCTCATGATTGACTGTTGATATTTACAGTCCAAGCACTGTAATGACATCCACACACCCACCACCCTATGAATGACTATTAATATTTACAGTCCAAGCTCTGTAATGACACTGACACACCAACCACTCTATGAATGACTGTTGATATTTACAGTCCAAGCACTGTAATCACACCCCCATCTAAATAACGGCTGATATTTATAGTCCAAGCACTGTAATGACACCCACACACCCACCACCCTATGAATGACAGTTGATATTTACAGTCCAAGCACTGTAATGCCACCCACCACCCCATAAATGACTGTTGATATTTACAGTCCAATCACAAATGACACACATACACCAACCACCTCATAAATGACTTAATATTTACAGTTCAAACACTGTAATGAAACCCACCCACCCACCACCCCATGAATGACTGTTGATATTTACAGTCCAAGCTCTGTAATGACACTTACACACCAACCACCCTATGAATGACTGTTGATATTTACAGTCCAAGCACTGTAATGACATCCACACACCCACCACCCAATAAATGACGGTTGATATTTTAGTCCAAGCAATGTAATGACACCCACACACCTACCACCCCATGAATGACTGTTGATATTTACAGTCCAAGCATTGTAATGCCACACACCACCCCATGAATAACTGTTGATATTTACAGTCCAAGCACTAATGACACACACAAACCCACCACCCTTTGAATGACTTGATATTTACAGTCGAAGCATTGTAATGACACCCACACACCCACCATCTATGAAAAACTGTTGATATTTACTGTCCAAGCAATGTAATGACATCCACAAAACCTCCACCCCATGATTGACTATTGATATTTACAATCCAAGCACTGTAATATCAACCACACACCCACCACCCCATAAATGACAGTATATTTTTACAATCCAAGCACTGTAATGACACCCACACACCCACCACCCAATAAATGATGGTTGATATTTTAGTCCAAACTCTGTAATGACACTCACATACCCACCACCCCATGAATGACTGTTAATATTTACAGTCCAAGCATTGTAATGCCACACAGTACCCCATGAATAACTGTTGATATTTACAGTCCAAGCACTAATGACACACACAAACCCACCACCCCATGAATAACTTGATATTTACAATCAAAACAGTGTAATGACACGCACACACCCACCATTCCATAAATGACTGTTAATATTTACAGTCCAAGCACTGTAATGACACCCACACACCCACCACCTCATAATTGACTGTTGATATTTACAGTCCAAGCACTGTAATGACATCCACACACCCACAACCCCATGAATGACTATTGATATTTACAGTTCAAGCACTGTAATGACACCCACACACCCACCTCCTAATAAATGATGGTTGATATTTACAGTCCAAAAACTGTAATGACACCCACACACTCACCACCCCATGAATGACTGTTGATATTTACAGTCGAAGCACTGTCATGACACCCACACACTCACCACCCCATGAATAACTGTTGATATTTACAGTCCAAGCAGTCTAATGACACCCACCACCCTATAATTGATTGTTAATATTACAGTCAAAACACTGTAATGACACCCACATACCCACCACCCCATAAATGACTGTTGTTATTTACTGTCCAAATATTGTAATGACACCCACACACCCCCCACCCCATTATTGACTGTTGATATTTACAGTCCAAGCACTGCATAGACACCCAAACACATACCACCCAATGAATGACTTTTGATATTTACAGTCCAATCACTGTAATGAAACCCACACACCCACCATCTCATAATTGACTGTTAATATTTACAGTCCAAGCATTGTAATGCCACACACCACCACATGAATAACTGTTGATATTTACAGTCCAAGCACTAATGACACACACAAACCCACCACCCAATGAATGACTTGATATTTACAGTCCAAGCATTGTAATGACACCCACACACCCACCACACCATGAAAAACTGTTGATATTTACAGTCCAAGCACTGTAATGACATCCACAAACCCACCACCCCATGATTGACTGTTGATATTTACAGTCCAAGCACTGTAATGACACCCACACACCCACCACACAATAAATGACGGTTGATATTTTTGTCCAAGCACTGTAATGACACCCACACACCCACCACCCCATGAATGACTGTTGATATTTACAGTCCAAGCATTGTAATGCCACACACCACCCCATGAATAACTGTTGATATTTACAGTCCAAGCACTAATGACACACACAAACCCACCACCCCATGAATGACTTGATATTTACAGTCGAAGCATTGTAATGACATCCACACACCCACCACCCCATGAAAAACTGTTGATATTTACAGTCCAAGCAATGTAATGACATCCACAAAACCACTACCCCATGATTGACTATTGATATTTACAGTCCAAGCACTGTAATGACAGCCACACACCCACCACCCCATAAATGACAGTATATATTTACAATCCAAGCACTGTAATGACACCCACACACCCACCACCCAAAAAATGATGGTTGATATTATAGTCCAAGCACTGTAATGACACCAACACACCCACCACCCCATGAATGACTGTTGATATTTACAGTCCAAGCATTGTAATGCCACACACCACCCCATGAATAACTGTTGATATTTACAGTCCAAGCACTAATGACACACACAAACCCACCACCCCATGAAAAACTTGATATTTACAATCAAAACAGTGTAATGACACGCACACACCGACCATCCCATAAATGACTGTTAATATTTACAGTCCAAGCACTGTAATGACACCCACACACCCACCACCTCATGATTGACTGTTGATATTTACAGTCCAAGCACTGTAATGACATCCACACACCCACCACCCCATGAATGACTATTGATATTTACAGTTCAAGCTCTGTAATGACACTCACACACCAACCACCCTATGAATGACTGTTGATATTTACAGTCCATGCACTGTAATCACCCTCCCCTTAAAAAATGGTTGATATTTATAGTCCAAGCACTGTAATGACACCCACACAACCACCACCCTATGAATGACTGTTCATATTTACAGTCCAAGCACTGTAATGACACACACCACCCCTTGAATAACTGTTGATATTTACAGTCCAAGCACTAATGACACACACAAATCCACCACTCAATGAATGACTTGATATTTACAGTCCAAGCATTGTAATGACACCCACACACCCATCACCCCATGAAAAACTGTTGATATTTAAAGTCCAAGCTCTGTAATGATACTCACACACCAACCACCCTATGAATGACTGTTGATATTTACAGTCCAAGCACTGTAATGACACCCATTCAACCACCACCCAATAAATGACGGTTGATATTTTAGTCCAAGCACTGTAATGACCCCCCCCCCCATGAATGACTGTTGATATTTACAGTCCAAGCATTGTAATGCCACACACCACCCCATGAATAACTGTTGATATTTACAGTCCAAGCACTAATGACACACACAAACCCACCACCCAATGAATGACTTGATATTTACAGTCCAAGCATTGTAATGACACCCACACACCCACCACCCCATGAAAAACTGTTGATATTTACAGTCCAAGCACTGTAATGACATCCACAAACTCACCACCCCATGATTGACTGTTGATATATACAGTCCAAGCACTGTAATGACAGCCACACACCCTCCACCCCATAAATGACAGTATATATTTACAGTCCAAGCATTGTAATGACCACCACACACCCATCTCCCCATAAATGACTGTTGATATTTACAGTCCAAGCACTGTAATGACATCCACATAACCACCACTTCATGAATGAAACTTAATATATACAGTCTGAGCACTATAATTACACCCACACACCCACCACCCAATGAATGGTGTTTGATATTTACAGTCCAAGCACTGTAATGCCACCTACCACCCCATGAATGACTGTTGATATTTACAGTCCAAGCACTTTAATGAAACCCACAAACCCATCACCCAAAAATTGACTGTTGATATTTACAGTCCAAGCACTGTAATGACAGCCACACACCCACCACCCCATAAATGACTGTTGATATTTACATTCTAAGCACTGTAATGACACCCACACACCCACCACCCCATAAATGACTGTTGATATTTACAGTCCAAGTTCTGTAATGACACTCACACACCCACCACACTATGAATGACTGTTGATATTTACAGTCCAAGCACTGTAATGACACCCACACACCCACCACCTCATAAATGATGGTTATTATTAATAGTCTAAGCACTGTAATGACACCCACACACCCACCACACAATGAATGATGGTTGATATTTACAGTCCAATCACTGTAATTACACCCACACACTCACCACCCCAAGAATGACCTGATATTTACAGTCCAAGCTTTGTAATGACAACCATCACCCAATGAATGACTGTTGATATTTACAGTGCAAGCACTCTAATGACACCCACCACCCAATAAATGACTTTTGATATTTATAGTCAAAACACTGTAATGACACCCACACACCCACCACCTCATGAATGACTGTTGATATTTACAGTCCAATCACTGTAATTACACCACACACCCACCACCCCATGAATGACTGTTTACATTTTCAGTCCAAGCACTGTAATGACATCCACACACCCACCATCCCATGAATGACTGTTATTATTTACAGTCCAAGCACTGTAATGTAACCCACACACCCACCACCTAATAAATGATGGTTGATATTTACAGTCCAAGAACTGTAATGACACCCACACACCCACCACCCCATGAATGACTGTGGATATTTTCAGTCAAAGCACTGTAATGACACCCACACACCCACCACTCGATGAATGAATGTTGATATTTACAGTCCAATCACTGTAATGACACCCACACATTAACCACCCCATGAATGACTGTTGATATTTACAGTCCAAGCACTGTCATGACACCCACACACCCATCACCCCATGAATGACTGTTGATATTTACAGTCCAAACACTATAATGACACCCACCACCCCATGAATGACTGTTGATATTTAAATACATTCAAAGCACTAATGACACACATTTTCCCACCACCCTATAAATAACTTGATATTTACAGTCCAAGCACTGCATAGACACCCAAACACCCACCACCTAATGAATGATTTTTGATATTTACAGTCAAAGCACTATAATGACACCCACACACATATCACCCCATGAATGACTGTTGATATTTACAGTCCAAGCACTATAATGACACCCACTACCCCATGATTGGCTGTTGATATATTTAGTCCAAGCACTAATGACACACACATACCCACCACCACATAAATGACTTGATATGTACATTCCTAGCCTTGTAATAACACCCACACACCCACCACCCCATGAATGACTTTTGATATTTAAAGTCCAAGCAATATAATGACACCCACACACCCACCAAACCATGAATGACTGTTGATATTTACAGTCCAAGCACTGTAATGACACCATCATACCCACCACCTTATAAATGACTCTTGATATTTAAAGTCAAAGCACTGTAATGACACCCCCACACCCACCACCTAATGAATAATGGTTGATATTTACAGTCCCAGCACTGTAATGACACCCACACACCCACCACCCCATGAAGGACTGTTGATATTTACAGTCCAAGCACTCTAATGACACCCACCACCCTATGAATAACTGTTGATATTTAGAGTCCAATCACTGTAATGAAACCCACACACCTACCACCTCATGAATGACTGTTAATATTTACAGTCCAAGCACTGTAATGACATCCACACACCCACCACCCCATGAATGACTGTTGATATTTACAGTTGAAGCACTGTAATGCCACTCACCACCCCATAAATGACTGTTGATATTTACAGTCCAATCACTAATGACACAAACAAACCCACCACCCTATGAATTACTTGATATTTACAGTCCAAGCACTATAATGACACCCACACACCCACCACCCCATGAATAACTGTTGATATTTACAGACCAAGCACTGTAATGACATCCACAAACCCACCACCATATGATTAATTGTTGATATTTTCAGTCCAAGCACCGTAATGACAGCCACACACCCACCACACCATAAATGACAGTATATATTTACAGTCCAAGCACTGTAATGACCATCACACACCCACCACGCCATAAATAAAAGTTATTATTTATTGTCCAAGCACTGTAATGACACCCAAACACCCACCACCCCATGAATGACTATTGCTATTTACAGTCCAAGCACTATAATGACACCCACACACCCACCAAACCATGAATGACTGTTGATATTTACAGTCCAAGCACTGTAATGACACCCTCATACCCACCACCTTATAAATGACTCTTGATATTTAAAGTCAAAGCACTGTAATGACACCCCCACACCCACCACCTAATGAATAATGGTTGATATTTACAGTCCCAGCACTGTAATGACACCCACACACCAACCACCCCATGAAGGACTGTTGATATTTACAGTCCAAGCACTCTAATGACACCCACCACCCTATAAATGACTGTTGATATTTACAGTCCAATCACTGTAATGAAACCCACACACCTACCACCTCATGAATGACTGTTAATATTTACAGTCCAAGCACTGTAATGACATACACACACCCACCACCCCATGAATAACTGTTGATATTTACAGTCCAAGCTCTGTAATGACACTTACACACCAACCACCCTATTAATGACTGTTGATATTTACTCTCGAAGCACCGTAATGACACCCACACACCCACCATCCCATAAATGATGGTTGATATTTATAGTCCAAGCACTGTAATGACACCCACACACCCACCACCCCATGAATGACTGTTGATATTTACAGTTGAAGCACTGTAATGCTCACACAACCACCTTAAATGACTGTTGATATTTACAGTCCAAGCACTGTAATGACATCCACACACCCACCACCCCATGAATAACTGTTGATATTTACAGTCCAAGCTCTGTAATGACACTTACACACCAACCACCCTATTAATGACTGTTGATATTTACTGTCGAAGCACCGTAATGACACCCACACACCCACCATGCCATAAATAACAGTTATTATTTATTGTCCAAGCACTGTAATGACACCCAAACACCCACCATCTTATGAATGACTGTTGATATTTTCAGTCCAAGCACTGTAATAACATCCACACACCTACCACCCTATGAATGACTGTTAATATTTACAGTCTAAACACTGTAATGACACCCACACACCAACAACCCAATGAATGATGGTTGATATTTACAGTCCAAGAACTGTAATGACACCCACACACTCACCACCCCATGAATGACTATTGATATTTACAGTCCAAGCACTGTAATGACACCCACTACCCCATGAATGACTGTCGATATTTACAGCCCGATCACTGTAATGACACTAACACACCCACCACCATATGAATGACTGTTTACATTTTCAGTCAAAGCACTTTAATGACATTCACACACCCACCACCCCATGAATTACTGTTAATATTTACTGTCCAAGCACTGTAATGTCACCCACACACCCACCACCCCATGGATAACTGTTGATATTTACAGTCCAAGCACTCTAATGACACCCACCACCCTATGAATGACTGTTAATATTTACAGTCCAAGCACTGTAATGACACCCACACACCTACTACCCCATAAATGACATTTTATTTTTATAGTCCAAGCACGGTAATTACACCCACACACCTACCACCCCCATGAATGACTGTTTACATTTTCAGTCAAAGCAATTTAATGACATTCACACACCCACCACCCCATGAATTACTGTTAATATTTACTGTCCAAGCACTGTAATGTCACTCACACACCCACCACCCAATGAATGATGGTTGATATTTACAGTCCAAGAACTGTAATGACACCCACACACCCACCACCCCATAAATGACAGTATATATTTACAGTCCAAGCACTGTAATGACACCCACACACCCATCACCCCATGAATAACTGTTAATATTTACAGTCCAAGCACTATAATGACACCCTCCAGCCCATGAATGACTGTTAAAATTTAAATACCTTCCAAGCACTAATAACACACACATACCCACCACCCTATAAATGACTTGTTATTTTTAGTCCAAGCTTTGTAATGACAACCACAATCCCATGATTGACTGTTGATATTTACAGTCCAAGCACTGCATAGACGCTCAAACACCGACCACCCAATGAATGACTGTTGATATTTACAGTCCAAGCACTGTAATAACACACACACACCCATCACCATATTAATGACTGTTGATATTTACAGTCCTAGCACTGTAATGACACCCACACACCCACCACCACATAAATGACGGTTGATATTTATAGTCCAAGCACTGTAATGACACCAACACACCCACCACCCAATGAATGACTGTTGATATTTACAGTCAAATCACTGTAATGCCACTCACCACCATATGAATGACTGTTGATATTTACAGTCCAATCAATAATGACACAAACAAACCTACCACCCTATGAATGACTAGATATTTACAGTCCAAGCACTATAATGACACCCACACACCCAGCACCTCATGAATAACTGTTGATATTTACAGTCCAAGCACTGTAATGACATCCACAAACCCACCACCCCATAATTGATTGTTGATATTTACAGTCAAAGCACCGTAATGACAGCCACACACCCATCACCTCATAAATGACAGTAGATATTTACAGTCCAAGCACTGTAATGACACCTAGACACCCACTACCCAATAAATGACTGTTGATATTTACAGTCTAAGCACTGTAATGACACCCACACACACACCACCCCATGAATGACTGTTTATATTTACAGTCCAAGCCCTGTAATGACACTCACACACCCACCACCCCATAAATGACATTTGATTTTTATAGTCCAAGCACTGTAATGACACCCACACACCTACCACCCCATGAATAACTGTTGATATATACAGTCCAAGCACTCTAATGACACCCACCACCCTTTGAATGACTGTTAATTTTACAGTCAAAACACTGTAATGACACCCACACACCTACCACCCTATGAATGACTGTTGATATTTACAGTCTAAGCTCTGTATTGACACCCACACACCTAATACCCCATAAATGAAATTTTATTTTTATAGTCCAAGCACTGTAATGACACCCACACACCTACCACCCTATAAATGACTGTTTATATTTTCAGTCAAAGCACTGTAATGACATCCACACACCCACTACCCCATAAATGACTGTTGTTATTTACAGTCCAAGTATTGTAATGACACCCACACACCCACCACCCCATTATTGACTGTTGATATTTACAGTCCAAGCACTGCATAGACACCCAAACACCCACCACCCTATGAATGACTGTTGATATTTACAGTCCAAGCACTGTAATGACACCCACACACCAATCACCCATGAATGACTGTTGATATTTACAGTCAAAGCATGCTAATGACATCCACAAACTCACCACCCCATGAATTATGGTTGATATTTACAGTCCAAGCACTCTAATGACACCCACCACCCTATGAATGACTGTTGATATTTACAATCAAAACACTGTAATGACAAGCACACACCCACCATCCCATAAATGACTGTTGTTATTTAAAGTCCAAGTATTGTAATGACAGCCACAAACCCACCACCCCATTATTGACTGTTGATATTTACAGTCCAAGCACTGCATAAATACCCAAACACCCACCACCCAATGAATGACTGTTGATATTTACAGTCCAAGCTCTGTAATGACACCCACACACCCACCACCTCATAATTGACTGTTGATATTTACAGTCCAAGCACTGTAATGACATCCACACACCCACCACCCCATTAATGACTATTGATATTTACAGTCCAAGCTCTGTAATGACACTCACACACCAACCACCCTATGAATGACTGTTGATATTTACAGTCCAAGCACTGTAATCACCCCCCCCCTAAATAACAGTTGATATTTATAGCCCAAGCACTGTAATGACACCCACACACCCACCACCCTATTAATGACTGTTGATATTTACAGTCCAAGCACTGTAATGCCACCCACCACCCCATAAATGACTGTTGATATTTACAGTCCAAGCACTAATGACACACACACACCCACCACCCCATGAATGACTTGATATTTACAGTTCAAGCACTGTAATGACACCCACCCACCCACCACCCCATGAATGACTGTTGATATTTACAGTCCAAGCATTGTAATGCCACACACCACCCATGAATAACTGTTGATATTTACTGTCCAAGCACTAATGACACACACAAACCCACCACCCAATGAATGACTTGATATTTACAGTCCAAGCATTGTAATGACACCCACACACCCACCACCCCATGAAAAATTGTTGATATTTACAGTCCAACCACTGTAATGACATCCAAAAACCCACCACCCCATAATTAACTGTTGATATTTACAGTCCAAGCACTGTAATGACAGCCACACACCCACCAACCCATAAATGACAATATATATTTACAGTCCAAGCACTGTAATGACAGCTACACACCCACAACAACATAAATGATTGTTGATATTTACAGTCCAAGCACTGTAATGACGTCCACACACCCTCCACTTCATGAATGACACTTAATATATACAGTCTGAGCACTGTAATGACACCCACACACCCACCACCCAATGAATGACGGTTGATATATTTACAGTCCAAGCATTGTAATGCCACCCACCACCCCATGAATGACTGTTGATATTTACTGTCCAAGCACTAATGACACACACACACACCCACCACCTAATAAATGACTTGATATTTACAGTCCAAGCACTGTAATGACACCCACACACTGACCACCAAATAAATGACTGTTGATATTTACAATCAAAAGACTGTAATGGCACCCACACACCCACCACCCCATGAATGACCGTAGATATTTACAGTCCAAGCACTGTAATGAAACCCACAAACCCATCACCCAATAATTGACTATTGATATTTACAGTCCAAGCACTGTAATGACAGCCATACACCCACCACCCCATAAATGACTGTTGATATTTACATTCTAAGCAAAGTAATGACACCCACACACCCACCACCCTATAAATGACTGTTGATATTTACAGTCCAAGTTCTGTAATGACACTCACACACCCACCACCCTATGAATGACTGATGATATTTACAGTCCTAGCACTGTAATTACACCAACACACCCACCACCCCATAAATGACTGTTATTATTTATAGTCCAAGCACAGTAATGTCACCCACACACCCACCATCCCATGAATGACTGTTGATATTTTCAGTCCAAGCACTGAAATGACATCCACACACCCACCACCCCATGAATGACTATTAAAATATTTACAGTCTGAACACTGTAATGACACCCACACACCCACCACCCAATGAATGATGGTTGATATTTACAGTCCAAGAACTGTAATGACACCCACACACTCAGCACCCGATGAATTACTTGATATTTACAGTCCAAGCACTCTAATGACACCCTCCACCCTATGAATGACTGTTAATATTACACTCAAAGCACTGTAATGATACCCACACACCCACCACCCCATAAATGACTGTTGTTATTTACAGTCCAAGTATTGTAATGACACCCACCCACCCACCACCCCATTATTGACTGTTGATATTTACAGTCCAAGCACAACATAGACACTTAAACACCCACCACCCAATGAATGACTGTTGATATTTACAGTACAAGCACTGTAATGACACCCACACACCCATCACACCATGAATGACTGTTGATATTTACAGTCAAAGCACTCTAATGACATCCACAAACCCACCACCTCATAAATTATGGTTGATATTTACAGTCCAAGCACTCTAATGACACCCACCACCCTATGAATGACTGTTAATTTTACAGTCAAAACACTGTAATGACACCCACACACCTACCACCCTATGAATGACTGTTGATATTTACAGTCTAAGCTCTGTATTGACACCCACACACCTACCACCCCATAAATGAAATTTTATTTTTATAGTCCAAGCACTGTAATGACACCCACACACCTACCACCCTATAAATGACTGTTTATATTTTCAGTCAAAGCACTGTAATGACATCCACACACCCACTACCCCATAAATGACTGTTGTTATTTACAGTCCAAGTATTGTAATGACACCCACACACCCACCACCCCATTATTGACTGTTGATATTTACAGTCCAAGCACTGCATAGACACCCAAACACCCACCACCCTATGAATGACTGTTGATATTTACAGTCCAAACACTGTAATGACACCCACACACCAATCACCGATGAATGACTGTTGATATTTACAGTCAAAGCATGCTAATGACATCCACAAACTCACCACCCCATGAATTATGGTTGATATTTACAGTCCAAGCACTCTAATGACACCCACCACCCTATGAATGACTGTTGATATTTACAATCAAAACACTGTAATGACAAGCACACACCCACCATCCCATAAATGACTGTTGTTATTTAAAGTCCAAGTATTGTAATGACAGCCACACACCCACCACCCCATTATTGACTGTTGATATTTACAGTCCAAGCACTGCATAAATACCCAAACACCCACAACCCAATGAATGACTGTTGATATTTACATTCCAAGCTCTGTAATGACACCCACACACCCACCACCTCATGATTGACTGTTGATATTTACAGTCCAAGCACTGTAATGACATCCACACACCCACCACCCCATTAATGACTATTGATATTTACAGTCCAAGCTCTGTAATGACACTCACACACCAACCACCCTATGAATGACTGTTGATATTTACAGTCCAAGAACTGTAATCACACCCCCCCTAAATAACGGTTGATATTTATAGCCCAAGCACTGTAATGACACCCACACACCCACCACCCTATTAATGACTGTTGATATTTACAGTCCAAGCACTGTAATGCCACCCACCACCCCATAAATGACTGTTGATATTTACAGTCCAAGCACTAATGACACACACACACCCACCACCCCATGAATGACTTGATATTTACAGTTCAAGCACTGTAATGACACCCACCCACCCACCACCCCATGAATGACTGTTGATATTTACAGTCCAAGCATTGTAATGCCACACACCACCCATGAATAACTGTTGATATTTACTGTCCAAGCACTAATGACACACACAAACCCACCACCCAATGAATGACTTGATATTTACAGTCCAAGCATTGTAATGACACCCACACACCCACCACCCCATGAAAAATTGTTGATATTTACAGTCCAACCACTGTAATGACATCCAAAAACCCACCACCCCATAATTAACTGTTGATATTTACAGTCCAAGCACTGTAATGACAGCCACACACCCACCAACCCATAAATGACAATATATATTTACAGTCCAAGCACTGTAATGACAGCTACACACCCACCACAACATAAATGATTGTTGATATTTACAGTCCAAGCACTGTAATGACGTCCACACACCCTCCACTTCATGAATGACACTTAATATATACAGTCTGAGCACTGTAATGACATCCACACACCCACCACCCAATGAATGATGGTTGATATATTTACAGTCCAAGCATTGTAATGCCACCCACCACCCCATGAATGACTGTTGATATTTACTGTCCAAGCACTAATGACACACACACACCCACCACCTAATAAATGACTTGATATTTACAGTCCAAGCACTGTAATGACACCCACACACTGACCACCAAATAAATGACTGTTGATATTTACAATCAAAAGACTGTAATGGCACCCACACACCCACCACCCCATGAATGACCGTTGATATTTACAGTCCAAGCACTGTAATGAAACCCACAAACCCATCACCCAATAATTGACTATTGATATTTACAGTCCAAGCACTGTAATGACAGCCATACACCCACCACCCCATAAATGACTGTTGATATTTACATTCTAATTAAAGTAATGACACCCACACACCCACCACCCTATAAATGACTGTTGATATTTACAGTCCAAGTTCTGTAATGACACTCACACACCCACCACCCTATGAATGACTGATGATATTTACAGTCCTAGCACTGTAATTACACCAACACACACACCACCCCATAAATGACTGTTATTATTTATAGTCCAAGCACAGTAATGTCACCCACACACCCACCATCCCATGAATGACTGTTGATATTTTCAGTCCAAGCACTGAAATGACATCCACACACCCACCACCCCATGAATGACTGTTAATATTTACAGTCTGAGCACTGTAATGACACCCACACACCCACCACCCAATGAATGATGGTTGATATTTACAGTCCAAGAACTGTAATGACACCCACACACTCAGCACCCCATGAATTACTTGATATTTACAGTCCAAGCACTCTAATGACACCCACCACCCTATGAATGACTGTTAATATTACACTCAAAGCACTGTAATGATACCCACACACCCACCACCCCATAAATGACTGTTGTTATTTACAGTCCAAGTATTGTAATGACACCCACCCACCCACCACCCCATTATTGACTGTTGATATTTACAGTCCAAGCACAGCATAGACACTTAAACACCCACCACCCAATGAATGACTGTTGATATTTACAGTACAAGCACTGTAATGACACCCACACTCCCATCACACCATGAATGACTGTTGATATTTACAGTCAAAGCACTCTAATGACATCCACAAACCCACCACCTCATAAATTATGGTTGATATTTACAGTCCAAGCACTCTAATGACACCCACCACCCTATGAATGACTGTTGATATTTACAATCAAAACACTGTAATGACACACACACACACCATCCCAAAATGACTGTTGATATTTACAGTCCAAGCACTGTAATGACACCCACACACCCACCACCTTATGAATGACTGCTTATATTTACAGTCCAAGAACTGTAATGACACCCACACACTCAGCACCCCATGAATGACTGTTGATATTTACAGTCCAAGCACTATAATTACACCACACACCCACCACCCCATGAATGACTGTTTACATTTTCAGTCCAAGCACTGTAATGACATCCACACACCCACCATCCTATGAATGACTGTTATTATTTACAGTCCAAGCAATATAATGTAACCCACACACCCACCACCTAATAAATGATGGTTAATATTTACAGTCCAAGAAAACTGTAATGACACCCACACACCCAACACCCCATGAATAACTGTTGATATTTACAGTCCAAGCACTGTAAAGACATCCACACACCCACCACCCCATGAATGACTGTTAATATTTACAGTCTGAGCACTGTAATGACACCCACACACCCACCACTCAATGAATGATGGTTAATATTTTCAGTCCAATCCCTGTAATGACACCCACACACTCACCACCCCATGAATGACTGTTGATATTTACAGTCCAAGCACTCTAATGACACCCACCACCCTATGAATGACTGTTAATATTTACAGTCAAAGCACTGTAATGAAACCCACACAGCTAGCACCCCATGAATGACTGTTGATATTTACAGTCCAAGCATTGTAATGACACCCACACACTCACCACCCCATGATTGACTGTTGATATATACAGTCCAAGCACTGTAATGACACCAACACACCCACCAAACAATGAATGACTGTTGATATTTACAGTCCAAGCACTGTAATGACACCGTCAAACCCACCACCCCATGAATGACTGTTGATATTTACAGTCAAAGCACTGAAATGACACCCCCACACCCACTACCTAATAATTATAGTTGATATTTACAGTCCCAGCACTGTAATGACATCCACACACCCACCACCCCATGAATGACTGTTGATATTTACAGTCCAAGCACTCTAATGACACCCACAACCCTATGAATGAAAGTTGATATTTAAAATAAAAACACTGTAATGACACCCACACACCCACCACCCCATTAATGACTGTTGATATTTACCGTCCAAGCACTCTAATGACACCCACCACCCTATGAATGACTGTTGATATTTACAATCAAAACACTTTAATGACATCCATAAACCCACCACCCCATGAATAGCTGTTGATATTTACAGTCCAAGCTCTGTAATGACACTCACAAACCAACCACCCTATGAATGACTTTTGATATTTACAGTCCAAGCACTGTAATGACACCCAAACACCCACCACCCCATAAATGACGGTTGATATTTATAGTCCAAGCACTGTAATGACACCCACACACCCACCACTTCATGAATGACTGTTGATATTTACAGTCTGAGCACTGTAATGACACCCACACACCAACCACTCAATGAATGATGGTTGATATTTACAGTCCAATCACTGTAATGACACCCACACACTCAACACCCCATGAATGACTGTTGATATTTACAGTCCAAGCACTGTCATGACACCCAAACACCGACCACCCCATAAATAACTGTTGATATATACAGTCCAAGCACTCTAATGACACCAACCACCCTATGAATGACTGTTAATATCTACAGTCAAAACACTGTAATGACACCCACACACCCACCACCCCATAAATGACTGTTGATATTTACACTCCAAGCATTGTAATGACACCCACACACCCACCACCCCATGATTGACTGTTGATATTTACAGTCCAAGCACTGCATAGACACCCAAACACCCACCACCCAATGAATGATGGTTGATATTTACAGTCCAAGAACTGTAATGACACCCACACACCCACCACCTCATAAATGACAGTATATAATTTACAGTCCAAGCACTGTAATGACAGCCACACACCAACCACCCCATAAATGACTGTTGATATTTACACTCCAAGCACTGTAATGACATCCACACACTCACCACTTCATGAATGACACTTAATATATACAGTCTGAGCACTGTAATGACACCCACACACCCACCAACCAATGAATGATTGTTGATATTTAAAGTCCAAGCACTGTAATGCTACCCATAACCCCATGAATGACTGTTGATATTTACAGTCCAAGCACTAATGACACACACACCTACCACCTAATGAATGATGGTTGATATTTACAGTCCAAAAACTGTAATGACACCCACACACCCACCACCCCGTGAATGACTGATGATATTTTCAGTCTGAGCACCGTAATGACACCCACACACCCACCACTCAATGAATGATGGTTGATATTTACAGTCCAATCACTGTAATGACACCCACACACTCACCACCCCATGAATGACTGTTGATATTTACAGTCTAAGCACTGTCATGACACCCACACACCCACCACCCCACGAATAACTGTTGATA
Organism: Petrolisthes cinctipes; assembly: GCA_033782935.1. Classification (NCBI taxonomy): domain Eukaryota; kingdom Metazoa; phylum Arthropoda; class Malacostraca; order Decapoda; family Porcellanidae; genus Petrolisthes; species Petrolisthes cinctipes. Next base: position 5,908,502 of record JAWQEG010000043.1, on the reverse strand, counting down.
TTTACAGTCCAAGCACTCTAATGACACCAACCACCCTATAAATGACTATTGATATTTAAATACATTCCAAGCACTAATGACACACACATACCCACCACCCTATAAATGAATTGATATTTACAGTCCAAGCCATGTAATGACACCCACACACCCACCACCCGATGAATGACTGTTGATATTTACAGTCCAAGCACTATAATGACACCCACACACCCACCAAACCATAAATGACTGTTGATATTTACAGTCGAAGCACTCTAATGACACCATCATACCCACCACCCCATGAATGACTGTTGATATTTACAGTCAAAGCACTGTAATGACACCCCCACACCCCCCACCCCATCAATTATGGTTGATATTTACAGTCCCAGCACTGTAATGACACTCACACACCCACCACCCAATGAATGATGGTTGATATTTACAGTCTAATCACTGTAATGACACCCACACACTCACCACCTGATGAATCACTGTTGAAATTTACAGTCCAAGCACTGTCATTATACCCACACACCCACCACCCTATGAATAACTGTTGATATTTACAGTCCAAGCACTCTAATGACACCCACCACCCTATTAATGACTGTTAATATTTACAGTCAAAACACTGTAATAACACCCACACACCCACCACTCCATAAATGACTGCTGATATTTACAATCCAAGCATTGTAATGACACCCACACACCCACTACCCCATAATTGACTGTTGATATTTACAGTCCAAGCACTGCATAGACACCCAAACACCCACCACCCAATGAATGACGGTTTATATTTACAGTCCAATCACTGTAATGACACCCACACACCCATCACCCCATGAATAACTGTTAATATTTACAGTCCAAGCACTATAATGACACCCTCCAGCCCATTAATGACTGTTAAAATTTAAATACCTTACAAGCACTAATAACACACACATACCCACCACCCTATAAATGACTTGTTATTTTTAGTCCAAGCTTTGTAATGACAACCACAATCCCATGATTGACAGTTGATATTTACAGTCCAAGCACTGCATAGACACTCAAACACCGACCACCCAATTAATGACTGTTGATATTTACAGTCCAAGCACTGTAATAACACCCACACACCCATCACCATATGAATGACTATTGATATTTACAGTCCTAGCACTGTAATGACACCCACACACCCACCACCACATAAATGACGGTTGATATTTATAGTCCAAGCACTGTAATGACACCAACACACCCACCACCCAATAAATGACTGTTGATATTTACAGTCAAAGCACTGTAATGCCACTTACCACCCCATGAATGACTGTTGATATTTACAGTCCAATCAATAATGACACAAACAAACCTACCACCCTATGAATGACTTGATATTTACAGTCCAAGCACTATAATGACACCCACACACCCAGCACCTCATGAATAACTGTTGATATTTACAGTCCAAGCACTGTAAAGACATCCACAAACCCACCACCCCATAATTGATTGTTGATATTTACAGTCAAAGCACCGTAATGACAGCCACACACCCATCACCTCATAAATGACAGTAGATATTTACAGTCCAAGCACTGTAATGACACCTACACACCCACTACCCAATAAATGACTGTTGATATTTACAGTCTAAGCACTGTAATGACACCCACACACACACCACCCCATGAATGACTGTTTATATTTACAGTCCATGCCCTGTAATGACACTCACACACCCACCACCCTATGAATGACTGTTGATATTTACAGTCTAAGCACTGTAATGACACCCACACACCTACCACCCCATAAATGACATTTGATTTTTATAGTCCAAGCACTGTAATGACACCCACACACCTACCACCCTATGAATGACTGTTTACATTTATAGTCAAAGCACTGTAATGACATCCACACACCCACCACCCAATGAATAACTGTTGATATATACAGTCCAAGCACTCTAATGACACCCACCACCCTATGAATGACTGTTAATTTTACAGTCAAAACACTGTAATGACACCCACACACCTACCACCCTATGAATGACTGTTGATATTTACAGTCTAAGCACTGTAATGACACCCACACACCTACCACCCCATAAATGAAATTTGATTTTTATAGTCCAAGCACTGTAATGACACCCACACACCTACCACCCTATAAATGACTGTTTATATTTTCAGTCAAAGCACTGTAATGACATCCACACACCCATTACCCCATAAATGACTGTTGTTATTTACAGTCCAAGTATTGTAATGACACCCACACACCTACCACCCCATTATTGACTGTTGATATTTACAGTCCAAGCACTGCATAGACACCCAAACACCCACCATCCTATGAATGACTGTTGATATTTACAGTCCAAGCACTGTAATGACACCCACACACCAATCACCCATGAATGACTGTTGATATTTACAGTCAAAGCATGCTAATGACATCCACAAACCCACCACCCCATGAATTATGATTGATATTTACAGTCCAAGCACTCTAATGACACCCACCACCCTATGAATGACTGTTGATATTTACAATCAAAACACTGTAATGACAAGCACACACCCACCATCCCATATATGACTGTTGTTATTTAAAGTCCAAGTATTGTAATGACAGCCACACACCCAACACCCCATTATTGACTGTTGATATTTACAGTCCAAGCACTGCATAGATACCCAAACACCCACCACCCAATGAATGACTGTTGATATTTACAGTCCAAGCACTGTAATGACACCCACACACCCACCACCTCATGATTGACTGTTGATATTTACAGTCCAAGCACTGTAATGACATCCACACACCCACCACCCCATTAATGACTATTGATATTTACAGTCCAAGCTATGTAATGACACTCACACACCAACCACCCTATGAATGACTGTTGATATTTACAGTCCAAGCACTGTAATCACACCCCCCCTAAATAACGGTTGATATTTATAGCCCAAGCACTGTAATGACACCCACACACCCACCACCCTATTAATGACTGTTGATATTTACAGTCCATGCACTGTAATGCCACCCACCTCCCCATAAATGACTGTTGATATTTACAGTCCAAGCACTAATGACACACACACACCCACCACCCCATGAATGACTTGATATTTACAGTTCAAGCACTGTAATGACACCCACCCACCCACCACCCCATGAATGACTGTTGATATTTACAGTCCAAGCATTGTAATGCCACACACCACCCATGAATAACTGTTGATATTTACTGTCCAAGCACTAATGACACACACAAACCCACCACCCCATGAATGACTTGATATTTACAGTCTAAGCATTGTAATGACACCCACACACCCACCACCCCATGAAAAATTGTTGATATTTACAGTCCAACCACTGTAATGACATCCAAAAACCCACCACCCCATAATTAACTGTTGATATTTACAGTCCAAGCACTGTAATGACAGCCACACACCCATCAACCCATAAATGACAATATATATTTACAGTCCAAGCACTGTAATGACAGCTACACACCCACCACCCTATAAATGATTGTTGATATTTACAGTCCAAGCACTGTAATGACGTCCACACACCCTCCACTTCATGAATTACACTTAATATATACAGTCTGAGCACTGTAATGACACCCACACACCCACCACCCAATGAATGATGGCTGATATATTTACAGTCCAAGCATTGTAATGCCACCCACCACCCCATGAATGACTGTTGATATTTACTGTCCAAGCACTAATGACACACACACACCCACCACCTAATAAATGACTTGATATTTACAGTCCAAGCACTGTAATGACACCCACACACTGACCACCAAATAAATGACTGTTGATATTTACAATCAAAAGACTGTAATGGCACCCACACACCCACCACCCCATGAATGACCGTTGATATTTACAGTCCAAGCACTGTAATGAAACCCACAAACCCATCACCCAATAATTGACTATTGATATTTACAGTCCAAGCACTGTAATGACAGCCATACACCCACCACCCCATAAATGACTGTTGATATTTACATTCTAAGCAAAGTAATGACACCCACACACCCACCACCCTATAAATGACTGTTGATATTTACAGTCCAAGTTCTGTAATGACACTCACACACCCACCACCCTATGAATGACTTTTGATATTTACAGTCCTAGCACTGTAATTACACCAACACACCCACCACCCCATAAATGACGGTTATTATTTATAGTCCAAGCACAGTAATGTCACCCACACACCCACCATCCCATGAATGACTGTTGATATTTTCAGTCCAAGCACTGAAATGTCACCCACACACCCACCACCCAATGAATGATGGTTGATATTTACAGTCCAAGAACTGTAATGACACCCACACACTCAGCACCCCATGAATTACTTGATATTTACAGTCCAAGCACTCTAATGACACCCACCACCCTATGAATGACTGTTGATATTTACAATCAAAACACTGTAATGACAAGCACACACCCACCATCCCATATATGACTGTTGTTATTTAAAGTCCAAGTATTGTAATGACAGCCACACACCCACCACCCCATTATTGACTGTTGATATTTACAGTCCAAGCACTGCATAGATACCCAAACACCCACCACCTCATGATTGACTGTTGATATTTACAGTCCAAGCACAGCATAGACACCCAAACACCCACCACCCAATGAATGACTGTTGATATTTAAAGTACAAGCACTGTAATGACACCCACACACCCATCACACCATGAATGACTGTTGATATTTACAGTCAAAGCACTCTAATGACATCCACAAACCCACCACCTCATAAATTATGGTTGATATTTACAGTCCAAGCACTCTAATGACACCCACCACCCTATGAATGACTGTTGATATTTACAATCAAAACACTGTAATGACACACACACACACCATCCCAAAATGACTGTTGATATTTACAGTCCAAGCACTGTAATGACACCCACACACCCACCACCTTATGAATGACTGTTGATATTTACAGTCCAAGAACTGTAATGACACCCACACACTCAGCACCCCATGAATGACTGTTGATATTTACAGTCCAAGCACTATAATTACACCACACACCCACCACCCCATGAATGACTGTTTACATTTTCAGTCCAAGCACTGTAATGACATCCACACACCCACCATCCCATGAATGACTGTTATTATTTACAGTCCAAGAAATATAATGTAACCCACACACCCACCACCTAATAAATGATGGTTAATATTTACAGTCCAAGAAAACTGTAATGACACCCACACACCCAACACCCCATGAATGACTGTTGATATTTTCAGTCCAAGCACTGTAAAGACATCCACACACCCACCACCCCATGAATGACTGTTAATATTTACAGTCTGAGCACTGTAATGACACCCACACACCCACCACTCAATGAATGATGGTTAATATTTTCAGTCCAATCACTGTAATGACACCCACACACTCACCACCCCATGAATGACTGTTGATATTTACAGTCCAAGCACTGTCATCACACCCACACACCCACCACCCCATGAATAACTGTTGATATTTACAGTCCAAGCACTCTAATGACACAAACCACCCTATGAATGACTGTTAATATTTACAGTCAAAACACTGTAATGAAACCCACACAGCTAGCACCCCATGAATGACTGTTGATATTTACAGTCCAAGCATTGTAATGACACCCACACACCCACCACCCTATGATTGACTGTTGATATTTACAGTCCAAGCACTGCATAGACACCCAAACACCCACAACCCAATGAATGACTGTTGATATTTACAGTCCAAACACTGTAATGAAACCCACACACCCATCACTCCATGAATGACTGCTGATATTTACAGTCCAAGCACTATAATGACACTCACCACCCCATGAATTACTGTTGATATTTAAATACATTCCAAGCACTAATGACACACACATACCCACCACCCTATAAATGACTTGTTATTTACAGTCCAAGACATGTAATGACACCCACACACTCACCATTCCATGAATGACTGTTGATATATACAGTCCAAGCACTGTAATGACACCAACACACCCACCAAACAATGAATGACTGTTGATATTTACAGTCCAAGCACTGTAATGACACCGTCAAACCCACCACCCCATGAATGACTGTTGATATTTACAGTCAAAGCACTGAAATGACACCCCCACACCCACTACCTAATAATTATAGTTGATATTTACAGTCCCAGCACTGTAATGACATCCACACACCGACCACCCCATGAATGACTGTTGATATTTACAGTCCAAGCACTCTAATGACACCCACAACCCTATGAATGAAAGTTGATATTTACAATCAAAACACTGTAATGAAACCCACACACCCACCACCCCATAAATGACGGTTGATATTTATAGTCCAAGCACTGTAATGACACCCACACACCCACCACTTCATGAATGACTGTTGATATTTACAGTCTGAGCACTGTAATGACACCCACACACCAACCACTCAAGGAATGATGGTTGATATTTACAGTCCAATCACTGTAATGACACCTACACACTCAACACCCCATGAATGACTGTTGATATTTACAGTCCAAGCACTGTCACGACACCCAAACACCGACCACCCCATGAATAATTGTTGATATATACAGTCCAAGCACTCTAATGACACCCACCACCCTATGAATGACTGTTTATATCTACAGTCAAAACACTGTAATGACACCCACACACCCACCACCCCATGAATGACTTTTGATATTTACACTCCAAGCATTGTAATGACACCCACACACCCACCACCCCATGATTGACTGTTGATATTTACAGTCCAAGCACTGCATAGACACCCAAACACCCACCACCCAATGAATGACTGTTGATATTTACAGTACAAGCACTGTAATGACACCCTCACACCCATCACCCCATGAATGACTGCTGATATTTACAGTCCAAGCACTATAATGACCCCCACCACCCCATTAATGACTGTTGATATTTTAATACATTCCAAGAACTAATGACACACACATATCCACCGCCCTATAAATGACTTGATATTTACAGTCCAAACCATGTAATGACACCCACACACCCACCACCTCATGAATGACTTGATATTTACAGTCTAATCACTGTAATTACACCACACACCCACCACCCCATGAATGACTGTTTACATTTTCAGTCCAAGCACTGTAATGACATCCACACATCCACCATCCCATGAATGACTGTTATTATTTACAGTCCAAGCAGTATAATGTAACCCACACCCCCACCACCTAATAAATGATGGTTGATATTTACAGTCTAAGAACTGTAATGACACCCACACACCCACCACCCCATGAATGACTTTTGATATTTTCAGTCCAAGCACTGTAAAGACATCCACACACCCACCAACACATGAATGACTGTTAATATTTACAGTTTGAGCACTGTAATGACACCCACACACCCAACACTCAATAAATGATGGTTGATATTTACAGTCCAAGTACTGTAATGACACCCACACACTCACCACCCCATGAATGACTGTTGATATTTACAGTCCAAGCACTGTCATCACACCCACACACCCACCACCCCATGAATAACTGTTAATATTTTCAGTCTAAGCACTCTAATGATACCCACCACCCTATGACTGACTGTTAATATTTACAGTCAAAACACTGTAATGAAACCCACACACCCACCACCCCATGAATGACTGCTGATATTTACAGTCCAAGCACTATAATGACCCTACCACCCCATGAATGACTGTTGATATTTAAATACATTCCAAGCACTAATGACACACATACCCACCACCCTATAAATGACCTAATATTTACAGTCCAAGTCATGTAATGACACCCACCCACCCACCAAACAATGAATGATTGTTAATATTTACAGTCTGAGCACTGTAATGATACCCACACACCCACCACCCATTGAATGATGGTTGATATTTACAGTCCAAGAACTGTAATGACACCCACACACTCAGCACCCCATGAATTACTTGATATTTACAGTCCAAGCACTCTAATGACACCACCACCCTATGAATGACTGTTAATAATACACTCAAAGCACTGTAATGACACCCACACACCCACCACCCCATAAATGACTGTTGTTATTTACAGTCCAAGTATTGTAATGACACCCACCCACCCACCACCCCATTATTGACTGTTGATATTTACAGTCCAAGCACTGCATAGACACCCAAACACCCACCACCCAATAAATGTCTGTTGATATTTACAGTACAAGCACTGTAATGACACCCACACACCCATCACACCATGAATGACTGTTGATATTTACAGTCAAAGCACTCTAATGACATCCACAAACCCAACACCTCATAAATTATGGTTGATATTTACAGTCCAAGCACTCTAATGACACCCACCACCCTATGAATGACTGTTGATATTTACAATCAAAACACTGTAATGACATACACACACACCATCCCAAAATGACTGTTGATAATTACAGTCCAAGCACTGTAATGACACCCACACACCCACCACCTTATGAATGACTGTTGATATTTACAGTCCAAGAACTGTAATGACACCCACACACTCAGCACCCCATGAATGACTGTTGATATTTACAGTCCAAGCACTATAATTACACCACACACCCACCACCCCATGAATGACTGTTTACATTTTCAGTCCAAGCACTGTAATGACATCCACACACCCACCATCCCATGAATGACTGTTATTATTTACAGTCCAAGCAATATAATGTAACCCACACACCCACCACCTAATAAATGATGGTTAATATTTACAGTCCAAGAAAACTTTAATGACACCCACACACCCAACACCCCATGAATGACTGTTGATATTTTCAGTCCAAGCACTGTAAAGACATCCACACACCCACCACCCCATGAATGACTGTTAATATTTACAGTCTGAGCACTGTAATGACACCCACACACCCACAACTCAATGAATGATGGTTAATATTTTCAGTCCAATCACTGTAATGACACCCACACACTCACCACCCCATGAATGACTGTTGATATTTACAGTCCAAGCACTGTCATCACACTCACACACCAACCACCCCATGAATAACTGTTGATATTTACAGTCCAAGCACTCTAATTACACCCACCACCCTATGAATGACTGTTAAAATTTACAGTCAAAACACTGTAATGAAACCCACACAGCCAGTACCCCATGAATGACTGTTGATATTTACACTCCAAGCATTGTAATGACACCCACACACCCACCACCCCATGATTGACTGTTGATATTTACAGTCCAAGCACTGCATAGACACCCAAGCACCCACAACCCAATGAATGACTGTTGATATTTACAGTCCAAACACTGTAATGAAACCCACACACCCATCACTCCATGAATGACTGCTGATATTTACAGTCCAAGCACTATAATGACACTCACCACCCCATGAATTACTGTTGATATTTAAATACATTCCAAGCACTAATGACACCGTCAAACCCACCACCCCATGAATGACTGTTGATATTTACAGTCAAAGCACTGAAATGACACCCCCACACCCACTACCTAATAATTATAGTTGATATTTACAGTCCCAGCACTGTAATGACATCCACACACCCACCACCCCATGAATGACTGTTGATATTTTCAGTCCAAGCACTCTAATGACACCCACAACCCTATGAATGAAAGTTGATATTTACAATCAAAACACTGTAATGAAACCCACACACCCACCACCCCATAAATGACGGTTGATATTTATAGTCCAAGCACTGTAATGACACCCACACACCCACCACTTCATGAATGACTGTTGATATTTACAGTCTGAGCACTGTAATGACACCCACACACCAACCACTCAATGAATGATGGTTGATATTTACAGTCCAATCACTGTAATGACACCCACACACTCAACACCCCATGAATGACTGTTGATATTTACAGTCCAAGCACTGTCACGACACCCAAACACCGACCACCCCATGAATAACTGTTGATATATACAGTCCAAGCACTCTAATGACACCCACCACCCTATGAATGACTGTTAATATCTACAGTCAAAACACTGTAATGACACCCACACACCCACCACCCCATGAATGACTTTTGATATTTACACTCCAAGCATTGTAATGACACCCACACACCCACCACCCCATGATTGACTGTTGATATTTACAGTCCAAGCACTGCATAGACACCCAAACACCCACCACCCAATGAATGACTGTTGATATTTACAGTACAAGCACTGTAATGACACCCTTACACCCATCACCCCATGAATGACTGCTGATATTTACAGTCCAAGCACTATAATGACCCCGACCACCCCATTAATGACTGTTGATATTTTAATACATTCCAAGAACTAATGACACACACATATCCACCGCCCTATAAATGACTTGATATTTACAGTCCAAACCATGTAATGACACCCACACACCCACCACCCCATGAATGACTGTTGATATTTACAGTCCAATCACTGTAATTACACCACACACCCACCACCCCATGAATGACTGTTTACATTTTCAGTCCAAGCACTGTAATGACATCCACACATCCACCATCCCATGAATGACTGTTATTATTTACAGTCCAAGCAGTATAATGTAACCCACACCCCCACCACCTAATAAATGATGGTTGATAATTACAGTCTAAGAACTGTAATGACACCCACACACCCACCACCCCATGAATGACTTTTGATATTTTCAGTCCAAGCGCTGTAAAGACATCCACACACCCACCACCCCATGAATGACTGTTAATATTTACAGTCTGAGCACTGTAATGACACCCACACACCCAACACTCAATAAATGATGGTTGATATTTACAGTCCAAGTACTGTAATGACACCCACACACTCACCACCCCATGAATGACTGTTGATATTTACAGTCCAAGCACTGTCATCACACCCACACACCCACCACCCCATGAATAACTGTTAATATTTACAGTCCAAGCACTCTAATGATACCCACCACCCTATGACTGACTGTTAATATTTACAGTCAAAACACTGTAATGAAACCCACACACCCACCACCCCATGAATGACTGCTGATATTTACAGTCCAAGCACTATAATGACACCTACCACCCCATGAATGACTGTTGATATTTAAATACATTCCAAGCACTAATGACACACATACCCACCACCCTATAAATGACCTAATATTTACAGTCCAAGTCATGTAATGACACCCACACACTCACCACCTCATGAATGACTGTTGATATATACAGTCCAAGCACTGTAATGACACCCACCCACCCACCAACAATGAATGACTGTTAATATTTACAGTCTAAGCACTGTAATGATACCCACACACCCACCACCCATTGAATGATGGTTGATATTTACAGTCCAAGAACTGTAATGACACCCACACACTCAGCACCCCATGAATTACTTGATATTTACAGTCCAAGCACTCTAATGACACCCACCACCCTATGAATGACTGTTAATATTACACTCAAAGCACTGTAATGACACCCACACACCCACCACCCCATAAATGACTGTTGTTATTTACAGTCCAAGTATTGTAATGACACCCACCCACCCACCACCCCATTATTGACTGTTGATATTTACAGTCCAAGCACTGCATAGACACCCAAACACCCACCACCCAATAAATGACTGTTGATATTTACAGTACAAGCACTGTAATGACACCCACACACCCATCACACCATGAATGACTGTTGATATTTACAGTCAAAGCACTCTAATGACATCCACAAACCCACCACCTCATAAATTATGGTTGATATTTACAGTCCAAGCACTCTAATGACACCCACCACCCTATGAATGACTGTTGATATTTACAATCAAAACACTGTAATGACACACACACACACCATCCCAAAATGACTGTTGATAATTACAGTCCAAGCACTGTAATGACACCCACACACCCACCACCTTATGAATGACTGTTGATATTTACAGTCCAAGAACTGTAATGACACCCACACACTCAGCACCCCATGAATGACTGTTGATATTTACAGTCCAAGCACTATAATTACACCACACACCCACCACCCCATGAATGACTGTTTACATTTTCAGTCCAAGCACTGTAATGACATCCACACACCCACCATCCCATGAATGACTGTTATTATTTACAGTCCAAGCAATATAATGTAACCCACACACCCACCACCTAATAAATGATGGTTAATATTTACAGTCCAAGAAAACTTTAATGACACCCACACACCCAACACCCCATGAATGACTGTTGATATTTTCAGTCCAAGCACTGTAAAGACATCCACACACCCACCACCCCATGAATGACTGTTAATATTTACAGTCTGAGCACTGTAATGACACCCACACACCCACAACTCAATGAATGATGGTTAATATTTTCAGTCCAATCACTGTAATGACACCCACACACTCACCACCCCATGAATGACTGTTGATATTTACAGTCCAAGCACTGTCATCACACTCACACACCCACCACCCCATGAATAACTGTTGATATTTACAGTCCAAGCACTCTTATTACACCCACCACCCTATTAATGACTGTTAATATTTACAGTCAAAACACTGTAATGAAACCCACACAGCCAGCACCCCATGAATGACTGTTGATATTTACAGTCCAAGCATTGTAATGACACCCACACACCCACCACCCCATGATTGACTGTTGATATTTACAGTCCAAGCACTGCATAGACACCCAAGCACCCACAACCCAATGAATGACTGTTGATATTTACAGTCCAAACACTGTAATGAAACCCACACACCCATCACTCCATGAATGACTGCTGATATTTACAGTCCAAGCACTATAATGACACTCACCACCCCATGAATTACTGTTGATATTTAAATACATTCCAAGCACTAATGACACACACATACCCACCACCCTATAAATGACTTGATATTTACAGTCCAAGACATGTAATGACACCCACACACTCACCACCCCATGAATGACTGTTGATATATACAGTCCAAGCACTGTAATGACTCCAACACACCCACCAAACAATGAATGACTGTTGATATTTACAGTCCAAGCACTGTAATGACACTGTCAAACCTACCACCCCATGAATGACTGTTGATATTTACAGTCAAAGCACTGAAATGACACCCCCACACCCACTACCTAATAATTATAGTTGATATTTACAGTCCCAGCACTGTAATGACATCCACACACCCACCACCCCATGAATGACTGTTGATATTTACAGTCCAAGCACTCTAATGACACCCACAACCCTATGAATGAAAGTTGATATTTACAATCAAAACACTGTAATGACACCCACACACCCACCACCCCATTAATGACTGTTGATATTTACCGTCCAAGCACTCTAATGACACCCACCACCCTATGAATGACTGTTGATATTTACAATCAAAACTCTTTAATGACATCCATAAACCCACCACGCCATGAATAGCTGTTGATATTTACAGTCCAAGCTCTGTAATGACACTCAAACACCAACCACCCTATGAATGACTTTTGATATTTTCAGTCCAAGCACTGTAATGACACCCACACACCCACCACCCCATAAATGATGGTTGATATTTATAGTCCAAGCACTGTAATGACACCCACACACCCACCACTTCATGAATGACTGTTGATATTTACAGTCTGAGCACTGTAATGACACCCACACACCAACCACTCAATGAATGATGGTTGATATTTACAGTCCAATCACTGTAATGACACCTACACACTCAACACCCCATGAATGACTGTTGATATTTACAGTCCAAGCACTGTCATGACACCCAAACACCGACCACCCCATGAATAACTGTTGATATATACAGTCCAAGCACTATAATGACACCCACCACCCTATGAATGACTGTTAATATCTACAGTCAAAACACTGTAATGACACCCACACACCCATCACCCCATGAATGACTGTTGATATTTACACTCCAAGCATTGTAATGACACCCACACACCCACCACCCCATGATTGACTGTTGATATTTACAGTCCAAGCACTGCATAGACACCCAAACACCCACCACCCAATGAATGACTGTTGAAATTTACAGTACAAGCACTGTAATGACACCCACACACCAATCACCCCATGAATGACTGCTGATATTTACAGTCCAAGCACTATAATGACCCCCACCAAACCATTAATGACTGTTGATATTTTAATACATTCCAAGAACTAATGACACACACATATCCACCGTCCTATAAATGACTTGATATTTACAGTCCAAACCATGTAATGACACCCACACACCCACCACCCCATGAATGACTGTTGATATTTACAGTCCAATCACTGTAATTACACCACACACCCACCACCCCATGAATGACTGTTTACATTTTCAGTCCAAGCACTGTAATGACATCCACACATCCACCATCCCATGAATGACTGTTATTATTTACAGTCCAAGCACTATAATGTAACCCACACCCCCACCATCTAATGAATGATGGTTGATATTTACAGTCTAAGAACTGTAATGACACCCACACACCCACCACCCCATGAATGACTGTTGATATTTTCAGTCCAAGCACTGTAAAGACATTCACACACCCACCACCCCATGAATGACTGTTAATATTTACAGTCTGAGCACTGTAATGACACCCACACACCCAACACTCAATAAATGATGGTTGATATTTACAGTCCAATCACTGTAATGACACCCACACACTCACCACCCCATGAATGACTGTTGATATTTACAGTCCAAGCACTGTCATCACACCCACACACCCACCACCCCATGAATAACTGCTAATATTTACAGTCCAAGCACTCTAATGATACCCACCACCCTATGACTGACTGTTAATATTTACAGTCAAAACACTGTAATGAAACCCACACACCCACCACCCCATGAATGACTGCTGATATTTACAGTCCAAGCACTATAATGACACCTACCACCCCATGAATGACTGTTGATATTTAAATACATTCCAAGCACTAATGACACACATACCCACCACCCTATAAATGACCTAATATTTACAGTCCAAGTCATGTAATGACACCCACACACTCACCACCTCATGAATGACTGTTGATATATACAGTCCAAGCACTGTAATGACACCCACCCACCCACCAAACAATGAATGACTGTTGATATTTACAGTCCAAGCACTGTAATGACACCGTCAAACCCACCACCCCATGAATGACTGTTGATATTTACAGTCAAAGCACTGAAATGACACCCCCACACCCATCACCGAATAATTATAGTTGATATTTACAGTCCCAGCACTGTAATGACACCCACACACCCACCACCCCATGAATAACTGTTGATATTTACAGTCCAAGCAATTTAATGACACACACCACCCTATGAATGACTGTTGATATTTACAATCAAAACACTGTAATGACACCCACACACCCACCACCCCATAAATGACTGTTGATATTTACAGTCCAAGCACTCTAATGACACCCACAACCCTATGAATGACTGTTTATATTTACAATGAAAACAATTTAATGACATCCACACTCTTACCACCCCATGTATAGCTGTTAATATTTACAGTCCAAGCTCTGTAATGACACTCACACACCAACCACCCTATGAATGACTTTTGATATTTACAGTCCAAGCACTGTAATGACACCCACACACCCATCACCCCATAATTGACTGTTGATACTTATAGTCCAAGCACTGTAATAACACCCACACACCTACCACCCCATGAATGACTGTTGATATTTACAGTCTGAGCACTGAAATGACACCCACACACCCACCACTCAATGAATGATGGTTGATATTTACAGTCCAATCACTGTAATGACACCCACACTCACCACCCCTTGAATGACTGTTGATATTTACAGTCCAAGCACTATAATGACACCCACACACCCAGCAAACCATGAATAACTGTTGATATTTACAGTCCAAGCACTCTAATGACACCCACCGCCTTATGAATGACTGTTGATATTTACAATCAAAACACTGTAATGACACCCACACACCCACCACCCCATGAATGACTGTTGATATTTATAGTCCAATCACTGCAATTAAACCCACACACCCACCACCTCATGATTGACTGTTATTATTTACAGTCTAAGCACTTTAATGACATCCACACACCCACCACCCCATGAATGGCTGTTGATATTTAAAGTCCAAGCTCTGTAATGACACTCACACACCAAACACTCTATGAATGGCTGTTGATATTTACAGTCCAAGCACTGTAATGACACTCACACACCCACCACCCCATAAATGACGGTGGATATTTATAGTCCAAGCACTGTAATGACACCCACACACCAACCACCACATAAATGACTTTATATTTACAGTCCAAGCACTGTAATGACACCCACACACCCACCAGCCCATGAATAACTGTTGATATTTACAGTCCAAGCACTGTAAAGACTTCGACAAACCCACCACCCCATGATTGACTGTTGATATATACAGTACAAGCACCGTAATGACAGCCATACACCCACCACCCAATGAATGATGGTTGATATTTATAGTCCAAGCACTGTAATGACACCCACACACCCACCGCCATATAAATGACCTAATATTTACAGTCCAAACCATGTAATGACACCCATACACTCACCACCTCATGAATGAGTGTTGATATATACAGTCCAAGCACTGTAATGACACCCACACAATCACCAAACCATAAATGACTGTTGATATTTACAGTCCAAGCACTGTAATGACACCATCAAACCCACCACCCCATGAATGACTGTTGATATTTACAGTCAAAGCACTGAAATGACACCCCCACACCCACCACCGAATAATTATAGTTGATATTTACAGTCCCAGCACTGTAATGACACCCACGCACCCACCACCCCATGAATGACTGTTGATATTTACAGTCCAAGCATTCTAATGACACCCACCACCCTATGAATGACTGTTGATATTTACAATCAAAACACTGTAATGACACCCAAACACCCACCACCACATAAATGACTGTTGATATTTACAGTCCAAGCACTCTAATGACACCCACCACCCTATGAATGACTGTTGATATTTACAATCAAAACAATTTATGACATCCACACACCCACCACCCCATGAATGACTGTTGATATTTATAGTCCAAGCACTGTCATGACACCGTCACACCCACCACCCAATGAATAACTGTTGATATTTACAGTCCAAGCATTCTAATGACACCGACCACCCTTTGAATTACTGTTAATATTTACAGTCAAAACACTATAATGACACCCACACACCCACCACCCCATGAATGACTGTTGATAATTACAGTCCAAGCATTGTAATGACACCCACACATCCACCACACCATAATTAACTGTTGATATTTACAGTCCAAGCACTGCATAGACACACAAACCCCCACCACCCAATGAATGACTGTTGATATTTACACTCCAAGCACTGTAATGACACCAACACACCCATCACCCCATGAATGACTGCTGATATTTACAGTCCAAGCACTATAATGACACCCACCACCCCATGAATGACTGTTGATATTTTAATACATTATAAGAACTAATGACACACACATACCCACCACCCTATAAATGACTTGATAGTTACAGTCCAAACCATGTAATGACACCCAAACACCCACCATCCAATGAATGACTGTTGATATTTAAAGTCCAATCACTGCAATGAAACCCACACACCCACCACCTCATGATTGACTGTTATTATTTACAGTCCAAGCATTTTAATGACATCCACACACCCACCACCCCATGAATGGCTGTTGATATTTAAAGTCCAAGCTCTGTAATGACACCCACACACCCACCAATCCATCAATGACTTGATATTTACAGTCCAAGCACTGTAATGACACCCACACACCCACCAATCCATGAATAACTGTTGATATTTACAGTCCAAGCACTGTAAAGACTTTGACAAACCCACCACCCCATGATTGACTGTTGATATATACAGTACAAACACCGTAATGACAGCCACACACCCACCACCCAATTAATGATGGTTGATATTTACAGTCTCAGCACTGTAATGAAACCCACACACCCACCACCCCATAAATGACTCCTGATATTTACAGTCCAATCGCTGCAATGAATCCCACACACTCACCACCTCATGATTGACTGTTAATATTTACAGTCCAAGCACTTTAATGACATCCACACACTCCCCACCTCATGAATAACTGTTGATATTTACAGTCCAAGCTCTGTAATGACACTCACACACCAACCACCCTATGAATGACTGATGATATTTACAGTCCAAACACTGTAATGACACCCACACACCCACTACCCCATAAATGACGGTTGATATTTATAGTCCAAGCACTGTAATGACACCCACACACCCACCACCCCATGAATGACTGTTGATATTTACAGTCTGAGCACTGTAATGACACCCATACACCCACCACTCAATGAATGATGGTTGATATTTACAGTCCAATCACTGTAATGACACCCACACGCTCACCACCCCATGAATGACTGTTCATATTTACAGTCCAAGCACTGTCATGACACCCACACACCCACCACCCCATGAATAACTGTTGATATTTACAGTCCAAGCACTCTAATAACACCCACCACCCTATGAATGACTGGTATTATCTACAGTCGAAACACTGTAATGACACCCACACACCCACAACCCCATGAATGACTGTTGATATTTACAGTCCAAGCACTTTAATGACACCCACACACCCATCACCCCATGAATGATTGCTGATATTTACAGTCCAAGCAATTTAATTACACCCATAACCCCATGAATGACTGTTGATATTTAAATACATTCCAAGAACTAATAACACACACATACCCACCTCCCTATAAATGACTTGATATTTACAGTCCAAGCCATGTAATGACACCCACACACCCACTACCACATGAATGACTGTTGATATTTACAGTCCAAGCACTATAATGACACCCACACACCCACCAAACCATGAATGACTGTTGATATTTACTGTCCAAGCACTGTAATGACACTGTCATACCCACCACCCTATGAATGACTGTTGATATTTCCAGTCAATGCACTGTAATGAAACCCCCACACCCACCACCCCATGAATTATGGTTGATATTTACAGTCCCAGCACTGTAATGACACTCACACACCCACCACCCCATGAATGACTGTTGATATTTACAGTCCAATCACTATAATGACACCCACCACCCTATAAATGACTTTTGATATTTACAATCAAAACACTGTAATGACACCCACACACCCACCACCCTATGAATGACTGTTGATATTTACAGTCCAATCACTGCAATGAAACCCACACACCCACCACCTCATGATTGACTGTTATTATTTACAGTCCAAGCACTTTAATGACATCCACACACCCACCACCCCATTAATGGCTGTAGATATTTACAGTCCAAGCTCTGTAATGACACCCACACACCAACCACCCTATGTATGGCTGTTGATATTTACAGTCCAAGCACTGTAATGACACCCACACACCCACCACCACATAAATGACGGTTGATATTTATAGTCCAAACACTGTAATGACACCCACACACCCACCACCCCATAAATGACTGTTGATATTTATAGTCCAAGCACTGTAATGCCACTCACCACCCCTTGAATAACTGTTGATATTTACAGTCCAAGCACTAATGACACACACAAACCCATCACCCTATGAATGACTGTTGATATTTACAATCAAAACTCTTTAATGACATCCATAAACCCACCACGCCATGAATAGCTGTTGATATTTACAGTCCAAGCTCTGTAATGACACTCAAACACCAACCACCCTATGAATGACTTTTGATATTTTCAGTCCAAGCACTGTAATGACACCCACACACCCACCACCCCATAAATGACGGTTGATATTTATAGTCCAAGCACTGTAATGACACCCACACACCCACCACTTCATGAATGACTGTTGATATTTACAGTCTGAGCACTGTAATGACACCCACACACCAACCACTCAATGAATGATGGTTGATATTTACAGTCCAATCACTGTAATGACACCTACACACTCAACACCCCATGAATGACTGTTGATATTTACAGTCCAAGCACTGTCATGACACCCAAACACCGACCACCCCATGAATAACTGTTGATATATACAGTCCAAGCACTCTAATGACACCCACCACCCTATGAATGACTGTTAATATCTACAGTCAAAACACTGTAATGACACCCACACACCCATCACCCCATGAATGACTGTTGATATTTACACTCCAAGCATTGTAATGACACCCACACACCCACCACCCCATGATTGACTGTTGATATTTACAGTCCAAGCACTGCATAGACACCCAAACACCTACCACCCAATGAATGACTGTTGAAATTTACAGTACAAGCACTGTAATGACACCCACACACCAATCACCCCATAAATGACTGCTGATATTTACAGTCCAAGCACTATAATGACCCCCACCACCCCATTAATGACTGTTGATATTTTAATACATTCCAAGAACTAATGACACACACATATCCACCGTCCTATAAATGACTTGATATTTACAGTCCAAACCATGTAATGACACCCACACACCCACCACCCCATGAATGACTGTTGATATTTACAGTCCAATCACTGTAATTACACCACACACCCACCACCCCATGAATGACTGTTTACATTTTCAGTCCAAGCACTGTAATGACATCCACACATCCACCATCCCATGAATGACTGTTATTATTTACAGTCCAAGCACTATAATGTAACCCACACCCCCACCATCTAATGAATGATGGTTGATATTTACAGTCTAAGAACTGTAATGACACCCACACACCCACCACCCCATGAATGACTGTTGATATTTTCAGTCCAAGCACTGTAAAGACATTCACACACCCACCACCCCATGAATGACTGTTAATATTTACAGTCTGAGCACTGTAATGACAAACACACACCCAACACTCAATAAATGATGGTTGATATTTACAGTCCAATCACTGTAATGACACCCACACACTCACCACCCCATGAATGACTGTTGATATTTACAGTCCAAGCACTGTCATCACACCCACACACCCACCACCCCATGAATAACTGCTAATATTTACAGTCCAAGCACTCTAATGATACCCACCACCCTATGACTGACTGTTAATATTTACAGTCAAAACACTGTAATGAAACCCACACACCCACCACCCCATGAATGACTGCTGATATTTACAGTCCAAGCACTATAATGACACCTACCACCCCATGAATGACTGTTGATATTTAAATACATTCCAAGCACTAATGACACACATACCCACCATCCTATAAATGACCTAATATTTACAGTCCAAGTCATGTAATGACACCCACACACTCACCACCTCATGAATGACTGTTGATATATACAGTCCAAGCACTGTAATGACACCCACCCACCCACCAAACAATGAATGACTGTTGATATTTACAGTCCAAGCACTGTAATGACACCGTCAAACCCACCACCCCATTAATGACTGTTGATATTTACAGTCAAAGCACTGAAATGACACCCCCACACCCACCACCGAATAATTATAGTTGATATTTACAGTCCCAGCACTGTAATGACACCCACACACCCACCACCCCATGAATAACTGTTGATATTTACAGTCCAAGCAATTTAATGACACACACCACCCTATGAATGACTGTTGATATTTACAATCAAAACACTGTAATGACACCCACACACCCACCACCCCATAAATGACTGTTGATATTTACAGTCCAAGCACTCTAATGACACCCACAACCCTATGAATGACTGTTGATATTTACAATGAAAACAATTTAATGACATCCACACACTTACCACCCCATGTATAGCTGTTAATATTTACAGTCCAAGCTCTGTAATGACACTCACACACCAACCACCCTATGAATGACTTTTGATATTTACAGTCCAAGCACTGTAATGACACCCACACACCCATCACCCCATAATTGACTGTTGATACTTATAGTCCAAGCACTGTAATAACACCCACACACCTACCACCCCATGAATGACTGTTGATATTTACAGTCTGAGCACTGAAATGACACCCACACACCCACCACTCAATGAATGATGGTTGATATTTACAGTCCAATCACTGTAATGACACCCACACTCACCACCCCTTGAATGACTGTTGATATTTACAGTCCAAGCACTATAATGACACCCACACACCCAGCAAACCATGAATAACTGTTGATATTTACAGTCCAAGCACTCTAATGACACCCACCGCCTTATGAATGACTGTTGATATTTACAATCAAAACACTGTAATGACACCCACACACCCACCACCCCATGAATGACTGTTGATATTTATAGTCCAATCACTGCAATTAAACCCACACACCCACCACCTCATGATTGACTGTTATTATTTACAGTCTAAGCACTTTAATGACATCCACACACCCACCACCCCATGAATGGCTGTTGATATTTAAAGTCCAAGCTCTGTAATGACACTCACACACCAAAAACTTTATGAATGGCTCTTGATATTTACAGTCCAAGCACTGTAATGACACTCACACACCCACCACCCCATAAATGACGGTGGATATTTATAGTCCAAGCACTGTAATGACACCCACACACCCACCACCACATAAATGACTTTATATTTACAGTCCAAGCACTGTAATGACACCCACACACCCACCAGCCCATGAATAACTGTTGATATTTACAGTCCAAGCACTGTAAAGACTTCGACAAACCCACCACCCCATGATTGACTGTTGATATATACAGTACAAGCACCGTAATGACAGCCAGACACCCACCACCCAATGAATGATGGTTGATATTTATAGTCCAAGCACTGTAATGACACCCACACACCCACCGCCATATAAATGACCTAATATTTACAGTCCAAACCATGTAATGACACCCATACACTCACCACCTCATGAATGAGTGTTGATATATACAGTCCAAGCACTGTAATGACACCCACACAATCACCAAACCATAAATGACTGTTGATATTTACAGTCCAAGCACTGTAATGACACCATCAAACCCACCACCCCATGAATGACTGTTGATATTTACAGTCAAAGCACTGAAATGACACCCCCACACCCACCACCGAATAATTATAGTTGATATTTACAGTCCCAGCACTGTAATGACACCCACGCACCCACCACCCCATGAATGACTGTTGATATTTACAGTCCAAGCATTCTAATGACACCCACCACCCTATGAATGACTGTTGATATTTACAATCAAAACACTGTAATGACACCCAAACACCCACCACCACATAAATGACTGTTGATATTTACAGTCCAAGCACTCTAATGACACCCACCACCCTATGAATGACTGTTGATATTTACAATCAAAACAATTTATGACATCCACACACCCACCACCCCATGAATGACTGTTGATATTTATAGTCCAAGCACTGTCATGACACCGTCACACCCACCACCCAATGAATAACTGTTGATATTTACAGTCCAAGCATTCTAATGACACCGACCAACCTTTGAATTACTGTTAATATTTACAGTCAAAACATTATAATGACACCCACACACCCACCGCCCCATGAATGACTGTTGATAATTACAGTCCAAGCATTGTAATGACACCCACACATCCACCACACCATAATAAACTGTTGATATTTACAGTCCAAGCACTGCATAGACACACAAACCCCCACCACCCAATGAATGACTGTTGATATTTACACTCCAAGCACTGTAATGACACCAACACACCCATCACCCCATGAATGACTGCTGATATTTACAGTCCAAGCACTATAATGACACCCACCACCCCATGAATGACTGTTGATATTTTAATACATTATAAGAACTAATGACACACACATACCCACCACCCTATAAATGACTTGATAGTTACAGTCCAAACCATGTAATGACACCCAAACACCCACCATCCAATGAATGACTGTTGATATTTAAAGTCCAATCACTGCAATGAAACCCACACACCCACCACCTCATGATTGACTGTTATTATTTACAGTCCAAGCATTTTAATGACATCCACACACCCACCACCCCATGAATGGCTGTTGATATTTAAAGTCCAAGCTCTGTAATGACACCCACACACCCACCAATCCATCAATGACTTGATATTTACAGTCCAAGCACTGTAATGACACCCACACACCCACCAATCCATGAATAACTGTTGATATTTACAGTCCAAGCACTGTAAAGACTTTGACAAACCCACCACCCCATGATTGACTGTTGATATATACAGTACAAACACCGTAATGACAGCCACACACCCACCACCCAATTAATGATGGTTGATATTTACAGTCTCAGCACTGTAATGAAACCCACACACCCACCACCCCATAAATGACTCCTGATATTTACAGTCCAATCACTGCAATGAATCCCACACACTCACCACCTCATGATTGACTGTTAATATTTACAGTCCAAGCACTTTAATGACATCCACACACTCCCCACCTCATGAATAACTGTTGATATTTACAGTCCAAGCTCTGTAATGACACTCACACACCAACCACCCTATGAATGACTGATGATATTTACAATCCAAACACTGTAATGACACCCACACACCCACTACCCCATAAATGACGGTTGATATTTATAGTCCAAGCACTGTAATGACACCCACACACCCACCACCCCATGAATGACTGTTGATATTTACAGTCTGAGCACTGTAATGACACCCATACACCCACCACTCAATGAATGATGGTTGATATTTACAGTCCAATCACTGTAATGACACCCACACGCTCACCACCCCATGAATGACTGTTCATATTTACAGTCCAAGCACTGTCATGACACCCACACACACACCACCCCATGAATAACTGTTGATATTTACAGTCCAAGCACTCTAATGACACCCACCACCCTATGAATGACTGGTATTATCTACAGTCGAAACACTGTAATGACACCCACACACCCACAACCCCATGAATGACTGTTGATATTTACAGTCCAAGCACTTTAATGACACCCACACACCCATCACCCCATGAATGACTGCTGATATTTACAGTCCAAGCAATTTAATTACACCCATAACCCCATGAATGACTGTTGATATTTAAATACATTCCAAGAACTAATGACACACACATACCCACCTCCCTATAAATGACTTGATATTTACAGTCCAAGCCATGTAATGACACCCACACACCCACTACCCCATGAATGACTGTTGATATTTACAGTCCAAGCACTATAATGACACCCACACACCCACCAAACCATGAATGACTGTTGATATTTACTGTCCAAGCACTGTAATGACACTGTCATACCCACCACCTTATGAATGACTGTTGATATTTCCAGTCAATGCACTGTAATGAAACCCCCACACCCACCACCCCATGAATTATGGTTGATATTTACAGTCCCAGCACTGTAATGACACTCACACACCCACCACCCCATGAATGACTGTTGATATTTACAGTCCAATCACTATAATGACACCAACCACCCTATAAATGACTTTTGATATTTACAATCAAAACACTGTAATGACACCCACACACTCACCACCCCATGAATGACTGTTGATATTTACAGTCCAATCACTGCAATGAAACCCACACACCCACCACCTCATGATTGACTGTTATTATTTACAGTCCAAGCACTTTATTGACATCCACACACCCACCACCCCATTAATAGCTGTAGATATTTACAGTCCAAGCTCTGTAATGACACCCACACACCAACCACCCTATGTATGGCTG